>VXAB01005565.1:259766-404144 GCA_013399175.1 Odontophorus gujanensis | reverse complement strand
CGGGCGGGCCGACCCTCCTCCTCCTCCTCCTCCTCCTCCTCCTCCTTCCCCCTCCGCCCCGCCCGCCGAGGCTGCCCCCGCTCCGCGGCTGCGCAGCGCCGGACCGCATGGGGGCGCTGTGGGGAGCGCCGGGGGCGGCCGAGTGAGGGCGGGTGCGTGGCGGTGTGCGGGCGGATGGGGAGTGATGGAAAAGCGGATCAAAGTGACGGCAGAGCAGTTCCCAGAGTCAGGGCCAGGGAGCCTCGTTAAAGTGTTCCGCTGAAAAGGCTTGGAATTGTGCGGCTGTGCGATTCGCAGCTGCAGTGCGTGACCTCAGGCGGAGCGTGGATGGCGTGTTCAGCGGAAGGGACATCTTCACTGCGCGTGTATCCGTAACACAGCGGATCTGTGCCCCGGGTGATGTCCGTGCGCAGTGACACGGCCACCGCCTTCTGGATGCTGGAGCCCGGGTTTGGCTGAGCGTTGGTTTGAAGCAGTGGGTGGATGTGTGCTGAGATGCTTGGGAAAGTGAAGACGTCGTTTTGAAGTGCTGATGGTGCATTTGTCAGGGAAAGGTCCTTCAGCAGATCACATCTTTCTGGAATGGGAAAGCTAAGTAAGAGTTGAGACCTTATCTGTTTTGGTATTTGGATGCATAGCTGGAAATGAATGGCACTGTGCTGTGCCACGAGGCCTTCTCTACAAACAGTGTGAAAGGCACTGAACCAGGCCGTGCTTCTGAGGAACACCGACATCTGAGCAGTAACCAACATGAGCAGTGCTCTGAAAAGAATGGCCCCAGCATGCTACATAGCCAGCCTGCACATCAGGCATCCTCTCAGGCAGGCTTAGTTAGCCCTTTGGCACTTGGCTTGGGAAATAATCATGCTGTCCTTCAGATTTCTGGTCAACCTTGTCCTATCATATATCTGAAATGTTCTCGGATGGCAAACTACCTCCCTGTGGCTGTCAGATACCTGAGCTGACTCAGTCACTGTGGGCTGTGCATTCAGTGCCTGGCTGTGCAGAGCCAGCAGTCATTCAGAACTGAGTGAAGCTGCTCTGCATGTCATTCTCTGCACTGTATATGTGTTCTTTCCAATAACCAGCTGTCCCGCACATTCTTCAGTTAATACTTTTCTAGGTCAGATATGGCCTCAATAGACTGTATCATTTTGCCTAGAGCTAGTTCTCCAAAAGCAGTAGTAAAATCTTTGAGTGCAGGATTTTCCAGGAATTGCTTTTCAGCAAAGGAAAATCAGGCGATTGTGAGTACCTCAAAAATACTTGCAGGGAAATTTCATGCTGGGAGGGCAGATGCTGGGGTAAAATTGCAGTGGATTTGGAAAGACCCACAGGAGAGGGCCTACACTGATGCAAACAGAAAGCAAATGGCAAAAAAAAAAAAAAAAAAAAAGACAACCCCTGGAGATTCTCAAATGATAGACATAAACAATCAAATAATATCAGTGGAATTAAATGAATTGCAAAACAATTCAGTATTATTGTTCATTATTTAAGCTACCAGGAGAATCATAGCATACCCTGAGTTGGAAGGGACCCGAAAGGATTGCCGAGTTCAACTTCTGGCTCCACTCAAAAATCAGACCATCACAGATCACAGCCATCTGGCAAATTTCAAGTTAATTAAATATCTGGTAACATTACAGGTTCTGTACAAAAATAAACACAACAACAACAGAAACCCAGCAACATTTGGAGCCAACTGTCCCAAGTTATAACTTCTTATACCAAGTTTTGTTTGAACCATTGCTTTGCTTGTGTGGTTGGAAACAACAGTACGAAGTAAAAACATGTAGGTGGTTTTTTTTAGAAGCTGTTATGCTGCACGGAATTTCCTGTGCAGAAGTGCTGGTGCTCATTGGTACGTATGATTAACTTTTGCTCTGTGCAAGTGTTATCAGACCTGTAACCACGCAAACACTGGAGCAGATGGTCTGTGCTGGTGTCGGTGTTTCAGGTCTGGGTGCCTAACGAGATCTGAGAGTGCAATATGAGCCTTCCTTCGTTTTGTCTCTCTTGGTGGATAGACTTTTTGCAAGTGCTCCTGTTGCTCAAGGTCACAGATTCATCAATCGGATGAGAGCCCTTTCCATTAATTTTTTACCTGCCCGTGAGAGTTTCCATGCATCTGCTGAGCTGCTGTGTTGCATGGTGTACAATTGTCCTGAGTTCAGGATGATATTAAAGAGAATCAGAGCAGAAATTAATCATTTATTTTGAACACAGTTAAACTCAGAGTATGGTACATTTAAATTTTCATTCATTACCCATCAACACCTTTTTGCACTGTGCAACAAACTTCAGGTTTTTGATATGTACCCGAAAGTGAGCATCCTATAACCCTTCCAAACTAGGGCTGGGAGGATTTGCTGTGAGTAACTCAATGATTCCCAGCACTGCCACCTCCCTGTCGCCTTCCTTCTTCATGTCCAGGGCCTAGGGCCTGTCTGGGAGAGCTCTTGGAGTGCTGCTCTGTCCAAACCGCTGACACTTGCAGCTGTTTTAAGGACCTGTTGAGAGACAGATCTGAATTGAATGATAACTTTCATTGCTAGTGAGGTCAGTGGCATCTCTGCTTTGAACATGGAGCATTCCTAAAATGACAAGTACTCTGAAAAATCGATATCTTAGGGTTCTTGGACTGGGCATCTAAAATCATTGCATGTTTAATGATTTCAGCCTTCAGTTTTATGGCCTGTTCTCCATCTATCAAATGAATGTAAGAGCACTGCCTGCAACAGTTGGATAATAAAGATTAATCTTTGATGTTTATTGAGCATTGACACCGCACTGAAAGCCCCATACAAAAAGCATTGAGGCAGTTAATATTCCTGCGTTCCTCTGTGTGGACTGGAGTTACCTAGCTTCCATAAGTCTTGTATGTAAGAAGAGGATTGAAAACTCAGACATAACCACAGCAGAACTGAGCTGAGGAATCTGAATGCTGGGATGGCACAATTTGTAAGTACTTGACTTTGCAGCCTTAAGTATCACAGTAATATGCATTATTAAACAAAAATGCTCTAAGTACAATAAAAGAAATTGAATGTGATGAAAGTTTGCAGATACTTCTTTCTAGAAATACATATGTTTAATATGAAGACTTCTCTAACTTCTTAAGCTTTCAGGTCTATGGAACATTTAGTCACAGTTTTTCTTCTATGTATACTTCACTGCTAAAATAACAAATCTAAGAATGCAATGATTCTTAATTGTCATAATCAAATATTAAACTCTGAGCATCATTAAGAGTCTGAGCTGGAGTTACAAACCATGATATTGTTTTGGTGATTGTAACTTTTTAGATACAGATTGATTCTTACGAGCTTTTGTCTCTAGGATCACCTCTCCAGCTCTTGGTTGCCCTCCTGCAAGAAGATGATCAAATTCTTGTATTGAATCTAAGATAATGGTGCAAAATAAATAAATAAATTATGACTTGCACGCATCATTGTCCAGGTGGAGTGCCTAACTGCATTGAAAGCATGACAATAGAAGCCTGAGACTCTGCTCCACTTTGCATGACATGACCCTTTATGTATGAGAGTTCAGTGACTGAATAGTGCAAATTGCTTTGCAATATTTCAGCGCCCAGCTATGGAGTCACAACTCAGAGATTCAGTGCCAAATAATGGCATTACTGATCTAAACAGGAGGGGTTCTCCCTCGTGGAAAGCCAGCTGCTCAAACTGTCAATTCATCTTTCTGGTCCTTTTTACCACATCCTCTTCTCTTTGTACCCATTTTGGTGTTTCTTTCCTTTCTGTCAGCGTCTTATTTTTCATCTTTATTCACTGTCACTTTCTATGCTTTTCTCTAGCAACAGAAACATATTTACTTGCAAGCTGATCCCATCTGTGTGGCTGTGTTGTAAAGCTTCCCCCTGCAGTGGCACTGCATGTCTGATTTAGTTTCATATGACAGAGGAAGTTCCAATGTACAGAAGTGCCAAGATTTCAGACTGCTTATCAGACAGGGAGAGTATTTGCATTTAGGCATGGTTTTAGGGAAAAAAAAAAAAAAAGAAGAGGGTATGCAGTTTTTCTTGTGTAAAGAGCTTCAATAATGCTACAATATTTTGATGCTTGCCAGTTCTCTGAAATGGGTGCTTTCTGAACTTTTAACTCAGTTTGACCTCTCATGCTTGCATCGTTTCCTGCTCATGAACCAGAATATATGGGCAACTGTAACTCAAATATACACTAAGCTGTCTCTACTGTAATCTCATACCTTGCAAATTTAGTAGGATCAAGACTCAAAGGAGATAACTAAAGAAACCTTTGTCCTGGAGGAAATCACTGTGAATTAAAAAGTGATGGGTTTTCTCTTAATAAAAATTGCACTAATGCTCCAGTGTGGCACTGTGAAACTCTTCAGCTTATAAAGGTGCAATCTTAGAGGAAATGTATATGTTAATCCAGCTGTCGTGCATAAATTCTCATTTGGAGCCTGATCTAATTCCCACTGAAGTAGGGATGGACTCAATCTACTTAAATTTCTCCATGCAGTTTCACGGCTTTCCACTATCTTCATCTGTTGTATCACATTACTATGTGTGGGTAGAGTTGCCACATTCCACCCATGACACAACTGTTTCAGTGGCAAGTGAACTGATACGTGCATATGGTATATGCAGTCCTTACACACACCGTATGCTTTCAGACAGCTATCTGTGCAATTAAGGGGTGTTATGGAGGGCTCTTGAATACAAAGTCCATTTGCTCTTTTATTAGAAGACTTTACAAACTTCAATTATCTTCACCATGACCTTACTTTTGATATTTGACGGACAGAATGAGTGATACATTGTTTACTTTTTGTAAATTAGTAACGAGTTTTAATTACTTTGAATAACAATAAAATGATTGCATAAAGCTTTAATTATTTATTTCTATATTTTTCTTGCATCAAACATAAAGCACAAATTATGTAGCAGAAAGTGACCTCATTTCCACATTTTCCCTTGTGCAGTTAGGCACAATCTTCCTTTTGCTACCTGTTAGACATCCCCTGCGTGTTCACTTGTCCTCACTGCTGCATGTTTTACATAGATCATCATTTATCTGAAGAGTTTTTGCTGAGTACAGCCTCTAATGGGGAAAAAAAACCACGGAATTGATAAAATGCACTTTAATAATGAGGTTATGATTAATTTTTTCATTGTTAGCTACAAAAAATATAAAAAAAGATGACTAACCAAATTTAACACACAGTTAAGTGTGGACTTTTGTATATTCTTCCTTCATCTGAATCAACCAGATACTCTCTGAAGGACATCAGATTTGCAAGGAGTGGGGGAACAGTCTTGTATTGGGTGAAACCTGTTTCAAATCACAGCCAGTGTAATTAAATACTAAAACAAAAGAACTCCTTCTCGTGGAGCTACCCACTGGATTGCTTCCCTGCTGCAGAGCTGGGTCCATTGGAACACCCAAGGGTAGAATTCACCTAAATGAATGTGGGCATGCATCGTTCACATATGCAAGCTGGTCACCATAGGCTGCCTTTATAGTCAGTGGAGTCTACAGTACCAATCCTTGGTGCTGTAATCTCTTTTCAGAAGACTTACAATCACATAGTGGAGCAGAAAGTATGAACTTGCATGGGATTTGTCTCAAAGTGCTGGGAGACCTCAGTGAGCTGACACTCAGAACTTGCTCTTGCAAATGGTTGGCTTAGTTTTCAGAGCCATACTTTCTAAAGGGCTGCACAACAAAAAGGTGAAAGTAATTTCAGGTGATTGCTGCTGGTGGTGGGAAGAAAATTTGTCCAGAGTTTACAGCTTGTGTTTGGTTGAAGCTTTTTCCACTCCTTCCAAAATATTAAGCACTTTGAATAAATGCCTTCAGTGAGGGTGAAGCACCAGGGTGAAAGAGCTACCAGTCTAATCTGTCCTTGTTTCCTTTGCGTCCAGAACTGTTGGATTGTGAGATTTTAAAAAGGGCGAATAGTTGTGTGACAAAACTGAAAACGTTTGGGCGAATGGAACAACCTGAAACAACCACCACGTTTCCAGCAGAGTGTCTCTCAATACGAAACCTACTCCTGAGTAACTGGCAAACGCTCAGGCAACACGGAGACAACTGGCAGCATGAGTCATTTTTCATGTGATTGTTGAGTGTGACAGATTGAGAATAGCAAGGAGGACGAGTTCATGCTATGAGAATGAAGTAAACCAGAATCCACTCTCTAGCTTTAACTACAGAAAGGTGTGGAGTGCCGTGGAAGCAAAATGTCATCAAAGATTCGAAGATAAATAGAAGATTTCAGAACACTGTTTTCTTCTGTTGCTCATTTTTATTTCAGCACAAATGTTCTCTTTCTTTTTCGTAATGGCAAATAGAAAGCAAGAGCATATTTGTAAATCCTGAATTGCTGGTAGTTTGTTCCCCCTTTTACCTTTACTCTGAGTAGCTTTTTCCTTTCTTCACGTTGATGCTGGGTTGGCCTTCTCATTCCTTGGTCGGCCTTTATTCCAGACTGCTCCAGCACACTGACTGGGCAGAAAGTTTCATATAAAACTGGGGCAGATGCAGTTTTAGAAATGATTACTTTCAGAGCAAATTCTGACATGCCTGGGAAAACCAGGGAAGTTACCAACGAAATATGTGCTTCAACCAAACCTTATGTTTGGTCAAAATATTGAATCTCAGTAATTTATTAATTGCATTTATCCAGACTTCTTTTTTTTTTCAGACGTCTTCTAGGAAAAGATAATCTCTCTCCCAATTTCTTGTTAACTGATGTTGAACATGGTGTTTGCCAGTATATCTGAGCACCTGGGTTGTTCAAGACAAACCTGTATCATGTTCTGCACTGTGTTTGAAGTTTGCTGCTCAGCCATATAATGCTGCTATGTAATAGCTTGAACGAGAAGTTCCAGAAGTGTTTTGGGGACATTTTCTTTTCCTCCTGTGATATCTTACATGTAACAATGGATTCTGTATGCACATGATTTAGGTTACACCATTTGGAACCAGCTTTGTTTTCTCCTTTCATTATTTTCCAGGACTTTTGGAGGATGATGATTCCTGGGAGTCCTTTTTCTGTGCTGAATAGTGAGTGCCTAGACTGAATTCACTGGTCTCCACTTTATTTTCCAAATAATTATGGGTATTGTGTTGGCACAAGAATGGTCCAGACCTTTGCTTGCTAATGTGCCAGGCACACTGTTTGCTCACCACAGCAACCAAAAAAGGTTAAGTGCATTCTTTGTATTTGTGAGCTCTGGGCCAAGTTACTCTTGTCAGCTCTAGGTGATTTATTTCTTCTGATCTGCATTGCTGGTTTGACATCGATGACCTGGTGGAGAAGTGGGGAGGCTAAGTGATCTGTATGGTGATTTATCTATTTGAACTTGTATTTATTCAGAGCCTTTTGCTATTGTTTGCCATAATGGCTGTTAGTTTGTAACAGCAGATGCAGTTCTGAAATACTCCATCAAATGATGACCTACCATAGGACAGCACCTGATATGGCTGTGTGGAGCTGTTGGCACTTTTCTCCATCTCAGTGCCTCCATGGCTCTGACATATGCATGAAATTCCTCCAGCCAGACACCTTGTGAGCTTCCCTTCAGCCTCATCTTCTTCCTCTGTCCTCAGTGTTGCTCTGTCGTGAACATATTCATAAATATAAAGAAACCTCAAACACTTTCTCTTTCGTGGGGCTGCTGCCAGCCCCTTGGCAGTGTCCCTGCACAGACTCAAGCTGCTCTGCGGTGTTGGGGCAGGGGTGGGGAATCCCTGGTGATTGCTGTAACTTTGCAGCGATGCAGCCCGAGGTTGCCTGGTGTGAGGGTCTGCAGGTCCTAGTGACCGCCAGGACCCGTGCTGCTCTTTCAAAAACTGGACACCAGGTGGTAGCACATGTTAATTTCGATTTTTTGTTTTTATTTTTTATTTTTTTTTTCAAGAATTACACTTTCCAAAGCTTCATCTTATTTTATGGTAAGGAGTTTGGAGGAGAAAATCAAATGCCAGAGAGGATGAGTATTTAGCCTGCTTCCAAGTTTTTCTTTTTTCCAAGAAAGCTAAAGCCACTCCCTTCACCTCTGACATTTCTAGAGTCACTTTTCCTCAGTGAGCTTCTCTGAGGAGTTACAGAAAGAGCGAGTCTTGGCTTGACTCTGTAACATCATGCAGGATAATTTTGCTGTGGAAGCATGCAGGTAGTGCTGAGTCAGCAGAAGACAGAGGCTGGGAAAAGCATTGAGCTCAAACAGGCTGTGCCTTCCTGCATGGGAAAACTGAATTAACTGGGTTGAATCAGCTAACAGTTCTGCTGAAATGAAGGAAGCTCTCCCAGCCCAAATGGACTGCAAGCTGAAGGCTGCTGAGAGATGGGACAATAGCCTGGCCAGGGTGTCACTCAGAAGGACTTTGGTCATTTGGTTCACTCTGCTGTCCTGCAGGAATGTAAAACATACAGGGCTCTCTTCCCTGCAAGCTGCAAATCAGCAGACACAAAGTAAACCATTTCGAGCAAGTACTGCTGTAAGTTATATCACAATAAGATGCTTTGTATGGGGCTGATGAGAACATATGTGTGAAATGGACAAAGATGCATACAAGATTTGAAAGCATTCAGCCCAGTGAGGTGATATGTCCTTAACACATTTGTCCCATAATTTCTTGAGTACAGACACTGGTTACTGCTTGCTTTGGACATATTTCAGTTCCAATAAAAGTGTAAACTTTACTTTTTTAATAACTAGACTTATCTAATTAAAATTAAGGTATTATGATCACCTGTGGCCTGAGAAAAACTGCTTCAATGAAATGTTCTTAAATGAAATTGAGGTGACTTGGGCTCAGATTTCTCCTTTGACTGTGTTTATAATTGCTTTCAGACTGCCCTTCAAGTACCCACATCTGTGCAGCAGCTTCTGCAGTTTGATTGCTCGGATAACAGCAAAGATCTCTGGTCAGACATGGACCAGAGCACAGCTGAGCTGTGCCAAGAGGCTTAGCCCACCTACATGGGATGTATTTTCAGAGGTAGCTTGTGTCATACGTACAAAAAATCTATTATACATTTATTTACAGAGCAGAAACATCAGAATTTTATGCTATAGAAAACAGATGCTGTCACAAGAATACATGGTCCAGCTTGGCTCTGCATAATCTGGACTGTCGAGGTTTCTTCAGAATTAAACCATAAACCTGCTGTAATTAAGTTGTTTTTGAGGTTTTATGTCTTCATTTGAACAAGCCAGAACTTTTCTTCTTCAGCAGCAGGCTGGGATCTTGTTCCCACCTTAAGTGTAGAACAAGTAATGATCCTGTGAAGAACTGACCCAATTTCCAAATGGTCTCAAAGCTTTGTTTTGTGCAGTTTAATTTAGTTCTTAATACACCGAGATCACTGTGTCATCTCTTTTTCAGTGCACGCCTGCCACAAACAGGTGCTTCATACAATATTCAGCAATGCAGTTGAGTAGTCAAACCAAACCCCAACTTTTCCAAACGTGGATATTAATTTTGCATCCCAGTCACATGACAAATCTTACTTAGTCAAATGTTAATAGCAGGGATAGTTCCTCAATGAGGTTGTGTGTTTCTAAGTTGTTTTTTTAGAGAAAAGTTTGCTAGCTTGTAAGCCATACAATGAAAGATTTTGAGTGGAGGAGAGGGTGGGTTGCTAGGATGACTACTGTGTGAGTGTGGAGATACCACTGGTCAAGCTTCGCCAGACTCTGACATATAATTACAACATGCTGCTTCTGAAGGGTGGTTCTTGCAGAAAAAATCAGTTCTAGCAAGTGATATTCCCTTCAGGACAGGATGAGAGAAAGCTCTGGTGCAAGCTGTAGTGTAGACTGAGTGTCCTGTCAGTAACCTTCACTGCAATGACGTGGAGGAACCACCCGTAGTGGGAGTGCAGATGGCTCATGCTATGGGGGAGCTCTCCCTGACCGACCAATCCACTCTTTTTAACTTCACTGCAGCAGGGAACATGCTATTAATTGCAGGTGGAATGTGGCTGTGCAGGATGGTGTCCAGCTCTGTAAACAGGAACAGGACCGAAAATCTAGTCCTCCCTTCTCCATCTTTTTATGCTTGGTGCTGATGGCACTGGGGGCTGCACCAGGGTGTACTAAAGAAATTCCTCCCCTTATAGAGGGTCTTTCACAGCTTGTAACAGAAGCATCGAGTTCTGAATGAACAGCAGTGTGAAGCTGGGGCTGGGACGTAAGCAATATCCTTTAAACAAAGTTGAATTGCTGAGAGGCAAGTCACAGAAATTTGCTCAGGAACGGAGGCATTTCTGTCTGGATGTCCAGCTGAGCTCACGTGTGTTTGTGATTTGGAAAGCTCAGCCATCAGAAGCCCCAGAGTTCTGGTTCACATGGTGCCACGTCCCACTGCGTCCCCTGACTGCCATCCAGTGCTTTCTAGCCAGATTGGCAAAGCATGCGTATGTAGGAGTAAAGAGGTGCTTTGGTAAATTTGGCAAAACACATGGTGCTTGAGTTACTGGTGGGTGAGCAGCTCCAGGGCTCCCTTCTTAGCAGAGCGAGATCTCAGCTGTGTCTGCCATGGCTCCAGCTCTTTGCTGCAGGTTCAGATACAAGCTGTCAGCTAAGGCAGCAGATATTTCGCCCACAGTGTCCTGCTATTAGATATGAATGGAGGCTAAGTAATTAGGCCAACTCCACCCCATATGATAGAGATACAGTCCCTGCCTGGGAGATCTTTGTGGAAAACCCCAGTAAACCTGATAAGAATTCACCAGCCGGCCTTTGACGTCTGTAGGTTTCAGCTGCAAAACATTTAACCTAAGGAAACAATAGACCTGCAGAGTTCCTAGATGAGTCTGAACGAGGGCAGGCTGAAAATGTGTTTGGAGCTTATACTATAGATTTCCTGAATGAGTATGTTCCAGCCAGAAGGAAAGGATTTTCCCCTCTAGGAGAGGATTCTGCTACTGGTTGCACTACAGAGGTCAGAGTCTGTATGTCTTGTTTTGTTAAGAAAAGCCTTCTCAGATGGAGATGTACCTGAAGAGACTCAGACCATGTGTTTTTCTCATATTAACTAGCTTTCATTTACGTGTTCATGGTATTTTGGTGATGTCTGTGGAGATCAGAATGGTTCGGGGAATTTTATGCTGTGCACTTTTCAAGTATATGTCCATAGAGGCTTACACAGCTGCTAATACAACTAACTTGCTGCAAACTGTATCTTACTGCTGCAAAAATGAATGAAGAAAATGATAATGTAATACAGCAGATGAAGTAACATTCTGGCACAACAGCAGGAATGAACTGGAAGCAAAGGAGGATCATCATGGGCTGCAGACACCAGGGAGGAGGGGAAGTGATCAGAACACAGGGATGCGGACGGGAGATATGTTCCAGACCCCAGCAGTAATAAAGCTAAGGTGGAAAACTACCCTTTCTGATGGGGTATTTCAGGAACACTGCTGGTTATCAATGGAAACCAGACTGCAGCCTCAGTCCTGCTCTCTGAGTTTGAGGAGTGTATGTCCAGATCAAAGGATCTGGTTCGTACTTGGTTGCTCACCTTGGCCCTATGAAGTATTTCAGTGCTTATTCAACGAATGAGAGTAATTTCATTTATCTAATTGAAAGTGCCTGCATATTTAAATTTAGATGTTGGAGTTCTTTGTGTGGTTAGAAAGGCCTACAGGAAAGAAAAAAAAAAAAGTGATTTAATGGAATTATTCGAGTGCTTCTAAAAAAGAAACTCCTCCTCAGTGCTGGAATGACTGAATCCAAACGAGACTTATCAGCTCATCTCTCCAGGCCAGAGAAAAAGAGGCAGATACTGCAGGATAAAGGAACCTATTTGAAAAAGACACAACTTCTTTGTGCACTGGTTCCAGTAACTCTGTTAATGACGCAGTGTTGGTGCGTCACAGGGTGTGTTGGGCATATTACACTATATTATATGGTGTGAAATTTTTTCTTATTTGGCAGGAGAAATGCTTGACAGTATTCCTAAGGGCTGTAGTTACCCATAAAAGACCTTTGTTTTTCAACTGCTGTAGTGCTACGCACAGGAAAAGTGTTTCTCCACATCACCAAGCAGTTAAAGAAACACATCCAGTTTAACTGATTACCAATGTGACCACTTATAAAGGAATCATTTTTTGTGGCTTTTTTTTTTCAGAAAGATTAATGATTAAAAGGACTGCTTCATATTTGTAAATGTATAGAAAGATAAAAAGAGGTTCTGTAAGAGATGACCTAATGTTTGGATTTTAAGTCCAAGCTCTTCCCACTCTGCAGCATCTAACCTATGCTGTTGCTCATGGAAGTGACTGGATTGAGGCAGATGGTTTTCATGCTACAGCACAAGTAACATCCAAATCTCATCCTGTCCTGCTCAGAATGGATTGCTTGTCTCATCTGTAGCTTAGTAATGTGTACAAAGTGGATCTGAAAACGTCGTATTGAACTAAGCACCGCTTCTCCCTGCTCTGTAACCAAACCACAGGAGCTTTCTGTATCAACCCATATGCTGCAGTCCAACCACCTCTTACAGGTAAGGATACCTGAGCATTGCTGGTTGTAAATGCACCCAGAAAACAGGAGGAAAGTTGGGTGCTCCCAGAAATCACAGGGAACACTGAACAAAGACCCACACGGAGTGCCAGCTCAAAGACATGGCTGGTTTTACCTTTGCTCATTTAAACCTGCTTCCAATCGATAGCTGCCCTTATAAGTATCATTTTAATTGATTGAAATATTGATTGAAATTGTCATGACTCTGTTACTGGTGGTCCTTGTGCACTTAACAGTATTAGAAAGGGCACCACAGTGAGCTTTCTTTCTTTGGCACCGTGCCCTGAAATAGCTATAATGGGTTCACAGGACCACTCATCACTTCCAGGCATCTATGGGGAAGTACCCTGGGTGCTCAGCTCTGGGAGCAGCTAAGTAGAGAATGAGCAATATAGAAAGAAGTTGCATAATGCTATTTGCACTGCTCGCATTTTGGAAATGGGGCTGAATGTGACTTCTGCAAAGTGTCAGGATGAGTGCCTGGTGTGATGTTTCATGCACTATCCTGAGGTTACTGGAGTCTCATTTCCAATAAACATCATCATAACGGCTGTGCTCACAGTAGGGCACTGCAGAGCCTCCCATGGCTCAGATGCTCCAGCCACGGTGAGGAGAATCACACACATCACTGCATTTTCCACAGTCACCCCCTAAGTTACAAGAAATGGAAAAGAAAAGCAACTCTGTTATCACTGCTGCCTTTGTGGGGCAACCAGTGTCTCTTATTACAAGCATTTTCTCACTTAGTACTAATTCCTAAATTCCTTTGTGCTTTCTCTATCATTTAAATGTAAGATTTGGGAGCAAATGCCTACTGTTCTACCAACAGCCTTTCCTTGGGATCTTAATGAATATTTGAAGTGCATGGATCTGTGCACCTGCCTGTCCACCTGGTGCCTGTGGCATCACCCTCTGGCACCCCAGCCCTGTGCTGGAAGTGGTATGGGGCCCATCCTGTGACATGGCAGCTCCTTCCCCCACCTCTGCCCTGTCTTCACTCATAGGACTGGGACTTTGTGCCCTTGGATCTCATTTGGATTTTTACTTCTGCTGCATTGCCACTTTGCTGGCTGTCCAGCAGAAAGGCAAAGGAGAGACGAGTTCAATCTGAGGGAAGAAAACCCCAACGAAGGCTAGATGCTTTGAAATCACTGTGATGTTTCATGCTATCCATCCTTCTAGCTCTCACTGTTTATAAATATAAAGCTTTCCAGAAAAGCACACTGGGATCCCCGTCTGATCCTAGCTGTGAGTGCTGCCCACAAGCCAAGTGTACATGCACACAGCAGTACACGTGAGCCTGAAACGAGCACCCAGTGCCGCTGGCAGCTGCCCCCGCCCTGCCCACGTTACGGGTGGGAACGTGGGAGCATCCAGCTCGTCTCCGTGCAAAGCCTCCAAAGTGGAGAGAGCCGCACTCTGCTGGGTTTAAAGCCAGGGCTGAGGCAGGCAGAGCCCTGCAGGGCCTCAGCAGTGCCACTAGAGGCTGCCAGGAAGCTTCTGTCGTGCGGGTGAAGCACAAGCCTGGCGCAGATCCTGGTGCTGGGTCACGAGTGGGGATGGGAACTGGGAACATCCCGGCCTGGGAGCTCCTGCGCTGAAAGCAGTGCGGGGCTGAGCCGGGCTGAGCTGCCCCATGCATCTCCCAGCACCTGGATGCTCTGCCTCTTCCGAGGAGCCTTGCAGAGCTGCGTGAAGGCTGTGTTATGGGTCTGTGTTATGTGCAGGTCACATAGTGCTCTCCTGCACTCTCTACCAGAAAGTTACAAGAAAGGTTGAGCTTGATATAGAAAGCTTAAAACCCCATGCGTGGAGGAGTTTCTGGAGTAATCAGGGCATTTCTTTGCTCTAAGAATGCAGTTGGGTGCTGACATCAGTACTCCCCTATCCACGCACACAGATCTCCCACCTGAGTGCAGGCTGCTGTGCTCACCTGGCTGCAGAGCTGCAGAGAGGGTCAAAACCCATATGTTCCTTTCATGGCAGTGCTACCCTGCAGTTACGACACAGACTGATTCCTTTCAACCCTTCCTACCTTAGTAACCCTCTATTTTTTTTTTTTTTTTGGTAGTGAAATACAGTCCCTTTTTACAAATCTTGCATAGTAGCTTGCAAAACAGAATACAGAGATTTACAGCTGTGCCTCTGAGAGGCAATACTACTCAGCAATAGTCTGAATAACCTTAATGACTTGTGACCTGACTGAACTTCACTAGAAAACATTACACTGCACGTTGGCAGTCCTCTAAACTCTTTCTCCCAAAAGAACCAACAAATTATCTCATAGACTTTTGCAATTCTCCTTCTCCATCACAACGGGGGGCCCCAAGGAGTGCAATTGGCAATGCCTCCGGATGGTGCTGCCAGAAGGAGAGGTAATGCTGTGCAAACCCCACTGTACCTCACTGTGGTTCCCCCAGAGGAATCTGCAGAGATTGATCGATGTCATTTCATAGCAGTAGAGTTCCTTCAAAGTGAGGTTTTGATCTGACCACATCCGTCAGATGTTTCAGCTTTTAATGATCGCTTTCCCAATGTGAGGGTGCAGGAGTTACCTCTCACCAACATGTATGAGGAGGGAGCACAGCACTTTGAGCTCAGTGCTCACCATGACATGATCCTGCAGCAAAGTAACCAGAAACACAGAAAGAGACTTGAAGTTATTCATTAAAATAATTTCATAGCGAATGATCGTGCATGCTTGCAGCCTTCTCCTGCTAATCACGTCATGATCTCTTTCATGGCCCACAGTGCTGTGGAATTCAGCAGTGCTACTGCTTGTGGAAGAGGTATTGAATGGAGGATCACAGCAAAGTGAACATCTCCTCCAGAGCTGTCAGTGATGGCCTTCCTTCTGCATCAGGCTGCGTTTAAACCAGCAAAGTGCAGGGCTTTTCTCCAACCTTGGAGCAACTGCCCATTTGTTATGGATTTGTATCTGCCTGTGGCAGCTAATTGAAAGCCTGCTTCAATCATAAAGTGTGGGGAATAGCTGGAGGTGAAAAATCAGGCTGGGATCATGCGACTAAAATCATGTCTTGTAAAGGAAAATTTTCTGCCTGGCAGTTGTCCTTGTAACACTGCAGGAGCTGGAAGTGTGGAATTAATTCCCAGTGCAGCTGAGTTCTAATTATCCAAATAGATCAGAGTCCCAGCAGCGTTCCCTTCCCCCAAAACCTCCCAGAGCTGCTTCAAAGCAATCCACCAGTGTTGCCTGCGATGCTTCTGTGTGCAGCCAGCTCTGTAGTACCTCTGTCACTGCAGCCCTGTGCCTCAACGATGTGCTAGTGATGCTTGGGTTTGTTTGTGAATGAAAAGGACTCACCAACTAATTTAGTGCAAATAGCAGGATGTAACTCATGCTGAGGTAGTGGGGAGTAGGATACAAAAGGGAACCAGAAAAATGAAGTTTCTATAGAGGAGCTTGCAATTCCTCTTCATTTCTCCATGTATTTTGAAGGAGCTCCACTCCCGAGAGAGCAAATTGTTCACGATCTGAAGGCTAATTTGTTGCTTACTGATGGTGTCTCATTTTTCTTTCTTCTACCTGTCTTGCTCCTGTAAGTAGAAGTCCAGAGCACAGCTGTCAGCAGCATTTTGAGGTGTACTGATGTTGGATGGACACATGGGTGCCAGGAACTAAGATCCTTGCCGGCAGGGCAGGGTGACAGTGCTGGCCAGGTTTGCTGATAGGTGATGGAAAAGGAAAGGCACTATGGCATAAGGGCAGGCACGGGCTGGAATTGGTCTTTGGTTTCACTTCAGTGCTAAACCTGCAGGGCCTCTAGTTATGTTATTGCTAAACAATCAGCGACAGACTTGAGAGATGTAATGTAAGGTAGAGCCTGGAGAGTGGCAAATGTACCCACATGTTTTGTTCCATTAGCAACTTTCTGCTCATACCACCATCACCATTGCCTCCTCCCTTAGCCACTGTGAGCAGTCACTGTCTGACATCCAGGTGGTGACCGTGTCCCACAGTGCAGGCATTGCTTCTGCATGAATGCTGTCACTGCCCTGAGAGCTGGTGGCAGTGAGGAGGGCTGCAGGCAGTGCAAGGTTATCACAGGCACTTATTTTGAATAGACTGATGAGGGTGTGGTGTTTGGGGCTGTGGGTGGAACCTGGATTTTTTGGGTGTTTTCCTGATTTATGATTGGAAATACTTAAAAAGTAATTTCTGTTTTGCAGAAGAATAGCTATGTCATCGTCCTGTGAATAACACAGGGTGTTCACATCTCCATGGCAATTGGACATGGTGAAACAAACAGATGTTCTGCGGTTCTTCTACAGGGAAAGTCCTGTGTTGGTTTGAGATTTGGTGCTCATGATCCGCATATATCCCATTGCCTTCGCATTTCTCAGCCTGATGAAGGCTGCTGTGGGTACAGTACAAATCCTGGGGGAAAGCAATTCAGGTCTGAAGAGAATTACAGCTGCAAAGATTCTGTTGAATTTTGTTTCAAAACTATTGGAGAATAGCTTTAGGAATGAGGCCTTTCATCTACCTTAATCCCATCTTCAGCTTTGATTTCAGATCCTAACTCCTCTTTCAGCAATAGAGATGTCTGAAATTCCTCCTTCCTCTGCCTCACTCGCTCCCTATAGTAAAGCAGCCCCTTAAGGAAGAATACATGTTCTAAATACCACCTCTGCCCAATGCAAACCTGTTATTTTCCCACGTTTTTATGGACGCACTCATGCACATACCCATCCCACAATGTCAGGAGATCTCAGAAGTCAGGTGAATTTGGGCCTTTTCTTGAACAAACATCAGAATGTGTTGGCTTTGGTGCAGCTGCAGCACCTTTCTTCCTGCTGCAGCTCCGGTGGAGCTCGGGGCAGTTTTGGGACTGTGTAGATATCAGCTTGAATTTACCACACAGCAATGGTGACAGAGAGGAGGGGACTGTTGCTGTCTGAGCCAGTTTATTCTTGTTGTTGTCACACTGTGCCATCTCCATGCTGCATACAGGCTGGGCTTTGCTGCTCCCCACAGACTGTGCACCCCGAGTGGAGGAAGCTGTGTGTGTGATGCAGGGACCGGGCTGGGGGCTGTGACCAGAGCCCCACCAGTGGATGTGGGGAGTTGTTGGAACAGCTCTCACAAACTGTAGAGCAGGGAGAATTTCATCCTTGAAGAAACAATAGCGAGAGGTACTGAAAGCACATTCCCTACACTTTCTCTCTTTCACGTACCCTTTAATTTCAGATGATTTGTTCCAAGTTGTTTTTGCTGAGATAATTATAAGTTATTGGGGTTTATCATTGTCCTGGATGACAACCGTACCATGAAGAGGCAACGAATAAGTGTCCCATTAGCAATTACCCTCGGGCAGGTTCATCCCTGAGCCCCCATCCCCGAGCCCAGCTGTCTGCAGTTGGCAGGAGCCTTACTTGAAGGCTGCTCACACACTCCAATATATTTTTTCTCTAGGAATTTGATGAAACCGATCGCCATTAATTTCCACATTTCTAGTGAGCGGTTGAATCCTTTTTCTCTCTGCATTAGCTAATAAAGCTCTCAAGATGGAAAGCTGTTCTCTTGGCACAACAGTAAACACATTGCTCTTAAAACACCGGCGTTCATCGGACGGTCACAAACTATTTTGCAAAGGTGGCTGGGTGTAAGGTTGGTATGTGTGAGTGCAGATACAGACGAGGGCCATCTGTCAGTGGCATGTGGGCTGCAGCCACTGCCCGTGCTGCAGTCACAGCTGGTCCTGGCTGAGCTGAAAGCTGACTCTCACCCAGGAAATACAGAACCTTCCAGACCCCTGCGTTCCTTAGAGCTGGTTTAAAGGCTCCGAAAATGCTCGCTCGGTTTTATTCTCCCCACTGCCTCCATAAAAGAGAAAAGGCTGGACATGTCTTGGGTCTGCTTTCCGTTAAGAAAAAACAAGCAGGCAAACAAAGCCCTTCAGCTCCAGTTGGCTGGAGGACTTCTTAGGGAGGTTTGGGAGGGAACTGATTTTCTTGAGTGGTTTCAATTTCATTTCTGAGCTGAAAGAAAATAAATTTTGAAGCCTCCATTTTATTTATTTTTTTATTATTTTCATTAAACATAATACCACTTTTCAGCCAGCCCTAAGTCTACAAAAACAAGCAGAACCTCACATGATCCAATCTTGGGTGCTAAGAAAAACCCTTTCTGACCTGGGGAGGAGACCAGCGTGGCCCAGGAGTCTGCAGGAGCACAGGGAAAGGTCAGTGCTGGACTGCTGGGGAGGTTTCCCTCCGCTCCCCAAGGAAAGCCCTGGATCTCTGCCCCTTATCCAAGCTATAATTCAGACCCGTCCCCCAGAAGTGCCTGCCCCTTCTGCAAGCCCTTTGGCCCCTGTCCTGTGTGCCAAGGGCTGGTTTCTACTCGTTCTTCTGCAAAACCTCTCCATGATGGCTTGGGAGATCTGCCTCCTGCATTTCCCCTGGAGCTGCTTTCTGCTCTCCCCCCATACCATCTGAGCCTGGCTTAGCTGCTTTTTTCCAGCTTCTGAGATGCTCCTTCTGCTCCAGTGCGTGAGAAATTTGACCACACACACTGAGAAATCACCTCCCCGACTCCTTCCCTTGCAGACAGACTGGCTTGCTTCAGTCAGTAGACTCTTTCCTCCTTCCTGATCTGCCTGAAGCCCGGGAACATCAGCAGTGAGGTGTGCCTGCACCGTGCTTCTTCCCCATCTCTGATGCTCACTGCACCCGTACTGCCTTAGAGCAGCACACGGAGCTTGCTGCAGCCTGATGGCCGCACGCTCTTTATAGTAAAGGCACAAAAACCTGTCCTTCATGGAACTGAAATGCTGCCTAAGCTCACACGTAATGTTTGATCTTCAGGGCGCGCTGTTTTCATTTGCCGCATGTTTCCAGGGGAAAGCAGCGTGGTTCTGCCTGGCACAAAAAGACAAAGTGTGGCACTGTGATGGGAAACTGTTTCCAGTTGTTATCCGGTAAGTGAAAGGAATGCAGCCCCTCGTAGCTCCGCTCACCCGTCCATGAGCAAGTGAAGTTGCGTAACGGAGCGTTCAGCACAGACTGATTTGCACAGTGAGGAGATAAGGGAATAGATGACACGCAGTTACGAAAGCAGCCGTCGGTTCAGAGGTTTGGGCTTAGGAGCAGCTGTGAGTATGGAAACAAAACAGACCTCTTTCAAAATATACCTTAAGATCCTTTGCCAAACATCCACCCTTATTCACCTTCAGCCATTTTAATTAAAAAGGGGCAAGTTCCATTATTACAAACCATTGACTGTCAGTAGGAGAAGGAACATCTGCCCCACGTTAACCAAACTCTCCAAAGGATTTCATTTTCCCAAAATGCCTCCTTTTTATAGGCTTTAGCTTTATTAACACTATAAATACAACAAATTGTATCAGTTCAAATATCCACCACATTTTATTCCGTGTGAGCAGTACACCTGGCTTTTAATAACCACGGATTTAAGCCCTAGACACAAAATCTTTATGAAATGCAGTGAAATTTTAATGAAATGCCACGTGGTCACTGGAAGCATTGCCATTAGCTCTGCTGGAGTCAGCTTTTGCCTTCCAACTGCTGTACCCCTCTCCACACACGGGGACCATGAATGCATCCTGCTGACACCTACCCAGCCTGGCCAGGCCATCCCTTCCTTTCCATCCACACACTCAGCAGTTGTCCCACACCTGCACTCACTACCTGCATTCTTCCCCCTTGCTTTGCTGAAATACAGCCCCAAGTATCTCCCAGCCAACCACCTGCCTGGGCTGCAACTACATGGCACACAGCGGGGCTCAGGTGTGAGGCTACACCTGTCTGCAGAGACCAGCACAACCGATTTGGTGTCTAAGCAGTGGAGCTTGAAAGCAGCACAGCCACTGATGTACTGAGATGGGCAGGAGGACTTAGAGCTGTGCCACGCATCAGCTGGTGCAGGATGCACCATCCTATCACAGAACTGTGACCCCCACCTCTCCCTGCTTCCTTCCCTCTCTCCTTTTCTCCTTCTCTTCTCCCTTGCAGGCAAATGATTCTGGTGTAAGAGCTGACTTACCTTATCTGTAGTGGATGCTGCATGGTATGAGCGTGACACATGTTAGCTGTCCTTCTTGGGCTTAACATAGCTTCCAGAGATTCCAGTTCTCTCAAATTGCATCCTCTGAAAAGAGCTCTTTTACCTCCTCAGGAACTCAACAGTTACCACCTTCCAGGGTACTTGCTAAAGTGGGGATAGAAAAAAGAGGCTCCACCATTAAGAAATAGAGCTTTTAAAAGCTGACAGGTTTGTAGGATAAATAGTTCCTTTGTGCCTGATCCCCTGCAACAAAGCACGACCTGAATGACTTCCATCATCAGCAAAGATGTTCATCATGTGGAGTGTAGGGGAGACTTCAGTCTTCCTGTAGAACAGCACATGCTGCTACACACACACACAAAATGCTTGGCTTGGGCATTCTGTTTAGCTTGGTGTGCTTTCCAGTTTCCACTTCAGCCCTTGGAACCGACCTGTTTTTCACACCTGAAGCTACAGAAGGTCTGTAGAGAAGTGCTGGAGATGAAGAAAGGGGTAGGAGAAGGCTGGCAGGGAAAGCAACGCCTCTGGAGTCCAAAGGGTAATAATTTATGTACCAAAATGTCACTGGCTGGAGCACGGACTGGAACAGACCACAGCGCTGAGAACTGTTTCGTGTTGTGGGATGGGATTTCTCCAACAAGCACTGTGCTCACGGATGGAATTTCCAAAATAAATGGAGCCACTGCTCTGCCTCCTGTCCTGGGGCTCTGACCCACGGCTGCTGCAGCCAGTGGGAGCCTTTCCATTGACTTGAACACACTTTGGATGGAGTCTGAGGTACAGAAACACTGGATTTTGTGCTCAGAAAGTTAATTAGAAAAATTCTGTTGGCTACAGTTGTTACCAGTTTGCATGTTTGTGGATTTGTCTGGCTGGACACATGGTTAGAAGAAAGAACTGGGACTACAAACATCCTCCCCTGGAGAATTTACTTCTCTTATTCCCTTCTGACCAAACCACCAACCCCAACAAACATCTTGACACCAGACTCTTTTCTAACATGTTTGCTAATCTGCAATGGAAACGAGCACAGAAGGGCCAAATTCCGCTGTTACTGGTGAGAAAGGACAGTGCATAAATCACAGGCAAAGTCTGTTTGAAGAACTCTGGATAAACCCATCTTGCCCATATAAATCTTTCAGCTTGAGATCCAATCAGCTGCCTGGGGCTCAGGGGGCTCGGACCCTCACTTGTTTGGCCACCAGGTGATCAGGGCATGCCACCTTTGGGCTGTGTGCTTCACTGGAGACACTGGAAATCAGACATTTCCTGGCAGTGCAGATTCTTCACAGCTCTCGGGTTTTTCCTTAACACTCTTGCACACTCTGTAGAGAAATCTTGCAACACTGCAGCTCTGGGGGCACAGCTGGAAGTAAACCCACTTGTCTCCAGGCCTTCCCTCCAAACCTGGCGTGTCTGCTGACAGTTTTACACCCACTTCATCTGCTGTTACACATCTACTGGGAGAAACGGCTTCTTACTGCAAAAAGAAAAAAGAAATAAAACAAATAAATAAATGAATAAAATGATTGATGGTGAAATAATGACCTGGTGCTGGTGAAGCTGCCCTTAGTCAGAGAGCTGAGCTGCGGGTGTTTGTTCCTCGTGGTGAATACAGCATTAGCTTTGTTGGTACATTTGCTTACCTTGGAGCAGGCAGAACAAGGATGCAGCCCACGTACATTCAGCCACAGCCATGGAGCTTCACCTGTGGGTGCTGGACTTGGCTTTGCCCCAGGGCACATGGCTGGGAAAGATCCAGTTCTGCTAATTGGGCTTCGGCTGTGTCTGGGGAGGGATTAATCAGATCTCTGTCCCGGACCTTTGATGTCCCCGAGCCAATGAGGAGCTGTGGTTCATTTTAATCCTTTGAATGTTCAAATGCAAATCCAGAAATCGGCATTAATATATTTTGCTGGCATCGCCAAAGGATTGTGAAACAGGAAATTAAGAGCACAATAACTTAAACAAAATCTTATGAAGAAATAATAGCAGTGGAATGGGCAATGAGTCAGCGTGAAGCTGGACTGTTCAGAAGAGCCTGTGAGAGCTGGGTACCAGTCCAGTGGGATGTGGGGACCTACTGCCCCTCACGTTTCTGGAAAATTCCAGCCTAAAGCAGTTGCTTTTTATTGCAAGTTTGTATCTTCATATTAAAAATTTTCCACAAAATTATCTTACCTCTGACCTTATGTTGAGTCCCAGCTCGAGCCTTTGCCTGGGGCTGTTCCTGGAGTCCATTGACTGCAGCAGAGGGTGTGCTTCTGTGCTGCACCAGAGGAGTGGAGATGGTCTTCCCCCAAGATGCTGAGTTTCTCTGGGGTTTTTGATCCTCTACATTCTGCTTGTGCATTGTCCATCGATCACTAGTGTCAGTCACTGCATTAAATCTGGCACGAGTACCATTTATGCATGACAGTTACCTCCCTAAATTACTTAGAAAGATTTAATAAGTGATAGATACTATCAAAAGGAACAGGTGTCACGAGTGAATGTACTCATATGAGCAATACATAACAAGTCATAAAAGAATAATTCTGTAACAGCAGATTAATCATCATTAGCCCTCCCTGGAATATTTATAATTGGAATCAGGTCATTAATTTTCTGCCTACAGCCAGCAGCAGGTTAACCAGGCACTTCCAGCACTCTGTGCTCACGTGGGGCTGACACAGCACTGCTGAGAGCTCTGTGAGATGGGCTCCTCCACCACCACCACCATCAGGGGATGTCATCCTGCCCAGTCACACTTCAAGGACCCAAAGCATTTGTCAGCTGCAGGCTGGCCAGGCCCGTGGGGAAGGGGTAATGTCTGCCTCTGTCTGACTGTGATTCTGGGATTATGTCTGAGCCCGTGGAGCTGGGGAAGTTTCTGTGTGTCTGTGTGTGTGCCTGTGTGTCTGTGTCAGCTGCCACTGGAAGCTCAGCATCTGGAACCAATTGTGCCACAGTCATCCTGAGTGGAGCTGAAAGAAAAAACAGCTTCAGACTGCACCAGTGCACTTATTTTCTCCATGCCTGTGGGATTTTTAAAGCACAGAACAAACCAACCCTCCCCAAACCCCAAACTGAACAGCTCTCATCTTCACAACTTGACGTCATTCATCAGTTCTAAGGATCACATTTTGACCCGTGTGTTGGTGTTGATTTCCTCCACATGGCCAAGGAAGTGTGCAGCCACATCTCCCCTCTTTCTGCTGCTCACAGCGCAGTGATAACTCTGCAGAGGAGGCTGCCAACTGCCCCTCCAGAGCCCTGTGTCTATCACCTCCATCATCTCCCTGATGCACATCACCTCTTCAAGGCTTTACAGTGCTGTAAATCTGGGAATAAACCATACATCTTCTGGCACAGCCCCCACCTGAGTAATGCCACAGTGTGTGGTGCAGCCATTCCAGAGCCACACTGCTCACGTGGTCAGAAAGCCCCTTGTTCCTGTGCCAAAACGATGCTCTTCTCTGCCACGAGCATTGTCTTTCCCACACGTTTACAGAATGTGAGCAGTGCCCACTGTTGCTTCTACGGACTGAAGGGATCAGTTCTCACAACGCATCCTTGAGGACGGCCCCAGAGATGTGGGCAGTCAGTACTCCCCTTCCTGCTGCTGCTTTGCTATTTCCATTTTCCACTTTTTGCTCTCTCTTTCACCAGGGGAAACTACTGCATCAATGGTTCCCTGATAATCCCTATTCCATACAATCACAGAATATCCCGAGTTGGAAGGAGCCCATAAGGAACATCGAATCCAACTCCAGGAATTGCCTTCAATTCATGTGTCTCTCCCAGTGATACCAAACCAAAGGCTTTAATGGGGTCCTGGGAGCTGAGATCTACCACGTTCTTGTTCTTCAGAAAATCACATACCAAGGAAAGACTTGGTTTCTGTGAGGATGTTACCTTTGATTCCTGACAGTGGGGGTTTATCCTGGTTTTCTCCATCTGAATATAGAGTGAGATGTCAGGCACAGCCAGGTGCTCTAATGGTTATTCCGTGTGTGGTGTGCAGTGGGGCCAAGCTGAATAAAGCTAACAGGAGTTTTGAGGGAGATGTAACGTCCATCTTCCAGAAAATGCATCAGAAAATTATGTTTGGAGCAAATTGAAACTGCCTCAGCTTCTTAAATGCAAGAAAATCCTCCGTTCTGTATTTTCCCTCATAGGTTTCCTTTAGACACACGATACTTGGAAAGCTTTGGGTCTTAGCAGGATAAAAGAAACGAGCTAACAAAGGAGAACCTCCCCTGAAGTCTGCTGTTTCTGCCTGTCTCACGCTTTCTGCTCACCTTTCCTTACCTGCTCTCAGAAGCTGCCAAGCTGAGAGGTTTGCTGCCAGCTGGTGGAGAGCAAAGGAGGCTTCTGCAATGAAAAACACGAGCACTCTTATTTCAGAACTCTAAAATAAGAAGCAGGAGGCAGGTTATGTGATACTGTCTCCTGTCTCTCGTGCATGCTGCTCTCTGTGCCTGTCACTCTGGATGTCCTCCTAAGCAGCAGCAAGCATGAACAGCACAGGAAAACCAAACACCTCTTTCTTTGTAGGTACGAGCCAAGCTTTGCTCACATGTCCTCTTCTACCCTGGTCTCGTGTGTATAAGAGCACGTGAGAGCCTGAATCACCTCGTAACTAAAGACCCAAAGGGACTGTCCAGGTCTTGGGACTGAATTTCACTCTTTTTCAGAGATGCAGGAGAAAGCAGTTCTGATGTCTGGCTGGCTGTTCTGTGGCTTTGCCATATGGGAATGTCCAAGCCTATATGGGCTTTATTTGGGGTAAAATTGTGCTGCAGTTTACAAGGACAGATTGGATAAACCTCAACACTGGGAGTGTTGTGAGAAACTGAATAGCAGCTCTTTATATTTTCTTACTGTATTGCTGTCCAAGGGCACAAGTTGTGGGAATGAAATGCCCCTCAGTGACTCAGTGATTCAAATATTTTTGAGCTATCCATCCCCTCAGTTCTGCCACCAAATTTGTGCCAGACTGCAGCTAGTGAGCGATCAGATAGGGATGTTTAAACAGAAAAACAAAGAAACCCTGGTGAGTTTTGAAGGAGTGCAGATTTTCACTGCATATGAAACTTGACAACATACATTATGTCTACATTCAGCAACAAATCTGTTATCTTCAGGCCTCAGAAACATGCCACAGATGCAAGTCATAGGAAAACAGCTGCTACAAAAGGAGATGTGTAAGTAGTTACCAGCAAAAAAATGCACAGACCTAAACAAATGTGAACTACTATGGTGTCTCACTGTTTACCACAACAGAGAGAGAAAATCTGTTTTAGACAGCAAATGTTGCAGAGCATCAGTCCCCAAATCAGAAACATCCCAGCAAGACCTCCCACAGCCACGAGGAAATGAAGAGGGACAAAAGGTCAGGGCAGGTAGCATTACCTGGGCTGCACGACCAGGTCTGGAATCCCACAGTGTGACAATGGTTAAACCACTCCCATGCTCACACTGTCACTAGTCCAGCATCACTGCTGCACTCTGGTGATGCCATCAAAGTGAGGTGTCCTAGGTGTGGTCTTCACTCCTCTATCCCAGCTGTCAAATTGCATATCATTCCAGTCTAGAAGGAGCTAGGTCTGGAATTATAAACCCCATGGACTGTAACTTGGCCACTGGGAGCTTTGCTGGCTGCAGACTGAGGCAGGGGTCATTGGGTCACACAAACTTCCATGCAAGTATGTGGCTAGAAAGGAAGCAGAGCCTCAAGCATGCAGAAATCGGCCTTTTCCCAATTATAGGGTCTCTCTTTTGAAAAGTTGGATTTGACACAGTTGGCTTTTGGCCATGAAGTCATGTCAATGGAAAACAGGTGCCAGTGAATGAGCTCTCTGGCAGTGTACCTGTGAGATGACAGTTCTTCAAAGTGGGATAAGAACTGGGCTTCACATACATTCATTATGAAGCGTTATAGAACGTTAACAAACCATGACAACGATGCATTCTGAGTCTTGGTTCTTAAAATCTCCTGGTTGTGTACTGAGGAGCTTTCTGCCTGAGCCTCTGTGGGCACCTGAAGTTCTCTAGTGGGTGTAAAAGGAGATGTTGTATAGAGTTTCCTCCTAACAGAGTATCTACCACATTGTACGCCTGTAATCGCTCAGCTCTCTGCATTGTAAAAATAAGAGCTCGTGAAAATTTGGAGGAAAAGCTCCCCAAAGATGCAAAACTGAGAACAACATATTCCAAAGTTCATCCTCAGCAGCCAAACTCTGATCCAGCACAGATGCAGTAGAACACTGTAGTTGGAGAAGATTATCATTTTATATATTGCTTCTCTTGCTTTATCATTCTCCACATTTTTATGGGCTAGCCACATCTTGCTTCATGTATGTGTGTAAATATGTATGTAAGTGAATACTATTGTGCAAAATCTTTTTATGATATCAGTAATGGGATGTTTTCATCCCAGGGTTAGATGTACAGTGTGCTACACGGCATGCTTTCAAATTTTGAGTATTATACTATTTCCTAATAATAAAAGTATGTAACCCCAGTTTATTGCTCTTCATTTAACAGAGGAAGTCAGTGTTTATTTTGCATGTCTGAAAAATACAGAATTAATTAAAGAAAGGACTGTTGGAATAAGGACTCAGGAGTTTGTCCATGAACTTAATCACACACGTGGGCAAAGCCCCCCTGGAAGATCGATTACACTGTTCATTGAGAATGATGTCAAAATCTATAAACTTCATCACAAACAGGGTCTGGCCAAGACTCCAAGTGCTCAGACAGCCTCTCCAGGCTACGGGTTGGCAAGAAGCTTCCAGTATCTGCTTCAGGATCCTGTCTTCTTGTTTACAGAATTGCTTCTTCCACAACTACCCTCATGTATGAGGACCCCCTGCTGCAAAGGGCAGCCAGCTGCACCCATGGTACCCAGTGCTGCATAGCTTGGATCCTTCAAATAATTCATCCATTCTTTTGGTATTCATTTCATTGTATTTGTGCCAAACACGAGAGGGGAAAAGGTCACACTGAAAATGGACTGTTTTGCCTTCTAACACTGGAAGACAATGGAAATTTGCAGTGTTGCTAGGTATTTTCCACTTGCAAATACCGCTAGTTTAAAAAGTCCCCAGTGTTGGTTATTAAAAATTTTATACATTTTAACAGGCCTTGTTCTTGTAGCTCTGTGGCTGATTTTTAACATGTGAAAAATAAAAGTAATTTGTTGGGATCATTGAAGTCAATGACACAATTTTGCAGTTGTGTAATTTACTTAGGTACAGGCACTTTCAGATGAAAAAGACATTAGGTAGCACAAAAATCCACACTGGCCTATGAAGATGGCCTGTTCCACTTCCCTACCACAGAGAAGTTACGTAATTTCATGGTGAAACCTCTCGAACTACGTGTCATACTTTGTTTTTCAATTTCATAGACAGTGATGTAACTCCAAAAGCAGTGATTAATGAAATATCATTCATCCCACCCAACTCAAGAAATGTCAAACTGCTCCAAGCTTTGCTATTAGACTGAAAATATCTCCACAAGAGCTCCTGCAGCACTTTTTCTGTCAGAAACACTCCATCTGCTCTTACCTGCCCCAGGAGCTTTCACAGAACATGGTAAAAGTGCTCCAAGTGCACCTGGAGAGTGATTCAAGTGATTCCAGTTGGGTGAGCAGTTCCTTGCTTGACATCCTAATTCCTTAAATCTCCTAGTTTTTGAGGTCTGAAAGAAAAAAAGAAAGAAAAAAAGAAAGAAAGAAAGAAAGAAAGAAAGAAAGAAAGAAAGAAAGAAAAAAAGAAAGAAAAGGAAGGAAGGAAGGAAGGAAGGAAGGAAGGAAGGAAGGAAGAAAAAGAAAAGGAAAACATATTTGTGTTGTCTTACTCAAAGTCAAAGCTGAAAAGAAAATATCAGAAGAGGTAATAAATGGATTTGGGAATGTCCCTTCTTGTGGAAGAGTGACTGTCATGTCTCATGCATCAAAGACTGTCTCATGAGTACTCTGGGAGGGGTGCATGAACCCCAGTCCAGGAATTCTCATGGAAATCTCAGAAGTTCACTGCTCAGCTTCATCATCTCTCATCCTAATGAAGTTAAAATATCATATAAAACAGGATATCACGCAGTACAGCATCAGTTTTAGAACAGAATTGTTGGAAGGAACCTTCAAAGATCATCAAATTCAACCTCCCCACCACTGCTGGGCTAACCAAGAGCTACAGGCAGTTCCTGAGGGCTTTGCCAACCATCTCCTGAACACAGACAGCCGCAGGGCATCGACCACCTCTTGAGGAAGCCTGTTCCAGACTTTGTCCACACTTACAGTACAGAAAATTTTCCTTGCCTCTGGTCTGGACCCAATATAAATTAACTTAAATTGGAGGAAAGATGGAAAAAGAGGAGAAAGCTATAGAAAATCATAGAATCATAGAATGGTTTGGGTTGGAAGGAATCCTTAAGATCATCTCTTTCCAACCTCCATGCTCCAGGCAGGGATGACTCCCTGTAGATCAGGTTGCTCACAGGCCCATCCAGCCTGGCCTTGAATGCGTCCTGGAAGGGGACACCTACAATCTCACTGGGGAACTTGTTCCAGTGTCTCACCACCCTCATAGTAAAGAATTTCCTCTTAATCTAGCCTAAATCTATCTTCTTCCAGTTGAGAGCTATTTTCCCTTGTCCTGTTGCTACCTGCCCTTATGAAAAGTCCCTTCCCAGCTTTCCTGTAAATGTAAAGCAACTTTCCTGTGAAATGCAGCCACCTCCAGGGCCAAGGAATGACAGTGGCCATCTTAGATAACCTCTGGGTGCTGCCACTTGATGTGCTGGAGATCAGGCTGCCCTACAGTCCTTCTTCCCCCTTCAAGAGAGTAATAGGATGTGTCCTCTCTCAGGATGTTACCAGCAATACAGACTATATCTGCCTGTCGAAGTGGTACACGCTGAGGGCCTGTGGAGGTAGAAATCCCTCCAAGAGGTGATACAATTCCGGACAATTATTAGGGCAGTTCTGTGGAGCCAAAGCCAGTTCAGAAATGCTGACAGCACCCCATGGACACCGGGGTCTGCAGCATGCAGCCCGGGGCCATTGAGTCATGTACAGATGGGAACAAGGGTGAGCAGACCCCACACGCACAGTGCTGATCTCTGCTGATGTCATGGCTTTTTTTGAAAGAGAGATAACTACCAACCCACTTTGCTGAGGAGGCAACTGGGCTCTGATCCCTCATGGCACAGAGAATATGACATGAAAGCAGTGGGCAAAAATGCCTTGTGCAAGAACCCAAGTCACTGGGATGAATAACTTTATCACCAGAAAGTGGCAATTATTTCTTCACCCATGGGATCTTTGCTCTCCCTCCAGGCAACAGCGTGAACATTTACATTCTGGTATTCTTCCCAAGTGCATTTCAGTGACATGAGAGAAATGAGAAACACCTTGGATTTCATTAACCCTCATATACTGAAGGCATGAAAAAATAAACTGAATGTGAAGAGGAATGTCTTCAACACCTTCATCTTTCTAGAAGCAGTTTCTTGTTCTCATTGAGCAGTCACAGTGTGGGCAGCCCACAGTGCTGAGCTGAGAGCAGAGGTGCTCCTCATGGGGTCACACCATCAGGAAACCAAACCCAAAACATCCGAAGCTGTGAGTGATGGCCTAGGGCAGAGACACATCAAAGACCCAAATTGACTCTTGAGGTCCATTGTCAATTAATCCTTACTACATTATATTGCTGCACTATGGACATAACTAAGTTGCTTGCTCACCCTCCATCACCATGTCTTTAAACATATATGAGTCTAAAATTGCCTTTTATTCCTTCAGTAAGTTTAATAAACTCTTTCCTTAACAGAATCTGATTTTCCTAGTTGTTCTGCAGCCTGCATAATGAAAAATACTGTAGTGAGGCAGAAAACGCTGCAGCAGCTCCTGCTTATAATTGAAAGCACATTGTGGCAGAGCCCTGTGGACATGCTTTGGGGGTGGAGGCGAGGGGCTCCCTGGCTCTGCTCACAACTATGATTCAAATAAGTCATTTCCAGGGTAAACATATAAATCTGTCCTTCTTGAATGAAATCCAAGCAATCAGAAGTATCCCCCCTTGCTTTGTTCAAAATGTCTCTGCTGCTACCGAGAAAAGGGGTGGATAAAAACAAACACCCTTTGGTGGAAGCTGAGAAAGAAAACATTCAGTGTACATGTTCAGATGGCCACCGAGTAACTTTGCCCAGAGGCACAAGTTCTGGCTGCTGCTGCTGTTGCTGATAAGAGCCCTACCTCACCAGCGGCGTCATGTGTGCACTGCTGCTGTTGCTCACAGTGTTAGGATTAGATGTTAGAATGGATCCTCTGGAGAAGAGGCAAAACAGATGGGAAAGAAGGAAAAAAAAAGTCAACAATTCTTCCCCTGCAGCAAATATGGTTTAGCTAATGTGCAAGTCTGGATTTGTACAGAAAGCAGAACTCGTTATAGCATCCTGTTTCCATCAGTGTGCCTTGCTGGGAAAGTTTAAGATCGGCTCAGTCAAAAGATCAAGAAGGAAGTGCTTTTTATGAGGGTCAAAACTGAGTAATCTGCAGTATCAGATTGAAGAAATAATTTCGGACTATTTTGCACAGCAAATGAAGGCCACTGGTATGTCATAACAGCAGCTCTCCCTGCCCAACATATGGTATATGGTGGCACTGAAGATGTCATTATGCCTTCTGCTTTTGGTGTTCTAGGATCCATTTCTGCCACAGAATCAGAAAAAGTTTCACCATTTTCAACTGCAGCAATACCAACTTTATTTGCCTTTGACTGTCTTCATTGGAAACACCAAGAACAAAATATAACATTCAAGTCAAGTGATGATCTCTCCGAGTCGTGACCGTGCCACCAGGCAGCTCATCCTCTCCATGCCATCAGCTGGATTCTGCCCTGAGGATCTGCAGGCAACTCAGCTTCCCCCCTAAAAGAAATTTTCAAGTGAATTCACTCGAGAATGCCCATTTTTGTCATTATTTCATAGGACCTTGATAGTTCCATTCTGATCTTTCCAACTGGAAGAACCAATCCATCAGTTCCAGCATGCCAACTGTAATGTAAACTGATCAGCTACTTTGGACTTAGTGTGTAGCTCTTTTGATGTCTCTTGCTGAGCTCTGGAGCTTCTATTTGTTGTAGAAAACTGAGACTAATTCCCAACTACGCAATATCTGATGCTGCAGTGGTTCATTTCCATCTTGAGCACCACCTCTTCCTGCATTAGCTCAACTGCATTTGTCACTGAGACGGACATGATCCCATCACTTGACTGTGTTTCTACGCACAAGGGGAGAGGCAGAGTGAGTAGTTAGGAAGGAATTGCGTTGTTTTTTTTTTTTTTAATCAGTCCTTTCACTAGAGAGAACATTTAGAGACATTACTGGCATAGTCATGCGTAGCGTTTTCCAGACTATGTTTCTGTGAAGGACTTCAAAATGTAATATGTGAGAAACAGATGAATTCCGCCTCATTTTAGAGCTGGAGTAACTTACAGTAGAGTACAGCCTACCACGTTACATACAGATAGAACTTCATTATCAGAACTCATGCAGCTCATGCAGAATGTGTCAGGACAATAGTCCCTAGCAAAGACCAGAAAATGGATCAATTCTCCTACATGGACAAGGGATCTCATATAGCATCCAGTTGGATGCACGCAGGAGGGCATGGGCAGTGGTGGTCTCAGCTGGTAAGGGACGGGATGTGATGGGATAGAAGCTGCCTCTGCCTTCTGCCAGGCAGACAGACATACGGGGCTGATATTTTATCATACGAACATCTTTCACACCAGGTCACCCCTGGGCAGGTTGGTGATTCAGCGAGGTTTATTTCCTAGTTCTCCAAGGACACTCTTCTATCCTTAAGCAACATCCTCCCATGGAAGTCTGAAAGCACGGCTGCTGAGGGTTCAAGTGCAGCTGAACTGCTTCTAGAGGCTTGAAACTTACATTCCCAGGTTGTGTGGGCACAAGGCATTGCAGTCCTGAGCAAAATGGTGCACAGGTATTTGTAATGATCCGGATTTAAACGTCTTACCTAAATTTACATTAAGAAAAAGTATCAGTGGAACACAAGACTGAAGCAGGATCTGCTAAAGCTCATGTTCACGTTTAATCCCTGAACCATCTTTCCCTGGTCCAAGTGGTGCCTTACAAAGGAAAATGCTACAAGCTCCATTTGTGGGTTCACCTTAGAGGTGCCTCTAGGTAGCAAGCAGGCTCAGTAGGTGTTTCATGTCCCTTAAGAGTATTTTTCTGCTTTCACAGTGCTTTCTGAAGCTCAGCAGATCAGCTGCTCAGAGCCTGTTCTTACAGCTTACAGAACGGGCACTGCAGCATCTTGGCAAGTAACTTCTGTGGGATTGTGCTTCAAAGGAAAGTCTGGGGGGGGTAAGTTGCAAAATTGCACTCCTACTTACATTCACAGATACTTACTGTCTATTATTGAAAATTGCTGTTACATTTCCTTCAAAAGTGGCTGTTGAAGCACTGCATCCAGCTGCTAACAGCCGGGGTGCTGGGGAATAGAATGTGTGTGCTAAGCCATTTTCCCAGAAACCTTTTGAGATATCTAAATACAGCCTTAGGAGGGGAACAATTTTCACTCAGGATACCTTCTTTTGTCAGCTTCCTCTGCCAGTGGTGCTCCTCTGATGTCTCACATTGTGGAAGGAAGCAGAACGGCTCGTTGCAAATACAGAGGATGCTGCTTTACCACAAAAGATCTGGCAAAGTGCTCTGTGGGTTTCGATTCATCGTGAGTAGCGCATGATCAAAAGAGCAGCTTCATTCTTTTCCTGTATCAAAACAAGAGAAGCTCAGAGGAATGCAACCGTTCCCATACACACAAGAGCTGGCTGAACTCAACAAAACCTTATCAAACAGGAGAGATGAATTCCCTCGGTCGCTGTCAGCCTGCATGGGACTGTTTGGTGGCTGAGCACTGATTCACGGGGATGTCTGTGTGCACTTCAAAGCGGCACACACCGCATTTCATCAGAAGATCCACGTTGGAAAAAAGAATACTCTAATTCAGCATTTCTGCATTCTGACACTTCAGTATTCATTCCAGAGGTGCTGCACAGAATGCTTTGGCCCCGGATATTGTACAGCAAATGGTGGAAATGGACATTTTCATAACACATAGGCTGAATTTTGCCTTGGGGTATTACTACACTAACAATTACTACTCGAACAATTATGTCCACATCAGACACAAGCAGCTGGCAAGGAATACATCGACAGAAGAGGAAATAATATAATTAATATTGGTGGATTGTTTATTTTTTGTCTTTTTGTCCTAACAGCACCATTAGAGCTTGGTTATCTTAGGATTGCTAATTTGTTTTTGAAAGAATCTCCATCTGTGGAACATGTTTCGTTAAATCTATGCCAAGCTTGGTAGAAAGGAATTGTATTTTTGCATGCCAGAAAACGATGCATTTCCTGTTAATTTTGCAGACATGGCTTCTAATTTTCTGCCCAGTTAATTGAGCTCAGCTCAGTTAAAAGACAGTCATTCCCGAAACCTCCTCTAAGTTGTCACTAAAGAGAGAAATAGGAACTATTTATTAGAAGTTATTAGGTTTTAATAAAAGAGGAAAGAGAAGTGGATGTGGGTTATTAGGATACTTTTTAGTTCTTTTATTTATTTATTTATTTTGGCCAAAAGAAGGGAATGTTTTACTGCAACACTGAACCATTCCAAAACACACAGCACAGGACAGTCCGAAATAAATGAAGAGGGGTACTGGATTTTTTGCCTTTAATTTTATTGGCTGCAGTAAAAGCACTCCATGTGCTCTTGGGTGTGATTTCTTGAGTGCTGAGCAATGAAACATTGGAGTAAGAATGCCAAGGTGGGAAGAGTTGGAGCCTTCAGGAATAGGAGCACTGTGTTTATCTCCTCTGGTGACTCTTTGCCTCGTTAAAACTAAATGAAGATGTCGAGCTGTAGGTGCTATAAATAATCTCTCCTATGTACATCGCTGTACGTTAATCACCACGCACATAGATCTGAGCTCACAGTCCCAAACTGCAAATTGTGCATACTGCCTCCAGCATCACAGTTCTGTGCTCTGAAACCTTCAGCAATTTCTTCTGTCTTGGAAATCTTCCTGGCAGGTGAATGCCAATGGAAGGAAAATGGGCAGATGTGAGCGTGAACAGACACATGTGTTCACCAACCATCAGAGGGAAGGGTTTTCCTGCAGCCAGGCTCAGGTAGAGGAGGGCACTGCCTCACCAGGTGCTGATATGAGGTAGCAAAAGCCAGGAAAACAGCAGTGTGAACAAGAAAGGAAGAACCAGGCTCCAGCTTTGCTCTTGGCTGTTTTTCCTCAGGGGATGACACACAGGATAGCTGTGGGACACATCTACTGCTTGTGCAGCACTTCCATGAGAGATGCTCAGTTTTGAGCTGTTTACAGGAAAGCGCAGTTTTGATGCAGCACTCACAAACGTTGCTTCTGAAAGCTCAGATCTCTTCCTAACTACTTAAGCCATCTGTATGGAAAACAGATCTGAAGTTCACAAAGCAGCTGTGTGTCGTTGCATTTTTTCCTTGAGAAGCTCACATTCTGCATCTGTAAATTAACACAGCTGCTCTCGGTCAGTGTGGCTGAGCTCTTATTAGTGGGTGAACCTTACTATATTTAAGAGCTGTAGCATTTATGCTCTCTAAGCTGTGCCTGGCTGATTTCACCTGTAGAGGAGAAGTTATCTTTGTGCCTGTGTATCTAAGGGGTTAGGTGGAAGCTCAGTGTGGTTTGGTGTTAGCAACCAAAAAGGGATCTAGCAGACTTAAGGCAGTGAGTAAGCAGTGGTTTGTGCTGCTAACTAGAGGAGAGAGAGGAAGAATAGGATTGTCTTGGATCTTGTTAGCCTGTGAAATAAATGAAGTGGTATTTATTGCTGTTTATGGAAACTCCTCAGAGCTTTGCCACTAGGAGAAAGGATGTTCTCTGTTCTGAGTTGTGCTTTATCCCAGCCTATCTGGAAGAGATGTATTAAGGTAGACTGTAACAACTGAAATACAACCTGCTGGGCATTTCTTACTGGAACCATATGACCAGCTCTGTGTTGGGTGAGTGTTTCTAACTTGTGAGCATTTATCTCAAATCCTCCCTTCCCCCTGTGCGTTACAAAAAGAAAAGCTGGAAGAAAAGAACAAAAACTTAACAGGAGAGAGTAGGAGGTCTTCTGCAGTGTCAGCTCTCCACAATCCCTTACTAGTACACTGGAACTTTGGTATTAACTTCACTGATTAAAGTAAATACAAACTTAAAAAAAATACAAGTGCATCTAGGAAGTTACACTTAAGGATAGAAAGCTGTAAGATGCAAGAATAAAAGTAGGCAATGCATCATGTGCCTCGGGATGGAGTTCTCCTGGACTGTGGGCTGTCAGATGGATGATGAAGGTGAGATGAATGTGAGGAGCAAGTGCTTCAGCTGTGTGCCCAAAGGGAGTTCACTGGCAGAGCCGAAGTATACGCTGAGTGGCTTAGTCTAGTGCCATTGCTGCTGGGTCTCAGTAATGGTGGCCTTTCCTTGAAACAGCAACCAGGAACCTGGAGCTGGTGTGCACAAGTACAGCAGAGAGGATGTCCTGATCCTCTTGAAGCCACTTTTCAGAAGGGGAAAGGATGTACTGCTTGTGCTTTGAGTTCTTTGCCTTGAATGGCTGTGATGGGAAGTGGTGGCTTCCTCTCTTGTGGAGGGCACTGCATGGCATCCACAGCACTTTTCAGGTGAGGAAACTAGTGATGGACAAAAGCATTTGTCCACTTGTCTGTGGTGTTAATGCAATGATTTGGTTTGAGAGATGCTAAGCAAGCTTTTGTGGAGGGAAGTGTTGCTATGGAACCTAGCACTGAACCTAATGGTGCTCCAGTAAACTTGCTAATGTAGGGGTTTAGATGCACAAGTAACTGTATAACATTTTGTTGCCCTTCATACAGCTGTGCTCAGTTGTTGACAACATGGTTTGGGAGAAAGCAGATGGTTTTGCAGTCCAGAAGTCTGGAGTTCATTAGTGGAAATTTTCAGATTTCTTTTTTTTTAATTCCTTGGCTTTGCTGCGAGTCAAAGCAAACAGAGCTGAAAATTCACAGCAAGCAGCATGAAAGAGTTTCTTTGCTCTCTTTCACCAAGAAAGTGACTGGACAGAAAATTAAACACTTCAATTTCTTTTTCCTGGTTTGCTTTATCTGTGTGTGTGTGGGGGGGGAACTTTACAGAGGAAAATAACTCTTGAGAGCTTCTCTGGAATTCAGGTTTATTTGGAGAACACCAACAAGGTACTTGCTAGTAAAGTCTGTATTTGTGCTGGTGCCTTAAAGGAAAGGGAGGGAGACAGAAGAAATGCTAATTTACTCCCTGAAAAGTTTGAACTGTGTAGTTTCTCCAACGAGGATCTTGTTCTCCTACTGAAAACACAAAATCCTGCCATGTAATACCCTGACTTGAGACAGAAGCAAGGCTCACTGGATGCCCTGCTCTGGGTTACCCTCTGTGGGGGGGGGGGGGGGGGGCGGTTTTTCCTCTCCGGGCANTGGGGGGGGGGGCGGCAGCATTGTCTCATCTCCTGGCAGCTCATTTCTAACCCTTTGCAGCTGTTTCCCTTGAGGTCTGTGCCCTAAGAATGTCCCAGGAGCCACCTTTCCTCCCACTGTGTTATTTCCCAGCAGCCTTCAGATGAGAAATATTCCTGTACCCCATGGCGTTTTCCTATCCTGTTACACTCCCCCAGTGCTATGTTGCAGGGGGAGCTGGGCTCTGATCCAGGGCCAGCAGCTTTTCTGACAAATAACAACTTGGAAAGCTTCCTTTTCCATGCGTAAGGGGAAGGTGAAGAGAGAAAATGGGCATATGAAACCTCATCTACTAAAGTATTTTGGCACATGTGATATTCCAATGTGAACTTCTGGAAGCTGCATGAGCTGCAAATGCTGAGGGGCTTCAGAGCATCCACAGTCTGGGCAATGCTTTGAGCCTTATGTGAATGCAGCCTGATGAAGCTATGCTGCCTGGGACTTTCAAAGAGTTGGGTAAACTTCTTTGGAATTGGGAGACTCAGTTGCTTGAAGGAAAAATCACTGTTTCCTCCTTCTCTGTCTGCCTGGATTTCCTGGCTGAGTTACATTTTCTCCTCCTATGCAGACATGGAAGGAGCAGATCCCATGTGTCATAGCATCCTTGAAGCAGAAGTCGTGTCATAAAGGAGCTTTTCCTGATGACTCTCCCTGGTTTGTCTGAGGTTAACACCTCAGCAGCCTCCATCTCTAGTCCGTAGCATGGAGAAGGTGCTGTGCTACTTCACTAAACATCTGTGCTCCTTGCACCTCAGCAGCCAGTAAATAATGTGACTCAGAGAAAATGAAATCAGTTTTTTTTTTCTCTTCTTTAAGCTGCAATGTGTAATTATTGGAGAAGATAATCTTCCATTTCTTGGAAGAGGCAGAGAATCTTTGCTGGGATTTCCTTACTATGACTCAGTTAAGAACTCAAGTGACGCTTCATGGAAATCAGTGAGAAGTGAAGTAGCTGTCTGGTCCTTAGTGCCAGGGTGTGAGTGCTGGAGTCCCTGTGAGCAGCCAGCCTTCCCCAGAACACATTGCTGTTGGTTCCCAGAACTGGAATTCTCAGTCCAACTCCATTGCCATGTGGCAGGCTGAAGCTGCCTTTTCTGACTTCTTTTAGTTCTGTGCGCAGTCAATGAACTTAGATGTGATACAAGATCTAATTGTTCCTTATTGGAAAAATTCCCCATGAGTGTACGGTGTTTCAGTATATCTAAGTTAAAACTGCATTCACTGAAGTTGCTTAGAGGTAATCCACCTGCCATGAAAAAATGGGGTTTACAAGTACGTGCATCCTGGTTAAATGATGGTCTCTTCCTTCTTTAAGTTCAACACCTATCTGATGGGGTAAATTTGATTTAATAACGACATGGCAGAGGCCAAACTCTGAATCTGAAGTGACAGTACGACATTCCTTTAGGCTGTGGCGAAGCCGCGTGTAAAGCTGTGCAACCACCATTACGGCTTGAAGATTTTAGCACGACTTCCCCTGCAAATGTGGGCAGGACTTCCACAGCTTGTAAAGGCAGGAGAGACTTGTGACCTCTCCCTGATGCAGCTGTGGCAGTAGCAGCCTTGCTCACGTCCTGCAGCAATGGTATCTGCGGGGGGTGGAGGAGAGCCTGGTGTCTGCAGCTGTGCAAATATGGGCTGTGGCTGCTTTGGTTTTGTGTGTCGCCCTGTTTTGGTCAATTGAACTGAGAACTGTCTGCATTTGTTGACAAACTGTAGAGCTCAAAAAAAGGGGTTTGTATTTGACCTGAAATAAAATGTAATGACTAGGGAGAATAATTAAGGACAAAACCATTTCCTTTTAAGATATAACGGATGTAAATATTTGTCTCTCTGAGGAGTTTATGTATATGGTTTCTCTTGAATTCCCCTGTGTGCAGTGCAAGTGTGCCCCAAACTGATTTTGACAACAGGTAGATTATAGCAGATATGAAAACTCTAAAAATAGGGACATAGAGGGGGCACTAAGTAGCAGTGTAAGGACTTGAATGCTTCTGTTTAAACAAAATTCATGCCATTTTTCTCTTTGTTGAAGAAAGTACAAAAAGACCATCATAAGCTGTTGAAAAAAAAAAATTAAAGCTGCAGCTGTGATTTATATCATACATTCAAAATGAAAAAAAACAACAACACAGAAACAGGAGTAGTTGTGTCTGTAAGACTGGTGGGACTGGGATTGATGGTCTCTGTCCAGATCACAAATATCGTATTAAATGATTGAGACAAATCTTGGGACATATTTGCTCTGACCTCTCCCACCAGCTGTGCAGGATGAGCTCAGAAAAGGTTGGTGCTCACAGTGGAAAGGGTGCAAAGATATGAGACGTTGTCAGAGAGCACAAAGCTGGAAAGGAAATTCTGCAGATCTGTTAGTGTGCCTTGCCCAGCCCTGGTGGGGAGGTGGTCAGGTGGAAGGCCCATGAAAACTACGGCTGCTCCGAGTGTAAGGTTCCAAAGTTTGCTGCTCAGGAGAAGGTATCAACTTTTGTGCACCCAGTTCAGAAGTTTTTTCACTTAATCCTTCACTTCAAAAGAGCATTTTCTTGTGCTGGAATCCAGCAGGAGGTATAAGGATTTCCAGCCTCTGTCCCATCTTTGACTGTAATCAGTATCAGAAGTTCCAGGATGGTGCAAGAAATCCTTAACTGAAGATCTCTGAAATAACCCATTTGTGAGATGAGTTTCCTTCTGACCTCATCAGCTGTCGGGCAGTGGCATCCCATACCCACTGTATTAAATGTTAATGGCTCTTAAAGCTGGGGAACCTTGGGTCACCTGTGGGTATTCAGCAGTGTTTGCGCATGAGGCACTTTACTTCCAGATTTAAGCAAACTGTAACACCATAGCTGCAATGCTAAATACAGCAGTCCCACACCTTTGTTTTAACCACAAACAGCATTACAGGGAGAAGGGAAGTCTTAAGTTCTCAGTAGGTCACCTTCTGATACTTATCTTGAAATAATAAGGGCAGTGGATTTGAATGTGTGAGGTAAAGCCAGATGCATCTTGTTACATGGGCTGTTTGTAGACAGTTGGATTTGTTTTCTCTTCATCTGGAACTGCTGATACGTGGAGCTCTGCAGAAGTGCCTCATCCTCCCAGCACCTCGCTCCCCTCCCGCTCCTCCCAGCTGCTCCTGCAGCAGTTTCTTGCTGGGCAGGGGTTGCAGAAGCCATGTAGAGGAGCGTGAGGGTGGGGAAAGTTGGTTTTTTTATTCAGCCCTTCCCTCTCTTGCTGTGTGGATAGTGCTGGTATGTGTGCTGGAGAACAGCAGGTTTTGATTTGCAAAATCAGAAGCTTCTTGCCAGAGAGCTGTCTAAAGGGCAAACCGGAGGGCAGCCAGCAGCAAAACTATTTTCTAGCTTCAAAGGTGTTCCTTTCAAAGGCCAGTTTAAACCCTTGAAGTATTAAAGCTGAGAAAACAAATCAGGAGAAGAACGGAATTAAATTATTCTTACCAAAATAGCAAGCCAGGTTCATGTGCTTAGAAGCAGGAATTAACCAGAACAGCACAGGAGTTACACTTCACTCTGCTGCATGGTGTGGGTGCAGGTTGGGAAGTGCTGAATTCCTGCTCTGCTCCCTCCAACCCCACACTATCTGTGAGATTCTGTACTTAGGAAATATACTGAGCAGCTAGGCCTGATAGCCAGAAATAGAGGGGGTAGGGGTAGGTATACAGATACCTATGTCCTTCTGTCAGCATTTCTCACTCTTGACCAAAGGACCACACAAAAGGCTGAGAAAACTGACCCTGCACCAAAAGCAAGCTCTCTTGAAAAACCTACAGCTTGCTTCCAAGCGCTTCCTTTTCTCCCTGCCATCTCCTATTAAGGTCTTTGCAGCTCCTGCTATAAGAAATTTACATCTACAACTCAGAAAACTCCTTAATGCTGCTTAAAACCCCATGCTTTAAATGAGTGGTTATTAAACGCACCTTTGTATTTTTCAAGTATGGCAAATCTAGTTAATTAGTCTGGCTGGCTTTACATTACACGTGCTCATCACAGCATTTCTGCTGAAAAGCGGTCATGGAATTAAATCCCGGATGCATCATTCTCAGTCACAGGTATGATGTTGATTCACATACACGCAGAACTCCTCCTAACGAATTTCCAGTGTTTCCAAGTCAGCTGTTGGACCCGTTCTCAAACAGCTTGAAAGCTGTTAATCACCATCGTGTACTCTTAAACTGAAGACTTCTACTTCCTTTTCCTAGACAAGTCCTAGGTGAATTGCTCATTGACACCTCCACTGAGAGAGCCATCGATACAACAAACATCTTTTCCTCTCCTTTCAGCTTTTCAGCAGAGGAAAGGTGTTGCTTTCCACTTCAAAGCCCCTCGCTGATCATCTTCAGGACTGGCAGTGGTGCCTGGCTGGATGCAGAGAGCCCAGCTGCGTTCTGTTCTGAGCACACAGGCACTATGCCATGCACTGCTCAGCCTTCTTTGAGTGCCAACATCAGCCCCTTACGTTTTTATTTTTTATTTATGGACCTCAGACAGTTTAAAAGGAATGACTGTGGGTTGACAGCAGTCACTCTGCTACCAGAGGGAGAAGAAATCACAGGAAAAATGAGATCAAGCTGGCAGCCCAAACATTCCTGAATAACTCCATCCTACATTATTAAAACTGAAGTGACAGCAGTGAGAGTGCTTTTCTCAGCACTTCAAATATCTTTCTTGAAAGTATATAAGGCTTGCAGTAGGTGCAGGAGTCCATCTGAGGAAGGTGGTGGTGACCTGCCATGTAGAAAGGCTGCTTTTGGTCTCCCAGTTTTTACATTTTGAAGATTTGATCTCATTATCGTTCGTTTTCTCCAATTTCTTTTTTTTTTTTCATCGAGTTATCATTTTTTAACTGTCTATTTCAGTATAAATGTAGCTGCAGGTCATTGGCTCCCAGAAACTGGAGGCACCATTCATCCAACAGGTGATGAACAAGGAGTTTTATGACCCAGCTGTGATGACAGAAGCTGGAAAGAACTTCCATTTGCTTACCCACCATTTCTGCATCACACCCAGACCTACTCGCTTGTGCTGCCTCATAGGACAGTGCTCAAGCTGAGTGCTGTCACCAGTGAAAGGGCCATAAAGCAGTATCTGCTCCTCCTCAAATTTGCCTAGTATTTATCACACTTCTTCCATATTGCAGCTCACGTTCGCTGTTACTTTGTCTGTCGCTGTGTACTAATGACAACATCTTGGTCCTTTTACTCCCTGGGATAACTGTATTTACTGAAACTACTCGGTAGGAAGCTCAGGCCTTTGGTGTCTAGTGCAGAAAAGATGTGTAGATATGTGTCTGAATCTCTTGGTTATGCAAATGCAGTTTGAAATGTTTGTCCTTAAACTACTGCTGAAAGTTTTTCAGGGCAGATAATGAACACTGTAAGAACTAGTATCAACATCAGAAAAATGGAAAACGTAAGCTGAAATCCTTCTTTTCAACCGCATGCTGAATGATTTTCATTGCTCCTCACTTTTGCCTAATGGTGCCCCAGGCAGCTCCTTTGTTACTTGATGCTAAAGCAGGGATATAATATTCTCCTTACTGTAGCCTATTATTTGCCACTTTTATTTTTGCTCACTTGTGCAAAGACAGAAAAAAGAAAGTAGCAGCTGGGCAAAAATTTCTAATCCTTAAAGTGTCTCTTCGTATTTGCATTCAGACTGTCATGTGAAATTGCATCACTTGACCTTACTTGCTTCTCAGCTGCCTGTCTCTAATAGCACAAAAATGACAACTTTTGAATTCTAAACTCTGTAAAAAGTACTGATTTTTTTTAAACAGTCTCCTGAGAAGAGCACTTCACTGAGTGTGGCAGAATGGAGATAACCCGCTCATGTTGTTTATGGCTGAGGATACTTTCACATGTTTTGGCTTCTGGACTTAAACAGGTTTTAATGAGAAATGAGATCATTTTGATAATCTCATTTGAGTGCTGTAAAAAGTCACGCAGACCAACCAAAACAGTGTGTGTATTCTTTCATACACTTCCAAAAAAATCTTGAAAAAGCCAAATGGCATTAGACAGATAAGTCTGGGAAGTGTTGACTGGTAAGTAATCAAAGTGACACATTAACCACTAATCAATGCAATTCAGACTTTCAGTTGAGTTTTTTGTTTAGCATTCTCCACGGGAATATCACATGGGAAGATGAAATTTCTTGCATGAGTGAAACTCTGGGCTCTGATTCGTGATCTTTGCTGATTAGTGCTGCAGTGGTGTTTTTAAAAAACCCCACAGTGCTGCTTTCCCACTGCCTGTGCCACGTGTTAGTTACCACCCCAGTACCAGCAGCAGCAGTGAGGTCTGAGCCTTCCCAGGTGCTGACACACCAACCCGTGAACAGCAACAAATTGAGATCAATGGTAGTTTAAAATAATAGACTGGAGGCTGAGGAGCAGATGGGCTGGCTATAAAGGAGGTAACCTTGAGCACTGCGAGGGAGAACAGCTGAAAGTGGTGAAACTTTGAGCTATTGTACATCTGTATTTGTGTATATTTCTTAGCCTCTGTGCTGGTTTTCTTAGAAAAGATCAGGAGTTTGGTATGACTGTGTAAAAAAAAACAAAAACATCAAGAGCTAACAAGTTATAAAAACCCACGTTGTACAGGGAGCAAAAAAGCCCTATTATATTACTTCACGTAAATAGCAATGTCCTTTAATGCACATGGCTGAGATGAATAACTTCCCCTTATCTGGGCTAGGCCTGGGGAAACACAAGATCAGAGACTGCTTCAGAGGAGGAGCAAGGTGATCTGAAAACAAGACAAACTGGAATGGTGTCCCAACAACCTGCCTGATGGCACAGCACATCAGCACAGCATGGCACAGCAGGGGCTGCAGCAGTGGCAAATCAAGGCCTGGTTCTGAGGGGTGGAGGGTTAGTATCAAGGACGGTGAGTGCAGTAAAAACACACATCCATGTATTCCTTCTCAAAAGCTGGTTTAAAGCAGAATTCCTGATAGAATACTGTTTTTCTTTCATTTTGCGACTTCTAAAGATTTTAAGTCTCGTCTTAAAATTGAAGCATAACTTCCTCTGTAAACTCCTCTTCTACTTTGAGGAAGAACCAAGGCTTTCGGGAAGTCAAAGTGTTGATGCTCCGATCTTTATTCTTCATTCAACCTTACCATCAAACCATCAGCAGCGGAAGTGATGGAGCTTGGCACAATCACTCCCTTACATTAAAGATTTTCTACCAAAAGAGATGTTAGATAAACTGAGCTCTAGACAAACTGAGCTCTTACTTTTGAGTTTAAATACAATGCCCTGTGCTTGAATCACACGCATCCAAACAGCTTCCTGAGCTACTTCTGCCAGCAGCGTGGCAGTTCCCCCAGCAGCACGCTCTGCCACAACTTTGCTGGGAAGAGGCTTCCTGAGATAACAGATTTGGTCAGAAAAGGTGAAGCTGCTTGGGTCACATCTGCGTGGCTGGGAGCTGAGCTATGCAGCCGGCCTTAGCCTGAAGCGTTGGGAAGCTCTGCGGTGCTCTTGTCGCAAAGGATAAGGAACGACTGCAGAAAGACCACACCACCCAGCTGGGAGCTCAGGCAGCTGCTGCTGGGAATCCTCAGCCGCAGGCGGAGGCCAATGGCCGTCACCTTTGGCCCTCGTGGCGGTGCTTTTGGCCCTGCTCGGCGGAGATGAAGCGAGCTGCGGACTGTTCTTAAGCACCTGTGAGCGGACACGGAGCAGAGCGCGGACAGGACCCTCCCCCCTCAGCCCGACCGTCCCGCGCTGTGCCGGGCGGGACACGGCGCCCCGGGCAGGGGGAGCCGGGCGGGGTCTGGGCGCGAACCGCCGCGGCCCTCCGCCTCCGCCAGAGCTCTGCCCCCGCCGTGCACCCGGATCGGGGCCCGGGCCTGGCCAATGAGCGCGGAGGCAGCGTGGCCGCATTATAAGAGGCTGCCGAGAAGACGGCAAGCCTTCAGCCGGGCCGTCGGGTGGGAGCCGCGCTTCGTGTCAGCGAGAAGGGGTCGCCATGTGCGGTGAGTGACGGAGGGAGCGGCAGCCCGGACCCCCGCGCCCGATCCGCGAAAGGAGCCGGAGAGGGCTGCTTTGTTCCGTGTGCGCCCGCGAGGCGGAGAGCCCATGGGATGGGGCGTCCATTTTGCGGGGATGGGGGCTGCAACGCCGCGCTGAGCGCTGCTCCCCGCCGAGCAGCCTGCGGTATCAGACAAAGGCGGTGAGGGAGCCTCGTTCGGAGCTGGGGAGAGCTTATCCACCTTTCTTATCTTGTGAAGACAGCGGAGATGGTATCTGCATCCGGTACTGGGTTGCTTAAGGTGTGCTGTGGGTGAGGTTAAAAGGGCACGGAGACCGCTAGTGTGGTGCATTCTGGTTATGAGGGAGATGGAAGCAGAGCTTCACCTGCCCACTCCCTGAGCCTTCCCCTGAGCCTTGGAGGGGTGTTTCTGTTGGAACGAGAAAAATCTGCGCTTGTCATTTTTAGCAGCCCCAGACCAAACCTTCTTTGAGAGATGCAGGCTGACAAAAAGCTGTTCTGCTCCCCAGGAGCATTCATTATGAGCTAGGTAGCTCTTCCCCTACTTCCACGTTCTCTTTGTAACCTCAAAAAGCAAGTTGCCTCTGAGCCTTTTGCTTGAATGGGAGCAGGAGGTGCCACCTAGCACCTGTGTGACACAGCAGCTGTCCCCGGAGCCTCAAGTGAGAGATGGGCTCAGTGCACACCAAAGGTGTGGGCTGCAAGCGAGGCACACCGTGATGGTGTCAGAGACTTGTGATTGGGAAATGAGGGTGTTAACGCTGTTCGATGAGTTTGGTAGATCAGCGAGTCAAGGGTGGAGCGACTGACTCAATGTGGAATGGCATGGAGCAGTAATTCATAAAGGCAGCGAGGGCAGTGTTGGTTTGTTCCCATCAGTGTTTGGAGATCTGTCACCTTCAGCAGCAGTGAAATGGGCAAGTGTTGCAAAATAGGTGGGAGCAAAATGTCCTAGGGAATCACCGGTCTGTTCCCCAAACTTTTAAATCTTGGCCCATTCAAAGCGATGGTTGTTAACGTGATAGCTGTGCTGTGTTTCCTTCCTACACTGAATCACAAAAAATAGTTCAAATTGGAAGGGTCATCTAAAGATCACCTAGCTTCAGCTGCCCCTGCCCTGATGTAGGAACTGCATGAGTTTTGAGGTTTAGGGATAGAAATATGTTCATTTGTGTTCCCTCTTACTCTGTGTAGTACCTGAAGGCTTGATGCCTGTGTTCACTGCTTTGAAAATGCATAGGTCCTTAGATACTGACGTATATGTTCTCTTTAGGAAACAAAGTTGAGATGTTACCATGCTCATGTATCCAAAAACAGGTTAGCAAAACTGTGCGCATTTACAAAAAAGAATGGGTAAAATGTTCTTAAAACAGTTTACCTATTCTGAATAAAAATTCTTTTCATCAGCATATGAGGTTCTGTCTGGGGGTGCCTCAGAGCTAAGTTTCTGGCATCAGCGATGTGCTTACCTCATTAAAGACAGCCATTTATTTAAAAGAAATAATTATCATTTTTGCTCAAACTTCAAGTATAGGCTGCCCCCTTCTTGATTTTGGTGAAATCTTGCAATTGCAAGGCTTCTTGTGGAATTTTCCCACAAAAAATTCTCAATGAATGTTTTTTCCTCCCTCTCGTCTTAATACTCAGCTTGCAGTCGTGAATAGGGAAACTTTAAACTCATGGTATTGCATGCAGGGGGTCATCCTTGCTTTCAGTGTCTGAAACCCTCTGTGAGTGTCTGATCCTTAAGGTAAGTGGTGTTATGGTTGAGGTAGTTTGTGCTTCTATGCAAACTAGGTAATAGTGGCAAGTTGTAAACTAGACTCAGCATTGAGGTCAAGAGAGCAATGCCCTGGTAAAATGCTCCTTAAATCGTTTCACTGGATTATGTGTTTGTTTGTATCACTTAGGAAAGTATTACATTGCTTATGTTGTGCCAGCACTTGATACTTGTCGCATCAGTATTGCATTAACTTAGAGAACACTTGGGTCTTTATTGGGGAGAAGCGAGCTCTGGAAATGGCCTCTAACAGCTTGAGGAGGCTGCTACAAAGGGACTTCTAGCATCACAGACCTCTCTTTATGATTCATCTAGGATTCAGTCACACTGATTTGCTTCCAGAAGGAATTTAGCCATAAGAACTCTTTATCAAATGTTGCTTCTCTGCGTGTTGAGCAATGTACTTTAAATCTAGTCAAAACCATGATTGAGTAGGGTAGAAAATATGCAGTGGGTATATCACAAAGCAGAGGAGTAACAAGGAAACGGTGCTGAGAGCAAGATTGATTTCCTCTGAATGGAAGAGTCTTAATGTGTTTCTTGATAAGGCAGGCTGCAGCTATTGCTTTTGTTGTAATGGCCCCAGTGACGTCTGAGCCTCTCCTGGCTCACGTGTGTGAGCACAGCCCTAGCTGCCTGCAAACAAGGATCCCTTTAACAATCACAGCACACTGCTAGCATTGTGAGGATGGTCCCAAAGGAAGGTTTTTCCTGGAGCTCTGCATCATCCAAGATGCCACATGGAGCACACAAGCCCGATGCGTCTTAAATACATTGTGAAATCTGGCCTAGAAAGTAGAGCTGAGTTTGAAACGAGGTGTGTAGCAATGTTTTGGAATGATGTTGAGAAATTTGTATTGAAGAATGCTGCTCTTGAGGCTCGTGGTTACTGCCAGAGAACGGTAAATGTCTGTCTGGAAAAATGATCAACAAGCTCTCAGTCTAAGGTGGCTTTATGTAACTGGAGGCACAGTTTTTCAAAGCATCCACGAAGAACAGTGTTTAGCTGTTCAGATTCCCAAATGCCCCTTTAAATGTATCCATTGCCTTTATATCTCCATTAGTGTTCGACTTCTAGAAACAGTTAGGTGAAGATCCTCGTAAATCTCACTTCTCAAGCAGAAATCTGTTTTCAGCCACTAATCCTTCCAAGATAAACGCAGAGACCAGTGTAACAGTCCCTCAGTCACTGTCAGGTCAGCAACATTGGTGGCTTCAAACCAACAGTCCCAAATTCCCAACAGTATGTATGCAGAAGATTTACTGGCACATCATTGTAACTGTTTTTTTCCTACAAGCCCTTACAGTTCAAAAGCTGTAATTGGAGGGGAAAAGGGTGTTGAATTTCAAACAAAGGCTTTTTCTATTTAAAACCCTTGCTTGTCTCTGAACTTCTTATCTCTTCAAGTCTGGTTTTTGTGAGCTCAGGTTCCAGTCCTGACTTGCTGCTTGGAGGAGCTATTGAAACAGTGAGGTTAGACTTCTCTGTTGTACTGGAGTGCAGATTTATGAGAGTTAATGTCAGGGCATACTTTACACTTACAGATGCAGAAGTCCCCAAGGAAGTGTAGTAGGCAGAAGAAATAAAGCGGTTGTGCTTTCCTTTGCAGGTGATGCTTTTTTGTTAAACCTTTCCTAAAGATGCAATGCCATCCTCCCAAACTAAGTTTAAGAAAACAAAATTGCATGTTTGGAGGGGAGGGAGGGTGGAACAACCCAAAGACAAAAAAAACCAAAACAACAAACCTGCTGCTTGGTTGATGAGTGGCCTGTTGAAGAGAAGAGAGGTCAGACTTGCAGGCTCTTTCAGGCTTACTTCTGTTTGCCAAGTAAGCAAGGAGTGAGTCCGTGCCTTTCCTGTGCTGCCTCTGTAGGAGCTGACCTGAGTGATGTGGGGCAGGGGAAAGGATCTGATGTCTGTGCAGGGTTTGGCAGGCAGCTTTGTGTGAGGCAGTGCCACGGGGGAATGCTTGGTTTTTTTGGGTGAGCCTGTTCTGCATCTTCTGTTTCTTTCCTTTGTTGTCCTATCCTTTTGACTTCTGCCCTTTCTTTATATTGGCCTCTCTGTTCTCTTCCTGCTGAAGTGGTTGTTGTATACCAGATTAAGCTGGAGCCTTTCAAAAATAGTGTTGTGCCTAGTACCTACCCATGGGTATTTAAGGCTGTGACTTTGATTACAAAAATCTCCTTGTGTTAGGGCTGCTGAATATATTCCTTCTTTGGATGTCTAGTTTTAGATTTGGATATGAAATAGATCACAATGTTCCCATTTTCAGCTGTGGTTTTCAGGAAGATTTTTTTTTTTTTTAAAAAAACTCTCAACTGTTTAACTCCTGGTGGGTATTAAGGGAAGAGTAAATCAGCCAGGAAAGCTTGTGTTTGTGATTGCTCTGATGCTCCTGATTTATTTTGTGTTTGTGCTCTTTCAATTTAAAAGCCCATTAGCAAGAATTATAGTAAATGAGTGGTGGTATCCTCCTAGGACTTCTCTGTAATGCTAATATTAAAGAGTTTTAAGCTGGGTTTGAAGGTATAATGACTTTAAGAAAAATATTTGCTTCTCTTAATTCTCTTTCCCCATTTCTCTTTAAACAGGAATTTTTGCTTATCTGAACTACAGAGTACCTCGGACTCGGAAGGAAATTTTTGAAACCCTGATAAAAGGATTACAGAGACTGGAATACAGAGGATATGACTCTGCAGGTATCTCAATTAACTTGTCAAATTAATTTTAGCAACCAGTAGCTACTTATGTTACCCGTGTCACTTTTTGGACACTTTCAGCTTCATCAGATTTTTCCCTGCAGTCTTTCACATTGGAAGGCCAGCACTATTTGTCTTAATTCTTGGAGCTGTTTCTTTCAACTTTACTCAGGACTTCTGACTGGGTGTTGAGCTCTGGAATCAGATGGTGGTTAAGTTTAGTACACCTGAGCAAAGTAAATGAGGTGTGAGGAAGAATACTTCCATTCAGGGTCATTTAGCTTATGCCTCATTTTTTTTTTTTGGTACATGTAAGTCCTAGTGAAAAGATGAGGAATTGAAATTTGAGTTTCCTAATTTTACCAGGCAAAATATACCAATATATCCTCAAGCAAAATTTGAAATGGCTCTTCTGCTTTTTTCATCTGTGCACTGGTTGGATGTCAACCTGGTTTGATTTTACCTGATTTGAAATCAGGTAGTTTGATTAGAACATACACAGATCTAGTGGCAGATATCTCTTGGAAGGATAGTTTTCAAATAACAATTGCATTTGCATGTGCTTAATTGTATTTTCTCAGCCTTTTTCTCATCAGTGTATTTCACACTTTCAACAACACTTGTGTTTGTGTCCCGAATTGCAGGAGTGGCAATTGATGGAAATAATAACGAAGATAAGGAAAGGTTCATCAAGCTTGTCAAGAAAAGAGGAAAAGTAAAGGCCCTGGAGGAAGAGTTGTACAGTAGGTGCCTTTAAAAAATACCCCTTTACTTTGACCACCCGGTCAGGTAATGTCTGCATCTCAGCAGAAAGCTGGACCGTGAAATTTACAGTTACGATTTTGTAGCAGAAATAACTGCATTATGTAATCTAATGGCAGTTAAATAGTTCGCACTTGAAAAGCAATCCAGCCTCTAGATACCGTGCTGTGAAACTATCAGTCTACTTCCCATCTCATTTTGTTGCCCCTTTGTTCAGTACTTGGGCTCCCTTGGTGCTTTACTTCAGTGATTTCTGTGCTTGGTAGCTGAAATGTCAGAACGTGGACTGACAGAATTTATGAGCATTTAAGCAGCTGGCTGCCATCACAATCTGCTTTATGCAGTACTTCCATCTGTGAAGTTGTGCTTTAATAAGTTTATATTATTATTTGTAGTAATGCGTTCTGTTGGCCTAGCTGTTAGTACTGGCTGAGAATGCTTCAGTCTTGCCAAACAAAGTTTTGCATCATCACAGCTGCTTGAACTATCTGAAGTGTAATGTCAAGTAAGCAAATGGTTTAAAAGGAAGCCAGAAGGTAACTTCTAGATTTTTGTTGTAAGAATTCTCTTCGAGTTTTATTTACTGATTTTGTGTGAGTGAGAGACAGACTCAACTTTAAATATTGAATAAGATGTATTTCTTGTGTGTAGAACAAGATGGCTTGGATTCCAAAGCAGATTTTGAAACACATTTTGGAATTGCTCATACTCGCTGGGCGACCCATGGAGTACCAAGTGCAATAAACAGTCACCCTCAGAGATCAGATAAAGGGAACGGTATGTATCCTCTGCAGCACTTTGAAACTGTAGGGATTTAAAGTGCCTGAATCCACGTAGCACAAATACCCTATAGCAAGTAAGAAAAGAGGCTATATCATGTACTAGGGCTAAGTTTTTGCTGTTCTACTTAGGTTAGACTTGTACAATAAAATAACCTCTTTTGAAGCCAAATAGTGCTGTAAAAGGCTTATGAGGTCTGTTCTCTTCAAACTGATGTGTGTTAGCCGTAGGACATCGTTTTATCTTCAAAGGTAAGAATCCAAAAATCGAAGTGCCTCAGTACTGTCATGGCTGCAGAAATCTTCAGATTGTTTTAAGGCATGTCTTGGTGCTATTTTCTTGGGTAGATAGTTTGGAACAACCTTTGTATGCCTTCAGAATTCCCAAGCTCGAGCTTGCTGCTCTGTGTGTTATAGTAAACTGTAGATCTGAAAACAATAGAGGATAGTTTCTAGTGTACTTCTGAACTGTTTTCCCTAGTTGTGTTGTGAATTAAATTACATATATACATTACTTATGTATATGTATTTATTTGTTTTTTTTCTTTCTTTTAGAATTTGTTGTTATCCATAATGGAATCATCACAAATTACAAGGACCTTAGAAAATTTCTGGTAAGTCTGTGGCTTGTTGAGTCTAAAACAGAAAGTAAATATCCCACCATCTGCTGTTTGGTCTTTCATGGCTGTTAGAATCTTAATTCAAGTTTCTTGATGTCAGCTATGAAATAATAGTGTGAAGGGAGTCTAAGATAGATACTCAGGAGCTGCTGAGTTGCAGTATGTTCTTATAACCCTACATGTGAAGTAATTACAGATAGAATAGCATTGTGCTCAAACTGTTTGGAAGCATCTGTGGAGTAGGCTCCCTCCTGCCTCACTGCTTAACAGATGTCATAGCTCACTCTTTCAGAAGCACTGTAGTAAGACTTGCTTAGCAAGACAGGTCTTTATATTTTGTAGCTGTGTGTGTGTGTATGTATGCACATGTATGTAAGAACCAGTCCAATGCAGTGCTCTGAGCAGTCTGTTTTACTGTACAGTGTCTAATGGGAGAGAGGTGAAGTGCTTCTTGCCTGAGGATGATATCTTTTAATTTCTTATGTGATGTTTCAGGAAAGCAAAGGTTATGAATTTGAGTCTGAAACAGATACGGAAACCATCCCCAAATTGATCAAATACATGTATGACAACAGAGAGAGTGAGGACACCAGTTTTTCAGCCTTGGTAGAAAGAGTTATTCAACAGTTGGTAAGTGGGAGGTTTGTTTTAATTTTTTCTCCCCTCTACCAAGTGTAAGCTATTTATGGGGCTCCTTAGGATTCTGCGTTTGTGCCTCAGGATCCTCTGCAGGATTCCTTAGAAGATTCTGCAAGGAGTACTTTTTGGCTTCTGAAGAATGCTTAATAGACCAAGAAATCAGATTAAAAATCTGGAAGCTTCAAAGGCTTTTCAGTCCTAAATTTTAAATTGCATTAGAAGGTGGTGGGTGGCTTTGGGGCGTGTGGGTTTTTTGTTATTGCTGTTTTGGGGTTTGTTTTTAATTTTAATTTTTTTTATTTAACCAAGAACTAGCATGGTTTTTGAACTAAGTTACAAATAAATTAATTGATGGAGCCTTTGGGGGTTGCTGTCTCTCACAAAGGACAGCACACTTTCAAAGGCTACTCTGATCTTTTAAAACTTAAAACACTGCTGTGATTCAAATTTGTCTGATAAGATGCTTTGACTCCTAAGTTTGAAAACAGATCTAACAAGCTGTAATGATTCATGGCTTAGCTGATTCTGAAACTGTAAAAGTGGTAACCTACTGTTACTTCATTGTGAGTGCTTCAGATCTTTGATAGATGCACTGTAAACTTAGAGAAAGCTTGCTTTGTTTCCTACCCCAATCTCCAGGCACATGGTTTCTTTCCCCTTCCTGCAGTTTCTTACACTCTTTTTGACCTCTTCTTCCTCTCTAAAGCAGCTCTGTAGTGTTCTCCCTAGAACAGGACTGGGATACACATGAAGGAAACGCCTGTGTGGGTCAAGAGGGAATAGTGCAGTAACCTAGTTGAGAGGAAGGGTAACTTCATCTGTCTGCGAGAACAAGTGCACAGTAGTCTCAAACTAGAGCACTCTAAGAAGAGTTACCATTACCATCTCTTTTCTCTTTGTGAGGTGGGAGTCCTTTTGTTCTTCCCTTCAGAACACTTCTCAAGCTGCCTTCGTACTATGGAGTTGTTGATTGTGTATTCCTGTTTTTGTTTTTGCATTGTGCATTAGGGAATTTGGTGGCTTGTTTGTTTGTTTTGAGAGATGCACTGATGAGGTTTTGCTGCTTAAGCTAGAACTGTAGTGACTGCAGAATTTTAGTTTAAAATGCATGATAGACAAACTGATGTGCATACTCTTATTAAATTTGTAATTCAACTTTTATGTTGATAATCAGTAACTCTCTTGAGATTTCCTTAATCCTTGTATTGTTTTTATTTATAAAAGGAAGCAAATTATCTTGCCTAAGTGCTTGCTTCCTGATCTTTCAACTGTCGCACTGTATGTGTGAGCTTATTCTGCTTAGTGACCAATTCCTTCTAAAGGTGCCATCTGCCCTTCAGGAGGAGATTCCTGATAGTACTAAGAGCTTCCTTTTGGACCCTCCTCAGGAAGGGAGGCCCCAGTTATATGAGGCACAACTAATTGAGATAAGTTGTTCAGGATTTTTTTTCCTCTTTTCTGTCTCCATGGTTTCCAGGAAGGTGCTTTTGCATTGGTTTTCAAGAGCATCCATTACCCGGGTGAAGCTGTCGCAACGAGGTCAGTAAAAGTCCATTTTATATGTAATTAATGCCATTTTAGGTTAAGAACATTAAGAGTATGTGAACATTTCTGCTTCATCAAAAAGGGGAGGGAATGGGTCAGGTACAATTTTATTTATTTATTTATTTACAATTTATTTTGGAAATAAAGACTGCTTTGTAATACAACTAAAAAGCCCATTGCTTCTGAGGTCTAAAATGGGACTGTATAAAGTCATGAAAAAGCCATCTGTGCCATCATTCCAACTGAAAAACATCTTCTGAACTGTTCTATATGCAGTTTGAGTTCTCAGGAGTGAGGGGATTAACAGGAGCTAAAATTGTGATCTGAGGTATTGAGAAAATTATTTACTCTTATTCCTGTGAGATTTTTAAAATAAGCTCTTTAATATGATGTGGCCCATATAATTCATAAACTTTGGAGAGTCTTAAATGAGACAAGTTTGTACAATTTCTGTCATATAATAGTATTAGGATCAGAGTTTAGGTTAAATGGGGGATATTGTGTTTCATCTTCACGATTTTCCTTTAACTTCTCTGCATGCAGTGTTCTCTGTATAAACTTGGATGTTTTTCCTTTGTAGGAGAGGGAGTCCTTTGCTCATTGGAGTTAGAAGCAAGTACAAGCTTTCCACTGAACAGATTCCTGTTTTATATAGAACATGTAAGTTGACAAATCTAATCGCGTTGTTTTTAAGAGCTAAAATTATAGTTACTTTTTGACTGGAAACAAGGATAATTAGTCTTTGTACTATAAAACTGCCAGTTGATGCTCCCAGTATCTTCTTATCTGAAGGTGTTCTATTTTTACACTGTTGAATGTGTCGTTCATGTAAAAGTGCTCCCTTCCCCTGAAATGTATTTGTGTAACTGTGCAGCTGTGATAACTTTAACCTGTATAGTCTGTGATCTCCAACTTGAACAGGTCTGGTTTTGCATTTAAAGTGCTTCATTTCTTCAATAGGCAACATTGAGAATATGAAGAACATGTGCAATTCACGAGTGAAAAGACTGGACAGCTCTACTTGCCTTCATGCTGTTGGGGATAAGGCAGTAGAATTTTTCTTTGCTTCAGATGCAAGGTAGTAAAGTACTTGAACTTTTCTGAAAGAACTGCTTTTGTTTAGATGTGAGATGGTTCTGGAACTCTTATGCTGTCTCGTTGCTGCACAGCTGTGTTCTGGTAGGATAGCTTCTTATCTAAGTTACTTCATTAAACCCACAAGATAAGACAAATGAGAAATATAGAGGCTTGACGACAGCATTTGAGTTGTTTACTGGTGTGGTATATGTATAAAATACATTCGGTGACAGAAGGTGGATACAAATAGCCACTATCAGACATTTATTTAGGCAGACTATATTTGGGTGTGGGTTTTGGCATTTTAATCCAGCTATCTGGGATATCAGAAGAGGAAATAGCAGTGAAGTTCCAAACTTAAGAGGAACTGGGGTACTGGGTACATGCTTGTCTCAGAAGCAAGATCCTGACATCAGGGAGCTATCTGATATCACAAGAGGCAAGGTCACATCGGCCCCAGTTTGCTGACTTGAGTTGCTGTGCTGGAGCCTCCTACTCCAGTTTCCTGTGAGTGTGCAGGAGGAGCAGCAGATGGAGCCATTTCCTTTGAGATGGCTCTATTTGTGGTTAGGTCCAAAAGGAAGATAGAAGTGGAGCTAGACATGTAATATAGCATATTTAATTGCTTTGAGGAGTGCTGCTGCCACCTCTTACTGAAATGTCAGGTTTCTCTTGCTTTTGTTTTTTTCTGCAGTGCTATCATTGAGCATACCAACAGAGTAATTTTCTTAGAAGATGATGACATTGCAGCAGTAACTGATGGGAAACTTTCAATTCACCGTCTGGAGCGTTCAGCTAGTGATGATCCTTCCCGGGTCATTCAAACCTTGCAAATGGAATTGCAGCAAATCATGAAGGGTGAGTTGAAGCACATGTGAATGAGTGCCCAAGTTCTCTTTGTAACTCCAGACAACAGACCATATGTATCTACAAGCATGACCTTGTTATGTTTTTCTTAACAGGTAACTTCAGTGCATTCATGCAAAAGGAAATTTTTGAACAACCAGAATCAGTTGTCAATACTATGAGAGGCAGAGTGAATTTTGAGAACAGCACAGGTAACTCAGAACAGGCATTCAGGCTGCTCTAAGCACTCTGATTTTGAGCATATTAACTGGAAAATACAATATACCGTTGATATATGCTTTTTCTTCTGTTTGATTACAGTTCTGCTGGGAGGCCTGAAGGACCATTTAAAAGAAATCAGAAGATGCCGAAGACTGATCATTATTGGCTGTGGGACTAGTTATCATGCTGCAGTAGCTGTACGTTCAGCCTTAACTGTAATACATCTATAAATCCTAGTTGCTGGGGTTTTAACACAACAGATCTTCATCTGCTTTTCCTTCCGTTCCAAAAACTTTGCCTTTCATTGAGGGGTTGCACCATTTTTTTAATCTGCCTTTGTGCCATGTTCTTTATTAGAGCTCCAGTGCTATTACCTACCATGCTCATAAATTAACTTTTTATTTCATCTTGGTGAGCTCTAAGTCTGAATCCTTTGTAATAAGAATCAAGTCAGGTTATTTTTCATTCCTTTAAAGTCAAGACTTTGTGGGAGGTGATATTAACAAATACTCCATGCTGCTTGATTACAGACTCGACAAGTACTTGAAGAATTAACTGAGTTGCCTGTGATGGTGGAACTTGCTAGTGACTTCTTGGACAGGAACACACCTGTGTTCAGAGATGACGTCTGTTTTTTCATAAGTCAGTCAGGTGAGCTGCCTCTGCTGTTTGTCTTCAACTGAGTGCAAACTAAAGAGAAATGAAAAACATTTTATTACTTTCTGAATGTTGTGAAGGAGGACGATGGGCTGTGTTTGTCTGGAATGAAAGTTTATTTCAGTCTTGATTCAAATACGTAGACAGTGAGTGAGTGCTGAAACTTTTTTTTTTTTTGAGCACGAATGTAGTTATTCAGAATAGAATAATTTCTTTTGTAGCGTTTTATGCTTTTCAGGAGTTGTTGCTATCCTATGTCAACTTTAAGTCAAGTTGTGAATGTTTTCCAGGTGAAACTGCAGATACACTTATGGCTTTGAGGTACTGTAAGGAACGCCGTGCTCTGACAGTTGGGATCACAAACACAGTTGGAAGCTCCATATCCAGGGAGACTGACTGTGGTGTACATATCAATGCAGGACCTGAGATAGGTGTGGCAAGCACAAAGGTAATAGCTGTTCCATGTTTGATTTTCATACTTCACTGCTGTGTAATCTAATTTAAAATTTTAATTGTAGCACTTCAGATTGAGGTCATACTAACTCACTTCATGCTTAGCTGCCAAATGTTCTGTTTTGTCTGCAGGCTTATACCAGCCAGTTTGTGTCTCTTGTGATGTTTGGCCTCATGATGTCTGAAGACAGAATTTCTTTGCAGAAAAGGAGACGGGAAATCATTAGTGGACTAAAGTCATTGCCAGGTATACTGATATTTATTTTGGTTTTGAGGAGATCTTATTTAATGGGTAATATAGAAATATAAACTACTACTCAAAAAAACCTTTTAAAAAAAAAACGTTTCACTCTTCCTTTCTCCCTGAGAGGTAGATAATATAAGAGAAATAGACTATTAGGTTCTACACTAATTGTCAGTTTAACAAATACGCTTCCAAGAGACTTGGCAGGAAGAACAGAATTACAGTAGGATAACTTTGTTTGAGAATTATTCCTTGATCTCCTACACGGATAATCTAAAATCTGTAATGCCTTTCACTTTAAATCAGTGTAGATAAAACAAAACTAATTCAAACTGACATTGAAACAGATGTTCAGAATTTCCTTTAGAAATTCAAATGGGATGCATAGACTCTGCTTAAAACTAATAGTAATCTTACATTTATTACTATACATAAGATTGGACAAAGCATATTTAAAGCACTGTTGAAGTTGCAGAGATATACTTAACACAATTCTATTCATTATAAAAAAATCATTAGAGTATCATCCTACAAAAATCTAGGAAATAATATTTTTTTTCCAGTTGATAGAGATTTTTATATGTGCTTTTTATGTGATCTGATAGAGATGATTAAAGAAGTCTTGTCCCTGGATGAGAAGATACATGACTTGGCTCTTGAACTGTACAAACAAAGATCACTGCTGGTTATGGGTCGTGGATATAATTATGCCACTTGTCTGGAAGGAGCTCTGGTAGGACCATCTCAAAATCATTGGATGCTACTTGAAATGAGCTTTTGCTTCTGCAGCATTTTCTCTCATATTTATTTACAGTTTAATTCTGCTATAGTGAAACTGCTGCCATATATAACTAGAACATTTAATCCTGTTGGACTGAACACATACATAAAGTGAATTTGGTGTCATTCTTACCCTACAACTTAATACCACTTAAAATGCTGGCCTGTTTGAAAACATCCTCTTAAAGCACAGTGATTTCAGTATGCTGGTGTTCAGGCAAGATGTTCATGCAGGAAACTGCTAAACTGATTATAGATGTCCTCATGTAATGGAGTGATATCCTTCTTGAGTAGAAGTTAGAATTGTGGTGCTAAATGTTAAGAGCTTAAATTCCTGTTGATTACTCCATTTCATTATCTGCAAATGCATGTGCATGAGCAAACTCCATTTCTGCCAGCAGCCTGCTGGAAATCCCAGTGTACAGGGGTGTCTGTCCTAGCCATTAACTGACTTTTTGAACATAGCAACTTGATACTGTGTGTTTGCATTTAACTGATGGATGTTTTGCTTCTCGCAGCTTTCATTTCTAATTTACTTCTAACTTTCTGATATTTGCATTTGTTTTTTTAGAAAATAAAAGAAATCACCTATATGCACTCTGAAGGAATCCTGGCTGGTGAGCTTAAACATGGTCCACTAGCTCTAATAGATAAACAAATGCCTGTTATCATGGTCATAATGAAGGATCCTTGCTTCACCAAGTGCCAGAATGCTCTGCAACAGGTCACTGCTCGACAGGTAAGCTGTTTAAGTAGTGCAGTATTGTAGGGAAAGAAATTGTGCACACCAGATTGCTGCTGAGTACGCTTCAGAGGCAGGATGTGGTGATTTACCTTTTTCTCTACTTAAAAAGTTATAAATGAGGTGCTATGTCAGCACTTCAGCTTGGCATTAAAGGTTCACTCCAGTAGTGAAAAGCGATTGTATGTAGGTGTTTCTTGATCTTGAAGCAAAGAGAATGATATTAAAACTCTGTGGATGGTTGCATGAGACTTGAATGTTTTCAGTGAGTGACAGAAGCCATTATGCTGAAGACATTATCTTTGTTAGCTATCTTTGTTATTTTTCAGACATACTACAGATACGCTGTGAACTAATATTTCAAAGCAGCTCTAAGCCAGCTTCTAACTGTAGAACTTTATTTTCAGGGTCGTCCAATCATCCTGTGTTCTAAAGAAGACACAGAAAGCTCAAAATTTGCCTACAAAACCATTGAGCTGCCTCATACAGTTGACTGTCTTCAAGGAATCTTGAGTGTTATTCCTCTCCAGTTGCTTTCATTCCACTTGGCTGTTCTCAGAGGATATGATGTAAGTGATTTCTACATTTAGCGTTCCAGTTAGAGCAGTTTTACACTTCCTCCTACAAATGTTAAGGGAGAGATAAGTTTATATGGCATTTCTAACAAAGAACGATGATAATAGTTGCTGCAACTGATACTTACTGTGATAGCAGAGGTGGCATTTCACTGCCAATTTTTCAGCCTTTTGTTGAATTGGTATGGATGATGGCTCTAGAAAAAATGTAAAGATTATTTGCTTAGTTTGATTAGTGAAAAATGCAGATAATATATATGCATATTTTCAGAAAGCTGAGCATTGAAGTGTGATATTGAACTTTAACAGAGAACAGTTTATTGCTTTGTACAGCTTAGTTTGTTGACTCTAGGTGTGTCAGTTTGATCGTGATGACCCCAATGGAAAGGCACCCCATGCAAAACAACATAAAGATTTGTTAGGGTTTTGTGAGTAAGGATGAATTCAGCAGTGAGTTATCTACAGATCTGTAATCTCTTGTGTGCATTAGTGTGTCCAGGGTAAAGCAGAACCCAGTAGGAATTCTTTTTCAAAAAGGCAAAAAAAACTCACTGAACCAAAACAGCACACTATATGAGCGATCAAATGCAGAATGCCAGTTGTATTCTGTCATATGCTGAAAAACTGTCTTTTCATTCTAGGTGGATTTTCCAAGAAATTTGGCCAAATCAGTTACTGTAGAGTAACAGCCAAGAACAGCGGATATTTTTGTCTCCAGACCTCTGTTATATTTGTTGACATTCTGAATCAATAGGTACACGTTTTTGAAAGGGAATGAGAGTGATAACTGGAGATTGTCAGAAGGATTTATCTTGCAGCTTTAAAAGCTTTTGATGTGCCTTGTTACCCAAGTGCTTTTGCTCACAGCAGATATTCCTAAGTCCTGAAATTGCCAAAGGAGAAGATAAAAAAAAAAAAAATCACTGTTTACACATGGTATACTGAATGAACTTTTTCGACTGTGCAATATATATTTACAGCTCTCTTCAGAGTAACTGTGAACTTTTTTTTTTAGCCTATACTACTTTACTAGTTTTAAAGATAAAGTATTTATAATTACAACTGTATAGCTTTTCTTAAGTTATTTTTTTTAGTATGTTGCTTAACTATAGCATTGTTAATGAGGTGATGTGCTCACTGCTCACAGGGAGTTTGTGTACAGTTTTTTAGATTTTTCTATTACAGCCTCAAACTGGAAATTGGTTGTCCTCTTCCTCCCAGCTTCCTGCCTCCCTTCTCCTACAGTTCACATCTGATTTGTAACTCCATCACCTTTTGCAAAGAGTTCCTGTGGCTGTAAATTCTCAGCTGTGTTTTCAGCTCCTTTCAGCTAATGCTGTGAGAAGGGCCAGCAGTGTTTTGTGTGCTGCTCCAGTTCCTAGTGCCTGGCTCATGCAGTGCAACAAAACAAGGGAACTTCCAAAGAAGCACCTTCTGAAAGGTAATTCTGGATGAAGTATGTACAATGTAATTAATATGCAATTAAAGAAAATGTTATACACATTCTTCTGGTTTTGGGGCTTTTTTTTTCCCCCCGCCCTTAATGACTCACTACAGTACCACTGCAGTGCTCTGACAGCAGCAGGAGCAGCGTTGTGTCCTAGCACTCCGGAACTGAACATCACCACATAACGAAGGCACGTGTGTGGCATGCAGATTTGGTAAGGAGAATTACAGGTGTATTTTAATAAAGACTCCTTGTTGACTGTGCTGGAGAGACGGTGCCACCCTGCGCTTGTGCCACCGCTGTTGTGCGGCGACGTCAGAAGTGTGGTGACGAGCTGACGTGCGGTGATGACATCACGGCCGAGGGCGGAGAGCGCACCCTCATTGGCTCAACGTCCCCGCTCCCACTGCAGTCCATCCCCGCTGTCCTGCCTTATATAGCCCCAGAGCTGTCCCGCCTCCGGGCCGCCATTGGCTGAGCGTCGAGGTCCGGGCTCGCGATTGGTCCGGGCGGCCGCCCGTCAGCGCGCGCAGGCCTGGCGCGGCCTGCGAGGAGCGCCGGGAGGCCATTGTGGCTGGGGCGGCCCTGCGCGCCGGAGGAGGTGGAGGCGGCGGAGGTGGCAGCGCAGCTCGCGAGCGCCGCGCCCCGTCCCGCTGGAGCTTGACCGAGTGAGCAGACGGTGAGGGAGGGCCGCGAGGAGGGCGTTGCGGGCGGCCGAGCCGGAGCTCCCCGAGCTGAGCTGAGCTGAGCCGAGCCCCCCAGGCCCTGCTCTCTCAGGAGTTCCCGGCTCTTCCCGCGGGCCCCGCCCGCCGAGGCGCAGCCGGGGTCGGGCTGTGTTTCCCCGCGTGTCGCTGCCCCGGGCCCGGCCCTCCGGAGCGGGGGAGGAGGTGGCGAGGCCGAGTTGGGGGCCTCTTCCCTCTCGGCCCTGTCGTGCCCCTCGCCCTTCCCGTGCCGCACTGCTGTCCCTGCCCGGCCGCGCCCGCTGCCCGCCCTGGGAGCGCCCGGTGCCCGGCGGGGCGGGTGGGGGAGCCGGGCTGTGCCCGGCGGCGACGGACATCGCACGAGTGAAGGAATTCCGTGAGCGCTGCACGGCTGCTTCGTGATTTCACCGCGGAGTAATTGCACGGCGCGTAACACGTTTGAAGTTCTTCCCCTCCGTCTCCCGGCCGAAGTGCGCCCACCCGGCGTTTGCTTTCAGCGTTCGTTTAGCAGCTGAATGGCACCGGGGCTGGTGGCTGTCGGTGAGGTGTGCTGGTTAAAGGCAGAGGTGCTTCTCAGAGAGCTGAGAGCATAAAACCGGCATCGGTTACTTCGCGGAGTACGTTTGTGAAGGGGGATATTCTGTGCGGTTTCCTTGTCTTTTCACACGTCCGTGTATGTGTGCACCGTGCGTTCTTTCTGTCTGCAGTGCAAGTTAGCCTGAAGTTCAGTTTCTTGATGTTCATTGTGATAACGTTTGTGTATCCAAAACAGCACAGGGAACGTTCCCAGCTGTTCAAACCTGTTTGCTTCAGAAGGTTTTGATGTGGAAAATATCCAGAGAATGGATCTGGTTAATAATAAGTTGCCATTTTAATAGGTGCCTTTTGCAGAGGTGACTGGTGTGGTATGTACGTACACTGTAGTGCATTACTTTCAACCCCTGAATATTTCCCTACCACAGTTCTGTATGACAGATAATACATCTATTGGAGGTGGGTTTAATGCGTGTGTTTTCCTATTTTGGTTATTTTACATTACGTGAGCTGAGGCTGAAAACCACTTCTGTGAGTGCTTGTGTTCCCTTTGCATGGAGTAAAACCAGCTTTATGATTTTTAATTTTTCTAGCATGTTATGAAAACAAACTCACAAACCTGTACCCAAGTTATCTGCATCTTGTGCCTGCTCAAAAATAGAAAACTGTCTCGAAGCGCTGTGATTGAGTAGAGTGCCCTTATCATTGCTCAGAACTATGCTGACTGGCCCACGAATGAATGACTTCCACGTTTTGGCATTACTCCTGTTTCCTGCAGCTAGGAAGCCATCAATGAAAATGTCTATTTCCGAAATGGAAGTAATGCCAGCTTCCAAAATGTTCCTGTATGGGAGGTGTGTGGGATATGTCATGTACCTGCGAGGGGGAGTGATGAATCAAACCATCTCAGGTAGTAGAGTAACAGCTCAGGTTTAAGAAACTTACTTATAGGATGTACTTATCCCTCTTGAGCAGTGGGCAGTATCCTTATTCAAGGGGTTTAGCCCCCAAAATAGACCCTGAGCCTTAAATCACATCAGTACCTACATTCACGTAGCATTCAGTTTTACATTTACAGTTTGACATTACATGTGTCTGAAGTAACCTTGGTCCTGCTGCTCCCAAGCAGTGTGCAGCCCAGGCAGAAGCTGGGGCTGGGGAGGGATGGGTACTCAGTGCACTGAACTCCAGGGATATCTGAATACATACAGCTCGTGTGTTGTACTTTACAAATCCCTCTTTGGGTCTTGTCTGAAGAGCTTATCCTGGTCTTTAAACTGTTTTCAAGTGATGACTTTATACAGACAAGATTTCTAAAAGTGGGGTTTCTTTGGTTCAGGATCACTTCCTTTTCCCTCTGCTTCTTTATCTCTTACAGAACAGCAGTGATCTTCATTAACCCATGAAGGAATACCAGCATAGATCCCACCTAACTAACAAGTCTAACTTGATTTCCAGCATAATCGACAGCTATGCTTTTTTTGCCCCTCTCTAAGCCCTTTTCAGCGAGAGAATCTTGACCTTTTCCTAAGTCTTGTCTTTCCAGCTGTCTGTCTTCCAGCATTTGGAGATGTACTTTAGTCTCCATTAGGATTTGCAGCATTTTGCTCGTTTTCCTTATCCGTTTCCTGAGTTCCTGTGCTCAGGCCATGGAGAAGACGCTGATCCATCCTGCTCCCACCTGGGAAGGAAGAGGCCTGAATTTCAATTCCTGAAGCCACTGGAAGCCACTCGTGTGGCTGTGCACCCTTCCAGGGTGTGCTCCTGGGTTGCTGTTGAGGCTCTTCTGCTTTGCATGGGCTCACCAACGTTCTGTAGACTGGTGAAGAGGGAGAGAATAACTGCTCTTTCTTCAGCTACAGATGATGCAGTACAGCTGGGTGGTTAGGCTGGCTGCTTATAGGGGAGGTGATCTGCTTTCATTTCCTGTTTCAAGGAACTCTTGGCTGTGCAATTTGGTCTGGGCTGTAATGACAATGGTCTGTCATGATGCGTGTGAAATTAAAAATTGAAGAATTTCTCAGAGTCCTCTTCGGTTATCACTGAGATAATTGTCTGGTAAGGCTTGAAGGGGAGGTGGATGCCCAGGAAAGTGAGGTCTGTGCTCTTGCTACTGTAGCATTTTGGAATTGAAGAGGTGTAGTCCACTATCTTGTTCTCAGATTAATTGCCTACATCTAATTCATTGCAGACTGACAACATCCACTGAGGGAGAACCCGTAACTTCCTTAGGGAATCTTCTGTATCACGACACCACTTCTCGTTTTACAAAATGGACTTTATTTCTTTCTTCCCTTTCCTTCACATCTTCCAAAAAGTCTAATCAAAATTTTTTGTAGCTCATTGCTAATCACATGCATTGTGTTCATGCGTTATTTCATTCCTCCTTTCCTCTGTCTTTAGTGCAGTTCCTTCTCTCGTCTGTTTTCAGTAACCCAGTTAACCAGATGTCTTTTCCTCCTAGGCCTTGCTCCTTCCTGCCCTCTGGACTCAGTCTTTCTGGAAGTCCAGTTGCAGCTTTGGGAGGAAGGCAGATGAGAACTGTCTGGGAGAGGCAAATTGCAGTGTGACCGCCTGGGTGGGATTGCTGTTTGCCTGCAGTTTGCTTTTCCCTTCATTAAATAGGATTGTTAACATGCACACAAAACAATCCTCAAGCACTGTAATGCATTTGGGATGAGACTTACTGTTGTAGCATGGCCAGGTGTTACAAACTTCAGTACCAACTCTTAATCCTTGTGGGACTTGAACGGTTAGCATGGGATGTGAGTGTGTATTTCAGACAGGAGAGTGGGAGGTGGTAGCAGTAACTCAAAGTTACAGAAGTTCTGAGTCCTGGAGTCTCCTTCCAGGAGGAGAGAGTTGTTGCCTGAGGGCATTGTTTGTTTTCACAGTTGTTTACTTAGCTGCTTTTTGTTTTAGTGATTAGAATGGAAATGTTTGCTTACAGCTGGGAAAGGTATGATTATTTGTTGTTTGATCTTCGGGGCTTTTTCATTAGCAGTAGTTGTAAGTGAAGCTGAAATAATGCTTATTTAATAGAATGCTATTGAAAAATTCATGTGTTAAAATATGCATAATCTATTTTCCGTCTTCTCTGCCTTGAATTACTCAAATTGAACGTTTGTTTTCTTTTTTCTTTAAGATCTTGAAGCCTGTACCAGGTCCTTGAGAGAAAACTACATGACACTACACCATGAGTGACAGTAAATGCGATAGTCAGTTTTACAGCGTTCAAGTTGCAGATTCAACATTCACTGTACTAAAACGTTATCAGCAATTGAAGCCCATAGGATCAGGGGCACAGGGCATTGTTTGGTGAGTAATAAATACTTTGTTTAAACATAAAAAGCTCTAAATGCATAACAAAATTTCAACGTTCCTGATAAGGGTGCCAGAATGTCAAATGTTTATCAAAATCACTGTGTGCTTTGTCTCTTGCTACAGGGTTATGATGGACTAAATAGTTACTAAAATACATGCCTACTGTAGTTCATGTGTGAAACTAGCTTTGGTTTTGATTTTAGGGGAAAAATAATATTTGGATAACAGCATAAATGAAGAGGATCTACAGATTCCTTTTTCATTAACCACTTTATTTTTGTTTTAGTTCTCACCTTCCCCATGTAGTTATGCTATTACAGTGTATGACAGTGAGATGGTGAGAGATTTTGGGTTTTCCTCATTTCTTCATCATGACCCCTTTCTTGCCCCTGTGCGGGGTTGGGCTGGCCATCTCTTGCTGTGTCACCTCAGCTATGTGTCCAGCCTCCACTGGCCCAGGATGTGAGAGCTGTTGGTCTAATCCTGAACCTTAGTCTCTTGTATGGCACCACACCTCTGGGCCAGCTAAAGGTAAACACTTCCAAATGGTTTTTAGACTGCAGCAATCTGTCCTGCACCACTTACTGCCAGCCCTTGTTTTGTTGGGCAAAACTTACTTGGTAACAGCAGCAGTTCTTATTGATGAGGTTTTGCAGTTCAGTACACGAGGGAGCAAACAGATATAGTTAGGAACTCTGTAGTATCAAACTCAATCAGAAACGCATGGTGAGTTGTTCATGCTTGAAGTCCAGTCTGCAGTGTCTGTCGGCCTATAAATTCTGCAGAATAAGTGTGATGACTCACACTGTGAGCAACCCTTCATACAGCACCTGCCCATGACTTGATGGCTTTTTTTAAAACCTTAAAAATGTTTTATACTTAGGAAAGGAGTGCAAAGAGTTGGTAAATCAGTGAAATGAGAACACCGTACTTCGTTCTTCTTCAGTGGGTTGAGTGAGGAGTGGGTAGGTGTGCTAGATCTTGGTATTAGCGTTTGGGTGTTAGTATAGTGCCAACACAACATGTTCTGGGTATAAATATTAGTGCTATGCTGGTTCTAGATTGCCTGCAAGAATTTAGGGTGTTTGTAATCGCTTCTCCTTTCATTGAGGGTAGTGCATTTCTAAATGATAATGACTTAAACTAGGCGTTGTTTCAGAACAGTTGGGGTAGTGTTAAGGTCAACATCTTGGGTGGATAAAGGGATGATCTGATTTATGGATTTGTTTTGAGAAAACTTGATTTTTGGAACAACAGAGTGAAACATTGCATAAATTCTCTTCATGTGTAACATCTGAAAACTATGTCCAAGTCGAAGAAGGTGCAAAATCTAAATTTCTCTGTGGAAGTCCCTAAAATACACAGGGGAAATATGCAAAATATAAGGGTACATCATGTAGAAATCTCACCATAGGATGAGTGCTATCCTCTCATTTTTGACTAGGAAAATGTCAGCATCATTTGTGTGTTGCATAAATGAAATACAAAATGAGATCTGTAGGAAATGAAAAAGGAACTTGGTTGTTTTATGTAGAGTTTATTTCTGTATTTTATATACTGAGTGTGCTTCTGTACTTGACTTTTCACACTTCTTGAGTTCTAACGTGCTCAAAACCTTAGAATCTATTTGCAAACGAGTAAGCACTTGCACAAAATGATTTTCTTGAAATAATTCTTGTTTTAGACTTGATATCAGTTTTTCCTGTCTTGCCCTGGATTTCCTATGTTTAATTAGTCCATCTGATTTTTCTGTCCCAAGGAATTTCTTTTGTCCTTCAGGATAGCAAAACTGTGATCTAGCAAGCTCGTGTGAGTTTGAGTTGTTGATAGCTTCCCTGCAGTTGCCCTTGGAGAAACAGTCAGGAGTTTGTTGCTGTTTGCTAACTCATGTTTAGGCAGTAGGGAAAGAGTGGGAGAAGTGGAGCTGGGGAAGCAGGAATGCACAGCAGGAGCACATTGCAGTGCAAAGCCAAAGCCTTTTGCCTGCAGAACTAAAGCAAGTACAGGTGAAGTTGTTTGTATGTGCTGGAATGGAGTCTTGACACATACTTGGTTTCTCAGATTGTAAAGGGGTGTCTTCCCCGTCTGTCCCACTGCTGCAGTGGTCTTTCTGCTCATGACTGGCTTGAACAGCTGTTTAATTTGGATCCTGTTGATTAGTGGTTGTTTACTAATACTTGGGTGCTGTTAAAGCCATTAATATACATAAAATTGTACGAAAAATGTCTTCTATGTGAAATACTGGAAACACCAGAGCTCTCACTTTTCATATCTGGGAGGAAAACAGTTTCTGTCTGGTTCCCGTTTTGTTTTGCATAGTTAAATAAAAAGCTTTAAATATGAGTGTGATCCTATCCCTGAGTAGTAACTTGCATGTGTCACAGAACTGAGTCAGAATGAAAACTAGCAAGGCTTTAATGTAAAAGGTGAAGTGATTCAAATTTGGCATTGAACCGTGCCTCCCAGAAAACAGCATCTCATAGGTGAACCCTGCCAAATTCCTTCCAGTAGGAAAGGCAGTGATCTGATGTTGGTAAACTTCATAGAATTTGAGTACTGGTGCCAGAGATGAGCTACACTTCTTGTAAGAGTGCTGTAATATGGTGGGCCTTTACATCTGGTGCTGTATGTGTCCTGATGAGGTAGGGAAGAAGCTCACAAAGTGGCAGCTTTGGAAAAGACCCGAGTGAGAATTCTTTCCTACCTTATGAAAGTAGCACAGAATAGAAATCATGTTGGAATCCTGATTAAAGTTAGTGAGGTAACAGACTGCAACTGCTGTGTTGTTCATGGTATGCATTTGCAGGTATTTTGTCAAATTCCCTGTGTGTTAATAATGAGGAATATTCCAACCTTTGTCTTGTTCTGGATATACCCATAATTTAGCCTAAAGATTCTTGCAGTGAAAGCATCTGTACCTTAAAATTAAACTACAGAGGGAAAGAGCAAGAACAACTGAAAACTACTCCCAAATTAACAGTCGTTTTAAATTTTAAGCTGTTGCATTGCTCCCTACAATCTGTAAATCTTCTTCATTGATTTTTGTTTGTGCTGAAACTGGGCAGTGAATTTTCTGTGAAGCACTAAAATTGCTTTGAATTGTAAACTATCCACGTAGATGAGAGCACTGACGCCTGCAGGACAGTTCAGATGCTGTGACTATTCTTCAGGAAAGATAAACTTGTACTGCAAATGTTAAGTGACTGTCAGTCACCAAGTGTCCAAAAACGTTCCCAAGTGTGCAGACTAAGCTGGAAATACAGGCAGCTGAAATACTGCTTGAAAACGTGCTTAATGTATTTTTAGATCTCCCGATTTTGAATCAAAGTCTCGAGTCATCAGATTCTGTCTTATTTGGGGGAGGGGAGGGCACAGAAGGCTTTTCATAATAATGTTAGTGGCTTCTGTTCAGCCTACCTTTGTTTTCTAAGGAATATTTCAATTCTCTTTTAATGTTTCCTTTCTAAATGTAAAAGCTGAGTCGATATTTATTTTCTCAAATCTTGATTTCTCTCCGTGTTCCCATCTCCCTTCTTCCCTCACCTCTCCCCCAAGCAGACTTCAACTTAAGCTGTTTGTCTCTGACAACTTGCAGTGCTGCGTTCGATACAGTCCTTGGAATAAACGTTGCCGTAAAGAAGTTGAGTCGTCCTTTTCAGAATCAAACCCACGCAAAGAGAGCGTACAGAGAGCTTGTTCTTTTAAAATGTGTCAACCACAAAAATGTAAGTCTGCCTTTGTATTTCCCTCTCTCATATCTAAAAAGCTCAAGGTTTGCTTTCTTGCATATCTTTAACCGAAGTAGTGGAAAAAATGGTGAGAGAAAACAGCGGAATTTGCAGTGGGTTATACAGTTGTTCGTCATGTGTGGTTCAGCTCTTGGGTGAGCTGTTGGGATGATGAAGTGCCAAGAAAAGGAGGCTTTTGTTGCAGTGTCAGCATGGGTTTACCATCAGTGTAGACTTTGAAGATGGTTTTGCTGTGGTGAATTTGCCTTTTTATCTCTGGCTGCAGCAAAGCCTGTTTGGCACTGTGTTTGGTTGTGGGTTTGGCTCTTCTAGCTGCTCTGTAGTTATATTTTCTGACTTCATGCAAGATTTTTATTACGTATAATGTTTATGTGGTGAGTGTAGCAGTGCAGCTTAAAAACTTACTGATAAACAAAAGTTAAACACACACAAACCATACATGCATACAAGATCACTGAACCTGCTCAGGTACTAAGCCTTCATGTCAATACTTGAATGTGTAAGTACAAGAATACAGGGATCACAGTGTGTTACACTGCAATGTCAACATGAGCTGGAAACAGTGCTGATGGTGAAAGTTTTGTACTTGGGTGTCAGAATTCCTCAAGTCAAGTAATCTTCTAGGACTGCTGAAATAAGCTTCTGGTGAAGTCCAGAAGGAAGTGATTAAGGATGGCAGTACAGTAATGGTAGCAGTTCTTTTAGAAATAGTGTTTAACAAGGTAAATTGAATGGGGTGGCATGGGGCACCTCCACACTCGTTGGACAGTCTCAATGTGCAGTTTAAAATAAGAGATTATTGTTTGTGTGGGGAAAAAAGGGATACACTTCAGGTTCTGAAGAAGGATGTGACTGTCAGATAACTTGGAAAACAAATCTGTGCTCTGTCTTAGTCCCTTCAGTACATGTGCTGCTGTTTTCAACTGTATTTGAAACAGCAGTTCTTCAGTGTGGGTTAAGTGTAACCAAGTAATATTAAATTGTGCATAGTACCAGTGTGCATTTTGTTTTCAATAATAATTTCCGTAATATTTGGATTTTTACTTGAATTAAAGCTGAAGCTTCTTTTTTCGTTGTAGATAATTAGTTTATTAAATGTATTTACACCGCAGAAGTCACTAGAAGAATTTCAGGATGTGTAAGTACTGGATTTTTGTTTCAGTTTTTCCTGAGAAATATTAATCTAGCAGTGTAGCTCCACTATCTCACAGACTTTATGCTTTGGAAGTAGAGGATAACTGAAGTCTAATTTGAAGCTTTAGTTTAGTTTGGTTTTTAGTCTTTCTTGATGCTTCTGAAATAAATTGGGAGATAAAGTTGTTTTGCTACAAACACCAAATGAAAGTGGGAAATATTTACCTTTTATCCTTTTGTTTATCTGTGTATGAAACTTTGCTGATAGCACATACATCTGCTTTGTGTGCGCTGTCTTTTTTTAAATGGGTCACTTCAGGATAATAACTCAGTCTGGACAGCCAGATAGAATGTAGGTTTTTTGTTTGGTTGATCTTTTTTTTTGTCTTTTTGCTATACTAATTGTATTTCTACCACAGTGTCTTTCACCTCAATTTAGAACTCAGTATATCCATATTTTATGCCAGTTAGGTCAATCAAGCTAGATAGGACTCACGGTGATTTAATTTTGGGGTATTCATACATTCCAGTGCATGATCCTAAATTTGAAATTGTGGTAATGCATGATTTTTTCCTTAAAATCATAAGCTTTCGTAATATTTTCTTACGTTTCAGATATTTGGTTATGGAGCTGATGGATGCCAACTTGTGCCAAGTAATTCATATGGAATTAGATCATGAAAGAATGTCTTATCTCCTTTACCAGATGCTATGTGGTATCAAACATCTCCACTCAGCTGGTATCATCCACAGAGTAGGTAGTATTAGATCATTACTGATATTCTTTATGAACGTGGATGTTCTCATGTACCGTGGGGGGGTAGGCAGGGAATTGCTGTTTCATACATTTGTATTCTTTCATTCATATTATTAATAAGCCTGGAGGTTTTCTGATTTGAAGACTAATGTATTGTTGACAGGTCTTAAAACAGATCAGTTCTGTGCATTTAACTGATGCCGAACTGATTAACTCAGAAAACATGAGCAACTGTGTACCTTCCAAATTACTAAAGAATAAGTATTTCAAATTTAATATTTAACTTTTCTAAGTTATATCAGTGAATGGTTGTTCAGAACTTTAAATTCCTGAACGTACTTCATGCAACTCTGGTTCTGGTTTCCTGCAGCTGGCTCCTTGTATTTTCCATGACCAGTCAGTCTGCTTGACAGTCATGCTTGTTTTTGTTCCTTTTTCCCTATTTCCTGCACAGACCCTTTAAATCTCCTCTACCTGGTAGTTGAAAAATTCAGTCAGCTTCCGGTCTGTTGTGCTTTTTCTTCTTCATGTTCAATCCAAAAGCATAATTGGGGATCGGTGTAAATTGCAATTTTCTTTACCTTTCTGAAAATAGCTACCATTGTGTATAGTTAACATGTGTAAGAGCCCGAAGGGGAGGGCTGGAACCCCAGCTGAACTCCGCCTGACTTGTTGGCTGTGATTTGGAGCTAAAGGGGAGACAAAATGTTTGCTGAGAAATTTGAATCCATTGGAGCAAACGGAGCAGTTGGACAGAAGTGATCCTGGTTGAGTATGGAAATGGGCCATTGGAGGAACCAAACTATCCAGACTGTGAATAGCTGAACAAAGGCAGGAAGTTTTATTTAAATAGGCTAAAATGGATTGTGTTGGGTTAGTCTGGGAGCAAACCAAAAAGACCTGTCAGGACCCTGAGTGGAAACTGGATTTTGGAAAGAAGCCAGGCTAGGAAAGGGACAGAACTTGGATAACTCAAAGGAATATGTCTAGGGATGACTTAAAAGAGTCTGTGACTAAACAGAGCTTGAAATAATGAATGTGACACCAACCTCTGTTATTAATAGATGAATATTGAAATCTGATATGCTTCACATGGCTCGGCATTATAACAAGATGAGATAACAAATTTCACTGCCAACTACTGTAAATAATTATTCAGATATTTCAAGAGAAAAGTCTGAGCAGATGATTAGAAATTGCAGGCAAGCTGATTCAATACCAGACTGCAAAAATGTGTTGCTTTCCTATTTGCATGTCCCTGCCTCTCTTGAGATAAGGAAGTTCTGCACCTGAAAGCATAGTTCATGTGGTTGAAACTATGTCAGATACTTCAGCAGAGTCAAAATGTACATCTGTAATTCAAAATCTTGTGAATGTAAATGAATGTAAAGCTGCTAATGTGAGGTGAACTGGTGCCCTTACTGACTTTAGAGGGGGCATGTATTATTCAGTATGTTGATCCTTCCTTAACTGCACTAATTTCTTGTTAGGATTTGAAGCCCAGCAACATAGTAGTAAAATCAGATTGTACACTCAAAATCCTTGATTTTGGACTGGCAAGAACAGCGTGTACTAATTTTATGATGACTCCATATGTAGTAACACGGTATTACAGAGCACCAGAGGTTATCCTTGGAATGGGATATAAAGAGAATGGTAAGTTACTGGAGTAATGCTTTAAATTGTCTGTCTAAAGCGTATGTGTCTCTGAACATAACAGCTTTAAAAGGCTGGGATAGAGCTAATTTCCCTCTGCCATGTCTATTTTTAATTCTAGTCACGTTATGGAGATTATTAAAACATGAAAATAAAATGTACAATAAGTATTTTGTGGAGAGTAAGAGTTTTCTGCTGTATGCACATCTCCATTTAGCATATACTATTCCTGCTACCCTGCTGTCTTACCTTTTCCTCTGTTGTCCTGTTGCCATTTTCATTATCCTGCCAATTTATGAGAAAACTAAGCTGCATGATGTTTTAGAAAACCAACTAACCAATGATCAGTGTGTAAATAATAAACCCTTTTACCATTGTGATTTTTACTGTGAAGCATATTTTAAGTCTGTCCCCTTTGTGTATGTGATGACTTCATTAAAAATCTATTTCAGATTCTCCAGTAAACCATGTCTTTTCTTCTCCTAAATCTGTATAAATAGCACTTAAAGAGGCTGGGTGTTGTACTATATATATATACTGGGTTTAATATATTGAACATTTGGCCAACAAAACTACTGTCAAGGAAACTGTCCTTGACCTGCATTACTGTTTTACTTGCTGATATTTACTATCTGTGAAGTAACGTGCTGCCTCCTCTGGTCTTCTAACCTAGTACATCTTTTCACTTTTTCACTGGGGCTTGGTGATGTCTTGCTGTTTATAACTTTAGCTCTGTGATACAAGGGATTCACAGGACCTTGCTGAGCCTCTGAAAAATTTACATTGATGCACATGGCACTTGCTCTACTGCGAGTGCTCACGTGGATGAGTACATCTCTGGAGGCAGTTCTGGATGGGGCAAAAGTACTTACCTGCACGACTAGAAATAAACAGTGTGAATTCACAAAGAAATAATTGTCGTATTTAAAAAAACCTCTTTAATCTCTTGTCCTTGTTACACCTAACACATGGTAGTGGATATCTGGTCTGTTGGGTGCATTATGGCAGAAATGGTCCTCCATAAAGTCCTGTTCCCAGGAAGAGATTGTATCCTTCTTCATGGTTGTTTCAGAAATGTAAACACTGATTATATTTTTACAAAATGCTGAGAAGAAAATTTAGCAACAGTTGAATTAGTTGGTGTTGAAATGATTGAAAATTCATGTTAGCAGTTTGGTTTTCCACATCGTTGTTTTATTGTAGATGCTAGATGTTTTCATTTTGTTTGTTTGTTTTCCTCACTTTTGTTCATGATACTTCATAATTTGATCATTTCATTTTTACTTTCAGTTGATATCTGGTCAGTTGGTTGCATCATGGGAGAATTGGTGAAAGGTTGTGTGATATTCCAAGGCACTGATCGTATCCTTCCCTAGTCATCCCTCAACCCCTTTCCACTTCCAACAGAAACATACTTTGATCTGTATAAAAGCATAAACTGTTTTCAGTAATGTTTTAGTAGATCTACTGTTATCTATGAAATTAGTGTCATTGACCAAATTGTTGAGCTTCCTATTTCATTTTCTTAGCAGACTATATTTATTGTAATCTGTACTGAATGAATCTGTAGAATTTATATTAAGAGCTTCAGCTTTTCTATCTTCAATAGGATGCTGGTAGGTTAAAGAAAAAAAGAGAGCATTACATATTATTTTTTTTTACTGTTGTTCTTAGTAGATAAGTATTATAAGCAGAAATCTACAGTTAGCTTTTATTGTGCATGGGTTTTGCTTCCTGTTTGGTTGAACTTGTTTTTTAACGTACGAGTTTCTTGAGTTTCAATCAGATTTTTTTTTTCTCACTCATTAGGATGCTGCTGTCCAGCAAGTGCTAATTGCAAGCACGCTGCATGAAGTCCTTTTCTTACTATTATTATTTAATATAAAAACAATTTTTTGAATTTTTGTTATCATTTTATGAAAACTTTATTTTGGATTTACTTTTTCTATAAGATTATCATTCTTTCCCCTCCCCCTCCAGGATTTTTGACCCAAATTTGTCTTCACAGAACTGTAGTTTGTTATGTGATAGAATCTGTGGGAGCTCTTCTATATTGGAAACAAACATTTTTATGCCCTCGTTCCCTTAGACTTAGGAAGTCTCAATAACATATTACTGGGTCAGAGAGAAGCGTTTACACTGTGCAAGGTGAATAAAAATGATTACTTAGTCAAATACACATTCTTCAAATAATTTTAGGTGTTTAAAAATATTTCCCTAGAAAAAGAAGTTGAAACAGTAGACTCATTGTCAAGTTCCAGTTAAAGGAAACTTGGTTTTAAACCAATGTAATCCTTTCTGTAAGAAATAGTCTTGCGTAGTAGTAGTGTTCCAGGGCTAGGTATTCCAAATTGATCTTGAAATAAATAGAATGGGGAAGACACAATTAAACCACGATTGCCCATGAGGGCTGTGAGACAAAAGAAGCAAAGGACTTTGTATTAATACGTTGTATAGTATTTCTGCTTGTCAGCAAGTAAAAGCTGAGTCCACCACTTAGAATACCAAGTTTATGTTCCTATAATCTTTTCATAGATAGCTATATATCTTGCAGAGGAGTATTTTAAATTTAAAGTTTCATGACACTAATCTTCAGCAGTTGATCGCTTATCAGTTAGTAGCATAAATTCTTGTTAAATGAGTCTCTTTTCTACCTTTCTTCCTTTCTATATTGTTTTACCTTTTAAAGCCTTCAGACCAACCTAACACAATTCTTCATATTTGTTATGTGTCTTTCACCTGCATGCCAGCATGGGCTGTTTTGGTTTATTCATGAAAAAAGAAGGAAATTTTGTCTGTATTTGTTGAATATACAATTACCATTTGTGGGTTGCTGAAGCTCCACCAGTCCATACTTCAAAGAGATTTTTATATGTCCTAATGTTTCAGAATTTAGAGCAGGGAACCAAGCTCAGTGCCTTGTCTAACAATGTGCTCGTGGCTGTCTTCAGGAGAACCTACTTTCTGATCCAGTAGTTTGTATGTTGCTGTATGGTCAGCAGGGATTTCTTGGAGAGTTGCAGCAGAGCCCTACTTGGGCTGTGTGTGGGAACTGTTGAATCACGCCCTGAACCGCTGATGGATCACCTGAGGCGAGCACTGAGTCAGCTGCAGGAGCACAGGTGAAGGCAACTCACCTGTCTGAAGGGGTGGAGTCTGGCTCCACCTCTCCCAGACCCCATTTAAGGGCTGACCACCACTGGGGAAGGATCTCTTGTTGGAGATCCCTCCCCTGGGGGGTTATTGGTGAGCCTTGACCATCTGCAAAAGGTGAGCCTTTCTTTATTTACTGGTTGTCTGTTTACCACCCAGGTAAGCCAAGCAAAGTATACCGTCCACCTCATTATTTTCTGTATATGCTATTCTTTTGGGTTATTCACCCTATATGCTGAGATGTTCCACGTCATTGGGGTGGAGGATGGGCTGAACCTGCTCCTGGCTGTAGCCTGAGCTGAGAGGCTGGCAGCTGCTGTTGCGCTGGAGATGAAAAATGTAGAAAAAGCATGCTGTGTAGATACTGGAGATGAAGTAATGGAAAGCCTAGTGGCACCAGAGAATGTTTTCAGCACTCCTCTATGCAGGAGGTGAAGGAAACTGCCTGACTGATGGAAAAAGCATGAGAGCATAGCCATGATTTCTTGGGAAAAGTCATGCTTTATTATTAATTGATTATAATAAGGGCTCTGTTTTCGCGTTTTCTCTCGGAGTCTCACAAAGCAGACAGACACACTGCTATGGGCTAAACTGTTCTGGGTTACTTGTGACTTCTAGGTCATTAGTTGAACAGAAAGGGTAATTCTGTCAGCAGACTGCAGGTTTATTTGCAGGGTTACTGCATGCTTTGCATCCACATTAAGTTTTGCTCCCAGTTGGGTTTATGGTAACAAACAGTTTATTTCATATCCAACCTGTGTTGGGGAAGACATCTTTTCAGTTTTTTTTCCCCATGTTTTTATTTCAGAGGAGTAGGTCTCCCACCCCCAAACCACCAGAGAATGCCTCTGAATTTGGCTGGCTGGTAAACTAAGCTGCTGTCACTCAAATAATGGACATCTTCTTGAATCTGGATTGGTGGAGTTCTTGCACAAATTACTTTTCCAACAAGGAACAAAATTTCCTGATGTGTGTCAAATCTTGCGTTGTATGTGCTCTATCTCAGCATGAGAGTCAATAATACTTCTTGATGCTTATTTTAATTCTGTGTTTCCATTGGAATGTACTGACTAAGCAGATACCATTTTCAATCTTTGCATCAGAAGTCCAAAGTTTTAGTGGGAAGTGTAGTTCTGGATGTATTTTTGGCATGCTAACAAAAGTAGGTGTTTCTTAAGCTTTAGTGTTTTTTAAATACAATTTGAAGTGCAGTAAGAAATTGATATGCAAATCAGTAGTTTGAAGTGATAGAGTCTGAGTTTAGGTATGTTTGCAAGGTTTGTAGTTAGATTGCTAGAACTTCACGTTCCTGTCATCAGAAAAAATGTTGATTTGAGTAAACTTACCGCATTAGTACTGTTGATACTGCACAAGTATGTAGAAAGATGTACTATGTATTATGTATTTTATGTATTTTTCCCTACCATCCAAAATCTTGCTCGTGGTAGCATTAGGTGTATGTCAGATGACTCACCAGCAGCCTTTCTTTTCTGCCCCCACAGCTGTTTCATTATGGGCATAATTACAAAATGAAGTTTCTTTTCAATTCTTCAAAAGTAGTGTTTTCAGCCTGGCTGATAGATACTAATTGGTAGAACGTACTTAAGCCTAATAAGATGTGCTGCATTTCCAGCCTGTCCTTATCTTCCCAGGCTGAAATTTCATGTTTGCCAGCGTAGCTTTTCACATGGCACTTCTAGAATGTTGTTGATGTTAGAATGAAGTTCTTGTCTTATTATTAGTGCTAGTTTTCAGCTTTTCAGATTTCTGCAAGTGATATTTTTGTGTAGTGCAGACTTCCAATTCTGCAGCTGATTTTCCTAAAGATGTGGTGCAGATATTGATCAATGGAATAAAGTTATTGAACAGCTAGGAACGCCCTCAGCAGAATTCATGAAGAAACTACAGCCTACAGTGAGGAATTATGTAGAAAACAGGCCAAAATATCCTGGTATTAAATTTGAAGAGCTCTTTCCTGACTGGATATTTCCATCGGAATCTGACCGTGACAAGTTGAAAAGTAAGACAGAGGTTTTTTTTTCTTCTTCTGGAGGTGATTTAAAATGTTTGTGATACGTTTAATTAAAAAAAATAATTAAAAACCAGCAAACCATGCAACCAACAACTAATATAAAATATCTCTATTGCAATAGATGTTGACAGAAGTTCCACAAATGCTGATTTTTTCATTTATGTCAGGTTCTGATTTTTTAATACTAGTTAAGAAGTACACAGATATTTCACTGTTCTCACTGTTCTGTTTAATTCACTTCATTCTAATGAGTTGAGCAATGTTTGTGGCTGAAATGTTCCTGAAAGTAATAACTCATTGAAGTTATTTGTATTTTTTCTGGTTCGTGTGTGAATGTAATTCATGTCAGCTGTACCTGGACTTCAGATCAATGACCAAAAAGTTGAAAAAAAAATCTGTCCTATGGACACACATAGGACTTTACACAAAATAGGCTACACCAAGTTGTTTTGTTATACTGCATTTGTAGTTGAGCCAAAAAAAGAAATGTCAGTCAAATGCCACTGTGACAAGTAGCTATTTACTGTGCATTTTAAACTGGGGCTTATGCACAGTAGTTGATGACAAACTCTGACCTATGCAGCAGCACAAGCGCTCAAAATTGAGATTGGCTTGTGCCAGCTGCAGGGTTTATGTTTTGGATTACAGTAAAATAACATTGACATTAGAGGATTGTGACCTCCTTTTGAAAGAAATCTGCAGCAGTGTAGGAGAGCTGCCGTCCCCGTGCCTGTCCTGGCAGTGCAGCCCAACACTGCTGGGTATTTAGTGAGACGTGGAGCTCTAGTGCTACACTGCTGATTTAAAAACAGTGCTCACTGAGACCTATTTAACTCCAGAGGATTAGAAGTTAAGTATTCACATGTCACCGACAAATGGAACTTGTTGAAAGGAAGAGAAGCTTAAGAGATCTGTTTGTGTATGCTTTGTCAGATGTTTAAAATCTACAGCTCTTTTATGTATACGTTCTTTTTCATTTTTACTTTCTAGCCAGTCAAGCTAGAGATTTATTATCAAAAATGCTTGTAGTAGATCCAGACAAGAGAATTTCCGTAGATGAAGCCTTACGTCATCCCTATATTACTGTCTGGTATGATCCAGCTGAAGCAGAAGCTGTAAGTTTGCATTTAAAAATTAATGTTAAGATATCCATTCAATGATAAAGGAATGACTTTAGTTTGGGTCCACGTGCATGCTTTGAACTCATTTTTTGGTTAGTGAGAGGTGCACTGATGTAAAGCATTCAGGTTAATGTTAGAGATGGAACCACCTGAAGAGCTGAAGTGGAATTGATACAGTTCTGAAAGTGATAATGGATAGCTCCCTTTGTGGAAAGCGTTGCCTTGCAGGGCAGTAATCTGCTGTATTTTGGGAAGTGGGCTTCAGCTGAGGCCCTTCCACAATTAGTTTTTAGTTGATGCTTTTAAACAGCAATTGAGTAGGAGGTAGAACCTAAATTCTGGAGATGTAAAATGAATGTAAATTGGAGTTCTAGGGACTGCCAGAGGAAGGTAACAGTTGGCTAAGAAAATAATCATTATTAGTTTTGCCTGCAGTGTGATTGATAACATATAGACTTACTTTTCTTTGTAGCCTCCTCCTCAAATTTATGATGCACAACTGGAAGAGAGAGAACATGCAATTGAAGAATGGAAAGGTAAAAAGTGAGCATGACCAGTTAATTTGTTGTGATAACTTGTACTGTGAGCTGTGTGTTAATCTTGTGCATGTGCTGGGTTGTGCAACTGGAACTCACTATTCAAAGTATGCAGCACTGCTTTAAGTGATATGAAAATACATTGATAATGGAAAAATGTTCTGTTTTGTATAAATATGTGTGTACATGTGCTCTGCAGTAGTAAACCCTTTCCTCTAGGAGAGTTGAGGGTAAGACATCCTGCTTGTACTGTTCCATGGAGAACTACAACAAAATAATGGATCTTGGTTACATTTAAATGATATTGTATTCAGGTGCTGTGTCCTAAATCTAATTCTGACTCTGTAAGTACAGTGGTACTGACTGACCTGTAACTATTTAATTGTACTTTTACGCATTTGTAATATAAATCCTTTGTGATCTTAACATCTTTTTTTTCCATCTCTTCTCTTATTCCTCCTACCTCATAAGAATTAATATACAAAGAAGTAATGGATTGGGAAGAAAGAAGCAAGAATGGTGTGGTAAAAGATCAGCCCTCAGGTTAGTCATCGTTTCAGTAGTTCTTCTATAACATTATGCTGCATAGAGTGATCTGTTGGACTAAAGGAAGGAAAACAATCCTACTTAATTCAGGTGGGCAAAAGTTCTGTTGTTACGGATGAAGTTTCTGATCAGCCTGTGGAGATCCATGGGCAGTAATTTTTCATTGTTATGAAATGAGTTGTATGAAAACAAGTCCGAAGTCCAGGATATCCAACACATGGGACTCTCTTCTCCCCAGAATGCTCAGTTGTCAGCTGAAATAATTGATGCCATGTTACATCAGCTGTTGCACAGATGTGTTTTATGTTGAATGCTTATTTGCTTATTCTTGGCTTTGTGTGAATGTGTACCTTTCATGCACATATAAACATTTTTTGGAGCTTTTTATTTTAAGACCGCTAATAATACAAAGTATTTTTGCCTGCTGTTGAATCTTTGATGTTTGTTGCTGTTCTCTTCATTCAGTAATTGGAATGTTGTGCTGCAAGTTTTAACTGTTAGGAGACTTACTGCTTGCATTTCTACTGTTTAATGATTTGTCTATTTTCTAAGAGTTTCTCTGAGGAAAATGATGTGCTCAGAGCCTACAAGTGTGGTTATTTGTGCTTGCAATATTGTCTTGCCTCAGATTTTATTATGTTTGGTTTACTTAGCACAGATGCAGCAGTGAATAGCAACACCAGTCCTTCCCAGTCATCATCTATCAATGACATTTCATCCATGTCAACAGAGCAAACATTGGCTTCAGATACAGACAGCAGCCTCGATGCCTTGACAGGACCCCTTGAAGGATGCCGATGATTGCCAGGATTGCAGACTTAATTTTGGAAAAGAACTTGCTTCCATTGGGCCTGAATTGCTTGTAAGTTAATGGAACAAAGTAGAAAAACTCCATGTTCTGCATGTTCTGCTAAAGTAATGCCTGTTTTTATGTTTACTCAGTTGTTATGAAACTGCCTGCTTAATGTTGTAGAATGAAAGCAAATCAATGTCTAAGGAACAAAAGAAAAAATAAGTTTAGACACTATTACAGGCTTTTCTTTGTTTCAGCCTATTTCAGGTGAGCAGTTATAATAGACTTCTAGCCAATAACTTCTCTTGAGTGAGTTCATGCATCTTCAGTCCTAACTGGCAGGCTTTTGTGACATCAATGGTTGTTTACATTTTAGTACAGTATTGCTCATTTGTAGGGTTTTTTTTGAATGTACAGTGTCTATGAAGTTTGTTTTAACGTGTGACTATGGCAGTTTGCATTATTTAATGACTGGAGTGTTGTGTGTAAGTGTTGACTCGCATGTTGAACGCTCTCAGTGCTGTGTTTAAGGGGCAGTTACTTTTCCATATAGCACTTTTGAGCCCTTTCTATCTTCACTTCCCAGTGGTTCTGTCTTCTTGTAGAAGGGAAAAACACGACGTTCAAAGAGTGCAGCCATACCTTCATATTTCATCAGTGACTATCTGACTCTTTTCTAGTTATTTAAACATGGATGGAGGATACAGTGGCTTAGTTCAATCTTAAGGAAGGATGGATGACTTTTTGTGAAGCTGTGCCTGTTTAAAGGAGGGGAGGGAGGTAAACTATTTTGTATTTTTTTAGCTCTTGATACTGATCCTTTAACTAAAACAGAAAAGGAAATTACGTATGTGATTTTTAATGCTCTTCATTCAGTGACTGGTGAATTGGAGAGACTTGCAGTCTAAGTGCCCTGAAAAAGAACTGCATAAATGTTTTTCCATTTTTTTAATGGGTCCATTTTATCTAGTGAGTAATTAAAAAAAATTATAGTAGCTTTGAGTCATTTGTCAATTATTTACTGAACTTAGCTCTAGTTCCAAATTAAGAAACCCTCTCTATTTCTACTGGGAGAGGAAAACATAATATATTAAATATGTGCATTTTCTAAGTATGGTGCCAGAGAAGGGATTATTTCTGTTTCAACACAGGCTTCTCAATGCAGTTTTCAGGACTGTATAACACAAAACACCACCTGCACAATCTGTTACATTCTTAGAAAATGTCTGTGATAGAGTAGGGCTTGAATTACCAGGTACTGCACAGCTGTGAATTTGTGCACGTCCCTTCAGAGCAGTACACGGTTGTGTGAAGTTCTGCTAAAGGATCTTGTGTGTGTGTGTGTGTGAGAGAGAAAACTGTGTGACTGTAACAGTAACAGAGATGTGCAAGTTGAGGTAAAACACCACTTTCTTAAAGGCACTGTGTTCAGCTGATGGTCCAGATACTGCTGACTTGAATATATACAGAGGACTTATAAAATGTGCTGGTGTAGCTAGCTGCTGCATTACTGAGGTGTCTAATAGACTCTTGTAGAAGAAAACTGACTCTTGCTTCTGACCTTAAGATTTGAAAACAGCAACGTTTTCTAATGCAAACATTGCTTTTTTGTTATCAATTGTACCCATATGGTTTTAGTGAGCTTAATTTGGTGTAGTAAAAATATTGAGGTTTTGCTGCCCCATAACGTAACAGCATTGCATTAAATTTTTCTTTTAACTTCAGAATGTTCATCTGGAATTATGATTATTTTTTCCTAAAGAAATCTGAGTTGTAGGATATTGAGAGCTTGGGGTTTTAGCCATCATTTGGTTTAAAAACAGTTTCTTTGGATACTGATGGTATATATGAAATATTTTTAGTGCATTTTTATCACTGACAGACAAAGTATCTAAAATACCTATTACTGTATAGCAGTACAGTACAGGTTGCTGTTCTTTTGTATTTTTTTAATCATTGTTATATGTGTAAGTTAAAATTATTAAAGGTGCCTATTCAAAATTACCATCAGTGATTTCAGACTAGCTGTGGTTTTTTACCCTTCTTCTTCAGCCCATCAAAAGCTGCAACCACTGTGGAAAGAAACTAAAAATGAGCAAATAAAAGCAACAGAGAAACTAATAGTTGGATTTCAGAAGTTAGCTGTGCTTTAATGGTTGTCTCTGGTCATATTTTCCAAAGTTATCAGTGACATAATGGTGTTAAGCCAGCAGTCCTTTATAAAGGGGTGGCTTTCCTGACGATGGAAGTTTTGCATTCTCTTTAAAAATAGCATCCTGTGAACTGTCTCATGTTGGTTGTCCACAGTTTCTGCCTGCCTTTTTTAGAGGGCTGCCCAAAGTCTTTGAAGAATGGTAGAATACAGCATTTTATACATTTCATATTACTCTTGATGGAAAAGCTTGTTTAAGCCTTTTTATGAACACAAAGGACAAAGATCTCCAGCAGTTTATTCTGTCTGCTGCTCAAACAACTGCAGAACAAACCTGTCCCATTTACCTGCATGGTAACTGACTGGGTCTTTTCCTGCTTTACACCAGAGCCTTCTGTGGAAGTTACTGCTGTGCATTTCAATATTCTTGTTTCACTATGGCAGTAATTTTCTGGACTTTGTTTCATGATTTATTTTTATCTTTTTCATCTGAAGTTGCACTGCACTGGATGCATCATTTTAACCTTTACTGTTCCAGAAGGTTGAATGCAACAACAAACATATTTCATGTGGTTCAGATACCAGGTGGCCTTCAGGTCTCTTCCAACCCAATTTACTCTGTGATTTGAGTAGTTTTTGTAATATTTTTTGGTTTTGAACACAGAACTGCCCTATCTGCATGATGTGAGCTGATATCTGACCTTCTCCTGGTATATATGATTATCTCTCATGTAGTCTTTGAACAAAATAAGCCCTGACATTGAGCTTCCTTGTAAATCTGACTGCAGGAAAAGCTGTTCAATACCTTTATGTTTATAATTGCTCCTTGCAATTGCATTCATTGAAGCTTCTAAACTCTGCCATAACATAGTTGCCTATGGAGCGTGCATGAGATGAAAGTATGAATACTGTGGATTTTGATTCTGGTACAAATGGAAACAAACTGCTAAGAACCCAAATAAGCATCCAACTCTCAGAGAAGGCAGATAAGCAGATTATATTCAGCAAAACACGTGCAGAACAGATGCATGCTGATGTTCTCATGCTTTTCCACATAGAGGCTGTACAGCACTGCATGCAGACTTTGTGTGGTTGTATTCCTGACTGCAGGTTAAGTTCAGTGCCATGTCTGTGTAGTGGTTGTGGATGCTGTGAGATCCCATCACTGGTGGAGAACAAAATGCACATGTAACTTCACAGGGGTTTGAAAGTGTAGAGAGTTTGGCGTGCAATATAATCACTTCTATTCCTAATACTAAAATCATGTATGTTAAGTGATGCAAATGACTTTTTTTTTTTTGCACTATGGCATTTATAAATATTTATGTATATTTAAAGATTAAGAATGTGTGTATACATATGCATATATATAGTAGAAACCTGCTCAGTTTTGTAAACACGAATGTTACTTTTCTGTATGAGAGATTTTGTTCAGTGTTAACACTACTGCAGTGAACATAAGCAGTTTATGAAATACAACAAAAAATAAGTGGTGGTCAACATTGATGCAATCATTAATCTTAACTGCTCACCTGAAGAGAAAAAAAATAGAGAATCTATCGCTATTAATCAGATTCTTTACCAGAAACCTTGATAGATGTATGAACACTGAGTAGCTGACTGGCATTGCAGAAATGGAGTGTGTTTTTAAGGTTTATCTGTGCTCATATCATTTTTCCTCAAAAAACAAACCCAAACCTTTAGAAGGAGACCCCTGGCATTGTGAAACCTGTAAGCTTTGAGGATATGGTATGATATGACAAGTTTTGTTTATCTTAACTGAAAATGACAAAAAACACAAGGAACAAATGTTAAAACGAAGGCTTTGTCTGCACAGAGCATACACAACAAGTGAGTCTGGCTGGAACCTGTGTTTGCAAACAGCTTTTGGGGCTTTGTGGTGTTTCCTGCAAGGGTTTGCCTTGTCAAAACAGTGAAAATGAAACCCAACCTAAACTTATAATTAATGAATTTGTTTTTAATTTCAAAACCTGTTGAGGACCAGGGGGCTTTTGTCTCTTTAAGTCCTAACAGAGTATATAGATGTTTATTCAAAATTAAGTGGGGGTGGGGGGGAGGAAATAGTAGTACCATATGTTTTATTTTTCCTTCTTAAAGGAAGGACCTCAAATGCGAAATTGCAGTGCTGGATTGGTTTCTACTTGCCTTAAAATTATAGTTTTACAACTGAAGTAAGATTTAGGCATTCAGAATAAAACTGAGCCTCCAAGAAGGGAATGTGCTGCTTTGGGCAGCAGTGCAGTCCCCTCGTTCAGTGTGTGCTGGAGTTGAGCTGTTGAGGTGCAGACAAATCTTTCAGGAGCACAGTGCTGGATCTGAACACAGGCTCACTCTTGTGTGAAGTGTTTCATTTAAATTGTGACTCTTGACATGGAAGTACTAGAGTGCAGGGGGGAAATGCTAACAGCCTTTGTCTGTATGTTCCACGTATGTCACATGGATTCTATCAGGGCTTGATGCTAAACTTAGTGATGCTGTATGCCGGGAGCCAAATTCTTTCCTGGGATGTGTGCTGTGTAATGCCTGCTCAAAACTGGTTTTGATCTGGGGATACCTGCACCCAGGTGCAGAATTTGGGCTGAAGTTCCTGTTGGTGAATCTAGTAACTTTGCCACAGTGTCTTCAATGTCTTATTTTTTTAAACGTGTTCAAAGTATGACAGAAAAAAAATATGTATTCTGGCTCATTCTTTTACATATATCTTAAATTGTCTATCACATGAGTAATAGTGATGTTCTTATAGAGCTTATTGCACAACTTACCAAATCACTTCTAATTTTGCCTATTGCGTGCTGAAAATGTCTGGAGCTAAACTGATGTTTGATGTTAGCCATCTTTTCCCATATTAGTGTTGGAGGAAAGCATAGAGATCATAATTTCTGCTTGTTTTATAAACTGACTATTTTTGTAGCTAGAATTTCAGTTGTTGGCTTTCGTACCCCCCTTCCTTGTTTGGTGAGTGGAGATTTACCAAGGTCCTCTATTTCAAAAAATATATGTAGAGCAAGTCCAGTATAAAATTAAGATAATAAAATAGTCTTCTGTGGTTTGTTACTGAAAATATGGCAGATTATTTTGGTCTGAGTATTCAAAAGAAAGTAGAGCATATGCATGTAACTGTCTGAGTTTGTTCTCCTTGATGCTGCTGCTTATTTCTTGGAAAGGTGCTTGCAGTTTTGCACAACTGAAATCAGCTTTGTTAATTGTTGGGTTTGAAGCACTTTAGGGTTCTTCCAAATAAAACCAGTGCACGGTGTAGGAGGGAATGACATACAAATATTTGCTATATTTAAATTGGCTTGCAGTTGATTTGATCAGCATTTTTCCTTTTGAGTTTGAACCTCTTCTCAGAGATGTCATATTTGAGATTTTTTTTTTTGATGGGCTAAAATTTAACACATAGTAAGAGATCACTTGAGAAACACCTCTCTGTGTAATTGCATGTAGGGTGACTTTAGCAGCACCATGACTACCTAGGCATCTGCTGTGTGAACATTGGCAAGGTCTTTATTATAGCTGTATGGAAAGCTCAGCTAGCTATGGGCACTAGGATTTTTTTCTTAAAGCAAAAATCTTCTATTACCCTTTGGCTCTTAATCCTAATCCAGATGTGTGTACAGTAACATCTGCTTACACTGGGACTCTGCTGTAGTAGATGCTCTGTGGACACCATAGGAAGACAGAGTCCCCAAAGCAGAGCTCTGGCAGCCTGACATCCATGGTGTGGTTGCTCAGGTGTGTGCCCGTGTGTGTGTGTGTGTTCCCCATGCTGCCTCTTTACTTCGTAGTTTCTAGGATAACAAAAGCAGAGGAGAAAGCAGTCAGGTAAGAACCACGTTTTATGTCTGCTACCTGAAACAGTAGTCCTCTTTGTTAGTGTGAACAGAGCTGGGTTAGTACCCATAATACCCGTGCTGTTATTTTGTCTGCTGATGGGGAGTAACTTTTTGAAGAGCAGTGTGTGTCACTAGCTTTTCTATGAATTCAGATGCTTACATTGGTGCTAATTTTTTAAAAGAAAATGTAACAGATGGTTAGCAGTGTATTTGTCTGTTTTTGATACCTATATTTTCTTAGATGTTGGCAAATTGAACTTTATAAGATGACTAATGTGCATTTTCAGCTTCATCTGGTTTCCAAATTTTCCTAAAGTCAAGTGTTTAAAATCCCATGGTAGTTACTGCTTCTTGGGAGTGACTGTTTCAGGTGTTTTGTACACTGATAAAATGAACATAATTAGAAATGATAGCAACACATAACTGTGATCCTGTTGTTTAAGTTCCAGGGCACACTGGGTCCCACAGGTGGTTCTGGCAGCATTGTGTCATCCAGAAACCTAAATCAGGGCAAGTGAGATCCTGTGTGCAGGTACCCAGTACTGCAAAGCCTTCTTGGGTCATTAAGATAATGTAGAGAGATTAGGTTTTTTTTTTTTTCATCTATTTTAAGGAGAAATGGAACAAATGGGAATAAATGAACTGGTTTGGTAGAAATTCAGATGTTAATTCCAGAGAATGTATTCCATGGTTTGCCCCAGAACACATGCTGTTAAAGGGAGTGGTTGGCTCCTTGAGTGGTTTGTTAGGAAATCTGACATCGCCTATGATTTAACCCCCCCCAAAATGCTCTGTCTGTCCTCTTTGGATCTCTTTGCCCCCCCTTTCCCAAACATCACCGAGTAGCATCAAGCCCTGCCACTTGTCACAGTGTTCTGATTTTATGGCCTTAATATTAGTTACGATACGGTATATAATTGCAGAAGAAAGATGTACTTTGAAGTCTGATTACATAAACACGTGGCCTCTTCTGCCTATGAAATTAGGCTTTGATTGTCGTATCTCGTTCTCGTGCAATAGGAACATGTTCCCTTCGATGTGGTGACTTTTGTCTGCTGGGCTTTGTGTTCAGGATGATGGAAGATACTTTTGTTGTATGGACAGCAGTCATGCTTCCTTGTTTCTTTCTTTTTTTGGATTGATTTTTTTTTTTAAGGGAACTAGAATTTCATGAAGAAAGCTGCCAATAACTAGTTCTGAAGTGCTAGTTAAAGCCTTGTTCTGAAGCTTTTTTTCCTCCAAAAATTGTACCGTAAAACAGTACTAAAGCCACTGTAAAATTACAAATAAATATGTATACTCAAGCAATTTGAGCCGTCTGTTTTATTTACTGTAGCTGTTCTGTTTCTCCTGTTTCTTGTGTTGAAGTGGGATGTTCTCGCTAACCGAGAGAATGTGTTCTTAGTTATCTTAAAACATAATGTTTCATTTACCACTTTAGTTTTCATTTCACCAAAAAAGACCAAGTATGACAAACAGATGAGTAACAGCTTTCCAGGGCTGTGGGAGCTGCTTTCTGCTGCTGAGCTGGAACGTTTGGGCACACGTACAGCTCTTGGTTTTACTGCCAAGGAAGAAGTGTGTTTTCAAATTTGTTTTTCTACATTGCAGAACCCTTCTGGGTAGTACTGGCAGATCTGCATTCACATCCAGACAGTGCTGTAATTGCCTTTTCAGACTTTGTTGAGAGTTGCAGGTGAACTGCTGGCTGTAGGTGGCCATAGGGGTGTGTGTGATTTATCTACACGTATGTAAAAGGACACTGGAAGAATTTTCCCTCCACCTTGTGCTCTAGCAGCATTGTGTTTCCCTTTGTTCTCACTGAAGGAGGCAGATGCACAGCTAAAAGGAGGAAAAAAAGCATTCAGCTGCTGCCTTTGGAAGAGGTAAGCTTGTAAAGATGCTGATAGGGTTTCTTGTTTGCTCTGTAAACTCTGAGGGAGCTGAAGTGAAACTTATCTGCTACTTTGATCTAATTGCTTTTCGTGAGGTCTTTCTAATACTGAGGGGCAGGGGCTGGGGCTCAGCCAGGCTTTGGCACTGAAAAGCTTCACCTGTGGTAGCGTGAATTAATTCTTACAGGCATGTTGATATTTCTTTTGTGGAGAACTCGTGGTTTTCTCTCTTCTCTGCAGGGCTTTGCAGCAGAGTATCTGGATGAAGGGATGCACAGTGGATCCCACAGCTCCCCTGTATTTGACGACAGAATGTTTGTCAGGTTCCTTAAGCTACAGAGGTAGACCTATTTCTTTAAATAGAAGAGAACATAAGCAAATAAGCAGCAGTGTGACACGGCTGCAAGGAAGTGCTGCCTCACCCCACTAACCTTGTGCAATAAGATGGATTCTGTCCTGTTTGACCTTAAAACAAGCTGCTCACTGCTCTCTGGGGAAGAAGAAAAATCTGCTGTTTCTGTGTACGCATCATAAGATCTTTCAGTGAGACGTGCAGCTATCAGCTGCATGGTCACCACTACTCTGCCTTCTGAAGAACAAAACTGAGCTGTGTGCTCCTGTCATACAAAGTGTGACTGTACAGTTGGTGCAGGTTGAAGTGTACGGATGCCACTGTTCACATTTCAGCTCTGCAGCAGGTGAAAGAACAGAGGTTATTCACTTCTGTGACTTCCAGGCAGGAAAAATGTAAACAGAATGCAGTAATGAGTTTAATAAGAACCAGTAGCCAAAACCTGTTGAAAACCTGGGAAAAGTTAGCTTCTGAGGACACAGTGATGGGTGATAGGCTGAAGCTCTATTCAGTGTCTTATCTTAGAAAGTTGGAAAATGCTGATGAATGATTTCCTTGGGTTTTTAAATTCATGGCTGAAACGTACGCAGAAAAATGACCTCCTGCTCCCACCACTGAGCACCCAGGGATAATAATGGCAAAAGGCAGCAGACACGATGTGCCAGGGCCTTTCAAAAGCTCTGCACTGTCCTACCATAAACCTTGGCTGTGCTCAGGCACTGCATGTGGTGGTGGCTTTGCTCCAAGTGATGGTGATAATAATCTTGTGGCATTGGCTCCAGGTGCCCATTGTGGTGTGCACACTTAGAGCACTGCCGTGGGCTTCATAAAGCCGTGGCCATGTGATTCTGACCTTGCACTGCCTTTGGTCAGGAGCTGATGCCTCTGGGATAGCAGCTGTCATGGGGACACGTCCTGCATTCTGTGCCCCCAGAGCAGCTGAGTGCTCCTTGAGCATCCTTGGGGGCAGCTGAGCCCTGTCAGGTTTCATGGAGGAGGGTTTCCCTCGGATGTTGCTCTGCCCATCTTGCTTTGCCCTGTCACAGCCTGTGAGAGCTTTCTCCCTCCCACAGCTGTCTGGAGCCTTTCAAATAGTTGGAAGCAGTCTGCTCTGCTGGAGCCTGGGTCCCTTGCAGGCTCTGGGTTTTGCAAACTGGGGTTGAGTGCTGCTTGTGCTGCAGGTCTGCCTCTTGTTCCCAAAATCTGTTCCTCCCCTCTTCCTTTTTGGCATTATTTGACCAACAGCTCCTTGCAGAGCTGCTCTCCCTTCAGCCATTTTATTTCTGGGCTGGAAGAGCTGGGACACAACTCAAATGTGACAAGAAAGGGTTTCACTCTGCACCTGCAGGGCTCCTCGTGCTCCTCTTGTATGTGTCGGGAGACACATGAGTCAGATGATGGAGCAGTTGCTGCCAATGTAAACTTTTCCAGCAGCAAAACCCGTGCTCTGCATCTCTGTCAGTATGAATGATGTGACAGACGGACGAAGTTTCGGATGGATCAGGTTTGGTTTTGTAGATGGATGTTTCCTCCCATGGAGGAGGGAGGCAGCAGCTGCGGTCCCCGCTGTGATGGCACCGACAGACGTGTGGAGGGGTGACATGGTGACATTGGGGTGAGGCGCGTCCCTGTGCTCGAGGCTGCCTCACCTGTGGGCCCCAGCACTGCTGCAGACACTTCCCTTCCCTCCCATGCTTTCAGGGTAGGGCTCTTTGTGTCTATGTTTTGCTGACTGCTCACCCTGAAGCCGTCCTGGAACTGATGTAGGACAAGAAGATAACGATGCTGTACTGAGGCTTGCTGCCCACACAGCAGCACAGTGCCATGAGGCACTGCAGGGAGCAGCAGGGATGTGGCTTCCCACCTGCTCCAGGAGCTCCGTGCTGGCAGCGGGGCACATGGGAAGGGAAGAAATGGCTTCTTCAAACTGCACAGCATCTTTTGTACCCCAGAGCAGGGGCTGCTGAGCTCCAGGGGCATAACGTGGAGCCCTCAGAGCATCGATGGGGCACTGCAGTGGCAGCTTCCTGCTGTGTGCTGCTCACCTGGACTGTTGGCTCCACTCCACCTCTGGGCTGACTTTTATTTGTGCACTGTGTTCTTTCACCTTCCCTTGACTTGCATTACTTTCCTCACCGTTGAAAGGTCAGCGATCCAAAGCGCTGTGGATTTTTGCCCTGAGACAGCAGAAGAACTCCATCCCAGACTCAGCCTGCATGGAGCTGGGCTGTTCTGCAAATCCATTGGGATCGACTTAGACTGAAGCTTGAGTTTCTCTGGGATAATCTCTCCTGGAGCACAGAGTGTGGTCAAAACCATGATGTGCTGCCCATGGTTCCTTGCAGTAACATGGGAGGGCTGTGGCTCTGTGCCTTGAGAGAGCAGAGTGCCATTGCTCTGGGGCTGCTGACACCTGTATGCATTATTCTGATTTAACTTCCACATCTGTGTGCTGTACTGACAGAAACAGTTCTTGAGGACTGATCCTTTTACACGAGGGTTTGTCTCGAGTGATGTTTGGAAGGCAGTGAGGCTGGGAAGCCCTTCCCCACAGATGATGCCCCAATGTATGGGCTCTCGTTGCCAGAGTCTGAAGCAGGGTGAGGAAAAAAAGGCTTTTATCTCAATTTTATTTTTCAGTTCAGGGAAGGTATTCACCTCGTACCCACTAGGTGTCACGGTTGGGTCTGGGTTGATGTGGGAGCTCAGCAGCCTTTTGGGAGCACCGCCTTAGGAAAGCAAGCCAGGAATTAATTTTCATCACTTAAAGGCAAAAAACTGAGTGAGGGGGAGGAGGGGTGACATGGAGGAGAGCACTCCATGTGCTGGGCTCCATCAAGGGCAGCGTGTGTGGGGTGAGCTTCTGGAGGAGGGAGAGCACAGCCACCCCAAGAGAACCCCGTGGGCTGTAAGGCTGTGCCTGGTGTGCTCTTAGGGCCTTCTGAAGGCACGTTTCTGTCTGGGACTTTTGTCCTTGCATAAGGACAAGGCTTCTGCTTTACAACAGCAAAAGAGAGCTCCTGCAACCACTCTGGAAGCGATAAGTATAACAAATGTCTGCTGCTCCAAGAGACCTGTCGTATTTAGCTGCATTTTGGATGGTGTCTGTAAAAACAGCAGCTGTCTGCATGCAAATGGGACTTTCCAGCAGTGCAGAATATGAAAAGGAATCTTATTACTCGTTTAAAAAAAGAAAAAGCAAGAAAGGCTCAATGAGCTCAGATAACAGCAGCTCCAGATCAGCTCCAACAACACTCCAGTCGTCAGATTAATGTGATGTGTGCTCTGCATCCACAGCTCTTCTCTTCTTCAGAGCTAGGAGCAGGGAGCATGGCTCTGCAGAGAGGTACAGCCCTGCAGGGCTCCATTTCCTCCATCCCCCCACCCTTCCTCCCCGTTCCTGTTTCTTTTCCTCCTCTGCTATACGTGCTTGGTGACCTCTTTCATGAACCACAGCTTCAAGCACCTTACCGTGACCCTCATTTAATGCTATTAACCTCATTAGCAGCAGCTGTAAGCAAAGGCCTAGCTGCTAGCCTGGCACGGCTGGGGCTGGCCAGAAGCAGGCAAGGAAAACCCGTGCTCAGAAACCCGCAGCTTTCTGCAGGGCATTCGCAAGGGGGGAATTCTCCTGGAGCAGGAGTATGGGTGCATCGTTTGGGCAGAGCAGCCAGCTGCATTGCAGGGCTGTGGCACCGTAAGACAGTGCAGGAGCTGGCAATGAGCCCGATCCCTTGCTATTTGGCAAGGGCTATTGTTTCATTTGCACATCCAGGGACCAAGGCGCATTCTGCTCCAAACCTCGTTGTTCAGGCAGGATCTGCCTTCCTGCCCGAGGTGGCTCTCAGACAAGGAACACTTCAGCCCCATGGGAGAGGCTGCTCCTGTGCTGTCCTCTGGGCCCTGCAAAAGGGGAAAACATCAGGAATTTCCCAACGTCATCTTCCGCTGTTGGTTCTCCATCTGAACTGTCCAAAGCTGGATGGGATGGACAAGAACCAGCACTTGTGGGTTTGCTGCTCCACCACAAGCTCTGAGGTCAGTGATTAAAACAAACCAAACAAACAAACATTCAAACAAATCTCATTTTGTGCTTTTGTGTTTCTTGTGGCTCCCACTGACACAATTGCTTTGGGCAGTACATGAGGATGGTGTGCAGTGGCACTGTCTGCATGGAGCAGGATGGGACGTGCTGCAAGTGGGAGGATCACTCAGTGCAGCACTGCTCTGCTCCGGGGGAATGCTGCAAAGTCCTCCCGTCCCAGGAAAGATGCTGAAGAAGAGGGAAGAGGTCACTTTCCCATTCCCCCTGCCCTTCTGCAACTATACTCCATCTGCCCCAACGTGTAGGCTTTACTTGCATTTTGCCACCGATGCTGCACTCAGAATCTGCTGCGAATTGGAGCTGATGGGTTTTCTGCTACTGAGTTTCCCTTACAATTAACGTAGTGCTGTGTCCATCCCCATGCACTGCTGACTCTTCATTGATTTCTTAAGACAACCCCTTCCCGAGGGGACCGTCCCTCCCGTGCCCCTGTGCCATGACACCAAACACATTATTTCATCCGAGCGTACAGGGCTTCGGTACCAGCAGAGCCCAAGGAAGGAATCAATGCATGCCCTGCACTTGGGCACAGTTTTGGAGAGAAAAAAGTGAAGTTGAGCTGAGGCAGAAGGGGAGGGCTCAGCGAGGGCACTGAGTTGCCTTTCCTGGACTTGAAGAGTGGTGGTAATGGGGAGTCATTACCATCCGTTTGCATGTACAACAACAAGAAGGGAAAAGATAAAAAATCAATAGAGGAATCAATAGAGAGCATCTTGCTCGAGGTCTTGTGCCTGGACTGCATCGTCGTTATGCATGAGAGGAGCGGTGCTGCTAATTGAGGGAAGCACTGGGAGTGCAGGGAGGGGCAGCTGGAAAACCCTCTGAGTTTCAAAGTGCTGCGGGTGCTGCTCTGCACACATCACAGTGCTGGTGCCATCACCTGCGGCTCCTCCACTGTCCCCAGCATTCTGGGGTCGCTCTAATGAGCACGTTAAGTGTGAGAGCTGTGCCTCATCCTGCCTGGGCTGCTGGGCTGGGGCTGGCTGTGGGCAGCACACTGATCCACACTCGGGGTGCTCTGGTTTTCCTCTGCACCGCAGCTGAGTGGATCCCAGGCGGCCGCCATTGGGTGACTTTGTGTTTTAGTTCATTTGTATTTTCCTTTTACTCATGATTACTGCCACCATCTAAAGGCCGTGGGGAGGAAGGAGGGGAAATTCACTTTTAAAAACAGAAACCTTGTCAGTAATTCACAGCTTGCTGGCTGTGGTGTGCTGGTAAATGCCTCTCAGCCCCAGTTCCACACCGAGCTCGGGGCAGCGATGTCTGCATGGGATGGAGGGAGATGGGGCTGTGTTGTGCATCCCTGTGCCCTGCCCGGACATGAAGCAGGAAGGGGAACAAATCTCCCATCTGCCCATTCTGAAAGGAGTTTTCCAATTTGCAATCACGCTCGACACAAATGGGGCTCTTGGAAATGGGGAATGAGCCACCTCCTGAACAACAGCTCCGAAGGAACGGGTGAGCTGGGGATCCATTTGTTTGATTAAAGCCTTAAAGAGTTTACTCAGAGAGTACAGATGGAGCTACAGAGCAGTGCTGGTGCAGAGGTGGGCAAAGGAGTGCTGATGCCAACATGCTGCCCTTTGTTTTCCTCAGCACGTAATGACTAATAAATAAAATAGGAACAATGCAACAGCGGGAGATGTGAAGTTAATTTCTGTGCTACTTTTTTTTCCCTCTGAGATAAAATAATGCAAACAACCATGGCACCTCCGTGCCCCCCTCAGCCACAGGATCCCTCTGGTGTCCGAGCTGCCCCAGCAGCAATCAGTGCACACACTGCAGTTTCCACTGACATCACTGAGTGCTGTCCTCATTGGGACTTAAAGACTGAAATACCCCATTTGTGGCAGCATTTCTGCTGAGGCTCCAGCACGGCTCAGCTGGCAGTGGAGAAGTGCCTTCCCTGCAGCTGCCCGTTTGTTGCCACCACCCAATAATATGAGCACGTTTATTTAAATCAATAATAATTAATTTTTTCCTCATTTCTCCTACAATTGACAACGCAGCAGGAGCACAGCAGCACAACGGGTGAGGCTTTTCCTTTATTTAATGTCTGGATGCAGCAGTTCCCTTCAGCCTGCAGGCTGCATCACATCAGCTGTCACAGGAGGAGCAGCTGAAGGAGCTGCTTGTCTGCGTGTTTCCTCCTCAGGAAAAGGATGGCTTTTAACAAAGCAGTGCTAAGGATGGGGCAAAGTGCTCTCAGCTGTGTGATCAGCTCAGGGCCTGTATCCCCCATAGCCCAATTTGCCATAAGTTATCCCCAAGGGTGGATGGAGCCCTTACAGCTGGGGGACAGGTGGAGCCTCTGCAAATGAGGGGAGTGAGTGGTATAAATGAGGGGCAGCCCCAGACTGGGGGTTGATTGGTGAGGGTGTGTGGTTGCATCAAAGCTTCCTGGTCTGGTAGGAAGATCTGAAGAGCAATGCAGCCTGCAGAGAAGCGTTCTCCAGCTGACCAAAGGAGAACCCAAGTGAGATGTGTTCCTTAAAAATCAAGCTCATTAATGGAGGAAGCTGCAGGTATGTTGGTGATGGCTCAGTGTGTCCCCCTCCAGCTGAGTTTGTCATGCCCTCAAGTTTTGCTCTGTTCTCTCTGGTTCATGGGGCAGGGGATGGTCCATGTGTCACCATGTGGATGTGGTGTGCCCCAAGTGCAGCTCACTGGGGTGTTAGTAACCTGGTGAAGAACAGGAAGTATCCCTGCTAATAAGAGTGGCTTTCAGGAGGTTCAGGCACTCTTCTTTCTGTATGTAACATGTAGGGTAGCTGCAAGTGAGAGCCATAGTTGCTGGTGCCATGAAATCTGGAAGTGAGGCTTCCCATCAGCCTGCAAAGAAAACCTCTTGATTTCAGTGTGTTTTAAAGGGCTTTAGAAATGAGGCCTCGTATTACAGCTTCCACTTTACAGCTGGAAGCCCTGAGGCAGAGGGAAAAGAGATTCCTTCAAGCTTGCTTGGCCCTGGAGATAGGGAGAGCATCACACCTAAGAAGTCCAGGCAGAGTGCACCCACAACAGTACATTCTTACCATTCAATCCAAAACTGCTCCAACTTGGGTGCTACAGGCTGCTTTTTCACTGCAAGAAAAATGTGGCAACTTAAAAAATGAATACAAACAAAAAAACACACTGAAGCTATAAGGCTTTGGTTCTGAAGACAGTAAAACTGGAGGAGTAAAAGGAATGTGGAGTATGGCTCGTTTGCCATCCCGAGTAGAACCCCACCCTGCTTCACTTGTTACTGCAACGTAAGTACTTAGTAAAGCATTAATCTTGCTTGTTGGTAATAGCATGCAAATTAAACACCTGCTCTAGGAATCTGTAGTGCTTTGTTCCATTAGATGGTGTTGACGTGTCAGATATTTGGACTCTAATGCAGAAAAATGGTGCCATTTTCATTTATCTTGCCTAATAAAGAACGAGGGTGCCCACTGATACAGAGCTGCCCACAGCAAGTGACTAAAAGTGAAAAACAGTGCTTAATCTAGCCACTAAATTACATGTGACATCTCATTTAAAGATAAACAGCCTGAAGGCATGTGTCCAAGTGGCACTGATGAAATTTTTAAGCATTTCTTTGAATTCTCATTTAACCTCAATTTGATAGTGAAGGTGCTTTGTTGGCTGTGAAGAATTGCTTCTCCTGCTCAAGAAGCAGCAGGAGAAAGCTGTGATGGAGGCACAGAGATGGATTGACCCCCTCCAGACCCATTGAACCCAGCAGATATTGGTCATGAGATGGGTGGAAGGGGCTCCTGTGCTGTGGGATGTCAAAGCTCATGGGTCCCTACTTGAAGAGCTTGGTTCTTAGGATGGATGCTGTTGTGAGTACTGGGAAGGTGTCTATGTACCTGAAGGTTATCACTCATCTCTTCATTTTAGTCCCTGTTCATTCAGCCTTTTTTTTTTTTCCCACCACTCCCTGGGCTGTTCTTGTTTTCCTCTGGAGCTGCTGAAGTGTGATGCATAGTTAGACCAAATAATTCAACTCAGGATCTTCCAGTGCAAATCAGAGGGGCATGGCTCTTCTAGGGCTGTGTTTCTGCTTGTGCAATGACAGGACCATTTTTCAGCAGGGCTTCCTGCTGGGATATCCCTCCTGTGGGCAAAATGGCCATCAAGAAGAAACCAATTCCTTGTTGTGTGTGCTGGGTGCACCTCTACAGGCTGCTCCTAGAGGCATGCCTGGGGGCAAAGCACCCTGTGATGGAAATAAGGACTTTCAGAGAGCAGGGCACAAAGCACTGCACTCTCCTGCTTGTCCTTGGTTATCTTTTGTAGTGGTTGCTAAAACTGGTATCACTAGGAGGTTTTTCCATTGCTGTTCTTGGATGATAGCCTTTGACTTGCTTTCAACTGCTCTCTTTTGAAGAGTGCTCCAGTGATGAGCTTTGATTTTATTTCTGCCCAGCTTTCCAAAATTCTGTACCAGCAATTTTTGTTTGCTTGCTTGTTTTCCCCCCAGAGTGTGGCTGGCAGCAGCAGGAGCTCAGGAATGGCTGTTTTTTGTGGCTGGACACGGAACACACAAATGCTCAGGATGCAGAGTTTCAATTCCTCTGAAAATCCTGATCCCAGCCATGCCAAGAAGGCAAGCAGCAGGCACCTTTAGACCATCCATCCCTCTAAATCTTTGATTAGCCATGCTTAACAGGATTTCTTCACGTGTTCTCGAGTTGCCCAGTTATCCTAGCATTGACCAGGCCTCTCTGTGGCCATCCACTGCCACTCCCATATATTGACTCCATTTCTCTTTGCTTCCCCTTGAGCAGTGTTGGCCTCCATCTGCAATGTGGTGCTCAGAATTTCCTGGTGCAGTCATCTGGCATTCAGCACTTGAGAAGGTCTCATACCTCTACTTGTTCAGTCTTGATTTTGATCAAGAGAAGAGCTGATGTCATTTCAGCATTCCTAAATCTCCGCTCCCTTCTGGCTTTTTTTTTTTTTTAGAGCAGTTTGATACAACAGCCTGTGCTTTGTTGATTCTTATTTCTGCATCTTGAAAAATGTGACAATATCCATAATAAACACAGCCTGGGATTGCTTGTGGAGAATCTATGCTTGCTTAGAACAGGGAAGGGATCTATTCTTGATTTGTCCTAATACTTATTCCAAATAATAAAATAGATTCATTTCCCTTCACGTAAAAGCTCAGTTTGTTTGTTTTTCAGTTTTTAATAACCAGTTTACACTCCCAAGGCTCTTTCCAGCTCTTCACAGTCCTTTCTGGTGCCTGGCCATGCAGCTTGCCTCCAGCAAAACACTCTCAGTCCGCATGGCACCTCTGGATGCTGTGCTGCTGTCAGCCCTTTAATTGTGGTTGGCATGGGCTTCCCTGCCTGTCTCTGCAGCCGCAGGGAAGTCACGTTTCAGATCCCAGTGTGCATCTGGTGGTGGAGGTGACAACCTGTGAAAAGCTGGACCTGCTCCACCAGCTGAGCAGGAGCTGGGGATGCATGGAATCACAGACTTGTAGGGGTTGGGGGGACCTTGGGATACCCTCCATCCCCTGCAGATGATTCCTCAGACCAGCTCTGCTTATTTTCATCCCTGGGGATGATACGGTCTTCAATTTCTTTGCTTTCTCCCAGCCATGAGGAATAAGGCTTCGGGGATTTGTTGATGTGATCCTTCTGGCCTGATTGAAGCAGGATGGGAATCCTTGATTAGCAGAACTAGCAAGAAAATCTATCCCAGAGAGGTTTGTTCAGCAGCAAATGCTTGGGGAAAGCTGTAGAGCTGCTAAGGGAGTCATAGAATCATCAGTGTAGGAAAAGCCCACCAAGAGCATCCACTCCAGCCATGTCTAGTGGAGGCTGTGCTGGGTATCCTCCATCCCCGTACTTCTGCAGTTGTGCATGAGGTGTTGCTGTGAGTCACAGTGATGACTATTGATATTTGGGTGGCCTCACCTACTTTCACCCTGCACATTGGAGGTGATTGGGAAATGCAGGAGCTCAGAGCAGCCCAAGGAGCGTGCAGGGGCAGCTCCTGCCAGCCCCAGCCTGAGGGCAGGCCTCTGTATGGCACCACAGCTCACCTCCACTCCCCTCGAAAGCACTCAGCATAATAAGGTGCCCCGAAATTGCCATTGCATGGCTATGGGGTTCTTTATGCTTATTTTCTGCTTTGTGTAACATCCTTGAATGGCAAATCCATGGCTCTTCTGGCCCACATCTTTTTGGCATCCTTTAGCAGGGCCCTTATGGGGAAATAGCTGCAGGGCAGGTTGTGATCTCAGCTCACAGTGAAGGGAATGGGGTGTCTGAGAACCGCTGTTGTAACAAGATGTGAGTGAACATGGCAGCAGGGAATAGCTCCTTAATTTAAATAATGAGCACCCCTTGCTGCCTGACAGATGGTCTCTTTCTGAGAAATGCGAATTCTTTTTGGAGGGTCGGGCTGCGTGTATTTACATGGAATAATGAGGGAGAGGCACTGGTCCCAACACACGCTGTGTTTTTCACATTTTTCTGGGGGTGTTCCCAGCTGGCTCTGAAAAGAACAGATTTGATCCTTTGCAAACCTTGTATGAATTTCAGGCCATGTGTGAGGAAACCAAACAACCACGGGAGTGCCTCTGATATTGGGCGGCCATTACAGTGCCCTTTGAGCATCTTCAGCTCTTAGAATTGCAGCTCTATGCTGCTGCCAGAAAACATCCCAGGCCTGAATGTGCCCTTACTCGTGTGGGGCTGGTGGCAGTCCAGCACGCAGCTACCTGCACTGTGGTGGTGTCTCTGGGAGTTAATGTGAGGGAAAGCGAATGGATGGCAAAGAATTCATGAGGGGTAGGGCATCTTCCTACATGCTTCCATACTTGCTGCATCCACTTTTAATGTAAGAAGTAGAGATCAGGCACCTGAAGTCATGCTTTAATCAGTATTTATCCCACCAGTGCTGATGGAATATGAGCAGTGGAAGTGTGACTTGAATGGATGGCTGAAGGGGTTCTTCAACCAACCTGAACCCCTGTGGAGGAACACTTGGCAATGGGCAGCCTTGACTTGGTTTCTCTTGCTGTACGTAAATCATAGTTTAGGTTAATGCTTTACCACAAGCAAAGCCCTTGGAGTCCCTTTAAGCTTTTCTTGAAATGGAAAGGAAAGGAAACCCTAGCCTTGAACCAAAGAAACTCACTGTACTTGTGTCATCTTTCTCTCTTCTTGTATCTGGGTCCCTCCTTCCGTACCACTTCACTCAGTGTCAGGGAAGCATGAACTGTGTAAAAGCCTTCAGTGTCTAAAAGAACAGAAACAGACAAAAAAAGTTTGAATACCTGAAAGGCAGCTGAGAAAGGCTCCCTAAAATACAGCAGTTTCCTACATTAGTTCTGGGTGGCTTTTGATCTCCGGTAGCACTGTGTTTGGAAGAAGCCAAGTCAATCACCACCCACTTTTCACAGTGAGTCACTGCTGGTGTCAAATTCTGGTCCCCACCCAGTGCCAGAAAGTATTCTCATCTAAATGGGGAGTGTGCCATGCCAAGCTGCAAAATCACTTGTTTCCCAGACGTGGCCCTAAATTATCCACTCCCTGCCAAGTCTAGGAGATGGAAAGCTATGTTGTATTGTGATAAGGTTTTTTCTCTCCTTTTAGTTAATACCTCTGTGGAGGTGGCTGCTTGCTGTTTGTCTGCATTCCCTATGCTCAGACAAGAAGAGCAACAGAGATTTGGGTCACGCTGGGTCCCTGTCCAGGTTTTTGTTCATCCACTCCCTTAGGCCAACACTGCACACTGCAACCCTGTGCACCAGGGAGGGAGCTCCCAGGGGCCTGGGGTCAGGATGGAGGGGTAATGGCCTTAAGCTGTGCCAGAGCAGATTCAGGATGGACATTAGGAAAAATTTCTTCTCTGATAGAGTGGTGATGCAGTGACAGAGGCAGTGCACGGAGGTGGGGGGCACTGTCATTAGAGGTGTTTGAGAACCTTGGAAATGTGGTACATGGGGATGTGGTCAGTGGGAGTGGGTGGGGAGTTGGACTTGGTGGTCTTTGTGGTCTTTTCCAGTCTTAAAGATTCCATGATTCTAATTACTGGGCAGCGGACCTGACCTCTGCATGATTCCCTGAAGGTGTACAGAGGTGTTGGCTTTGCTCCAGCATGCATAAGCTGTTACAGCTTATAAAAATGTTTTTTTTTCTCCTCAGGAGTTGTTTTATCAGCTGGCTGAACCAAAGCAGGTGGTGGTTACCAGCGCCATCCATGTGAATGGGAGGTCTTTGCAGAGCTGGGAAGAGGAGAGACTGGAGTGACAAAGCAGTTAGCAGCCTGTAGCACTGACAGGGAGAAAACCTACTGAGTGGTGGCACTCAGAATGGCAGGACTGCTGGGGACAGGAAGGAGTGGCTGGCTGGAGTGTTATGGGATGCTCCCAAAGAGCGTGCCTGTGTCCACTGTGCCGTGCATGCTGCAGTTACGGAATGCCAGGTACTTCCTCTGCACTGCCAAATACAGAGGAGGAATTTGTTTATCTACATTCAGAAAATCAGCATCAAAGAGGACCTCCTGCTGAAAGCATTTGATGCTTTAAAGGAGAGAGAGCATCTGAAAGGGCCTTAAAGGGGAGAAATCTGACAGGTGCTCTGCTGCTCCTGGCAAACCCACCTTGGAGGCTCCAGTTTATGAGCTGTAAGGGTATAATAATGCACCGGGGCATTCAGAACATAAATTGATGTTTTGTCCTTTTTCTTTTTTGGAGGGTTGCACTAAGAATCTACCCTGCAGCTGCCAGATTAATTAAATGCTGACAGCCTGCTAGAAAGGGAACGGGGGATTTCTCCTGCCCTTTGTGTTGCAGACCAGAGTACACATAACCCTTGGAAATGAGCTTGTTCCATTAGGCAAAATCAATAAGGCACAAATCTCTGAAATTTTTCTATTATATTACAAATAGATGAAACCCCTGTCCCTGCTAAGAGGGATCATTGCTTTTGTGTACTAGGAAGATGCTCATGGCTGCACTCTGGAATAACAGGCACATTTCAGCTCCTTGACAGTAATCTTTCAGTATCAGAATCCTCATTTTTGTATACAGGTCTTGGACTGCTTCTCAGCTGGGCCAACAGACAATGGGTCCAGCTTATGTAACAGAGAACCATGCTTGTAAAGGCAAAAACTGCAGCACGGACAGTTTCTGTTGGCTCTTGGGGGCCAGCTCTGCCTCTTGTCCTTGCTTACACACCCTGTCTCTATCCAATGTATTGCACTAACGAGCTGTATATGCAGCACATGCCACAAAGGTTTATTTTCTTAAGAGACATAACAAGGAGCAAAACTTGCAGAGGAAGCTTCAGCCTTATTAGTGTCATTTTCACAGAATTTGAGTCTCTCGCTGTCTCTCTATCAGGCTGAAAGACCCAATCCTGCCAAAGTTTATTTGGCATAAACATCTGAATACGTTATATAGAAAAGATAATGTGTGTGTGTGTATAGTGGATGGGACAGGAAAGAGCAGAGTTAAGCTGCAGTGAGTAGGGCACATGGGACATAGGAAGTGAGGCTGGGGGCAGGGTTACCTTGGGGAGGTGGATGGGATGGTTGGATGGCACAGTAGGACTGGATGATCTTATGGTCTCTTCCAACCTTAATGATTCTATGACAGTCTCTGCCTAGAGAAATGTTGAAGAACAGCCTGAATAGGGAAAATGCTTCTGACAAACCCTTATTGCCAGGAAGAGCAAAGGCCCCTCCTGGTTCTTCCCAGGGTTATTTGTCCCCAGTACTGACAGCTGCGTGCTCTTCAGGTCTTCTTTCTCAGAAGTTTCCAGAACCAACATTCTCCCTGGAAAAATGGCTTTTTTTAGGGAAAGTTATTAAGGGCAGAGTTTAATGTCCCTCTCCAGCATCCCTAGCAACCTGCCTTAAAAACCCCTGCTTGGAAATCTTTTAATCTTCCTTGGATGCTTTTTGAATGTTTTCCAGGAATATTATGCTCTTTCCCACCCACAGCTACTAAATATACATTCTGTTTGGGTTGCAGACCCCAGTCTATTTTTACATTTATTTCCAGCACATTTTAACTTTTCTCCCCTTGATAGAACAGTTCGGGCTGTACTTCAGCTGCTGTCTGACCTCAGCATCACTCAGAAGGAGCTTGTAATTCTGGAGGACTTCTGCCTGGATGAGGGCTGTGACAGCTCCTGTCTGGCTGAAGGCAGGCTTACAGCTGGAGGAAAGTGGGCAGGAAGGAATGGGAGCAGATGTCAGTGTATAAAGGAGAAATTAAGCCTTTTTGAAGCCTTTGTCTTGCTCATAAATGGTTAACTGAGTTTTGGGATGGAAAATACTGTAATGGAGCAGTGATTTTTCTCATTCCACTGAGTTGGAATGGATAACAGTTTCCTTCTGTAAGGCAGCAAACAAGTGGCTGCTTGCTTCCTCATCCTCCTGTGTGCTGATATTTAGCAGGGCTTTATTTATTTGGTTAGGTGCAAGGGATATGTGCTCACTGTTTGCATAAGTAGGATGGGAATGGGGAAAAACAGATTTTTATCATTGTTACCGTTGTCTTTGTTTGCTGTTCATGTCTCTAGAGTGTTTTTCTGGATCTGGTGAAGATATAAAGGAGGGAAAAAGGGGAGGCTGAGGGAATGCTCTGTGCCATGTGGGCAGCAGGGGACCTATTCTGCTTGTGAGCAATGACTTGATTAAGCTTACACATCTCCACTTGACCTCCATATGGAAATGTGCCCTTTAAATAATGGTTCCAAGTCTCTAGGGTCAAATCCAAGCTTCTGTGATGCAAAGCACTACAAACAAGAGCACTGTCTCCTGGGCCAACATCCTGCTGAGCCCAGAGCAGCACTAGGATGTCCCAGCAGGGCAGCTGGTGTGGCCCTACTTGTTTAGTGCTCTTCCCTCCATGGGCTGTACCCTCTTGCAGCCATGGAGGTTAAACCCTCCTCTCCTGACAATTTGGAAATGAGATGAATGAGAAACCCAAACCCTGTCTCTGTAAGGACAGAAACAAGACCCTTAATGCAGCAGGATGGTGGCACGGAAATGCTGCCCAGTGTCTCCAGCATGAAGGAAAGGGTTAAAGACAGAGCCGGTGCTTGTTCCTCCATGGCATTATCTGTGTGATTGCTTTTCATATCTTGTTTACTGTGGTTAGCAGAGCAGCTATAATATAGAGTGCTGGATGCAATAAATCTTGTTGCAAACAGCACGCTTTTCATCAGAGCTCGGGGAACTGCAAGGTAAGCACGTGAGGGAAATCTATAGATTTAATTATACAGAAAGTCTAACCCATGTAGATCTTACTGGAAATTATAATCACGACAATTACATTATGTTTATTTGTATTATGTATATTGTCCCATTTTTGGTTGTTTTGAGGACACTGACAACAGCAGCACGGTGTCTGCCGTGGCTTTGTACTACCACGGAGTGGCTGAGGATGTTGGTAATTAAGGGAGGAGTTTTAAGGGGGGGTGGGATGGGCAGTTTCAGGGCTTTTTTCTTCCCTTAAGCTTTGTACCAAGCACTTGCTCTCACAGCCCCAGGTGGTGGTTTGCTGCACTCCTCTGTTGTTGGAAGGTGAGCATCACCACTCTGCAGAGCTTTCCTTTGCCAGCACAAAACCCACAAAGGCAGCAGAGGAGCAAGGGAGGTTCATGGAGGCTTGTGCTGATGTTGGATTTGGCAGGCTAACACCACGATGTGGCCTGTGGCCGGGAGGACCCAGCCTGGCCTTCCCATCTCAGGAGAAGGACTGCTTGTAGTTGAGTCTCCTGGATCTGCAGACAGCTGAATTTTGCAGAGCTTTATTTCTCCACCCTTCGTTGCAGGCAGGGATTTTCTACTTCACACAGATGCTGGGAAGATAGAGGTAATTGGTGACTGTAAGATGCTCTGCTTGAGTGACAAGAGCTGTGCAAATACTAGCTCAATACTAAAAAACACATTTTCTTCTATTTCCTAGTATAGAGATTGAAACATAACCTGAAATCTAAGCTTCTACAAGAAAATGAAATCCACATGTTCAATTAACACAAACCCCCATTTCCAGCAGCAGACACTGGGGTTCCACTCCTGCCTCGGTGGCAGTAGCCTTGCTCTCTTTGAAACACCAAACATGCTGAGCACCAGGCATAGCAGTAACTCAGATCTTGCATAACTAAATGCTGAACAGGGCAGATTAAAAATAAAAGAAATTCCTAATGATTGTGCCAGTGATTAAACTGAATAATCATCTCAAGCTCTGCTTACTGGTAGCAGTGCCAAGTCCTCTTCTTGCAGGGCACTGTCCCCAGCACTCGAGGGCAGTGGTGACATCCTGTCCAGGTCACAGCATGTGTGGGGAATTTTGGCAACCCAGCTGTCTGCTTCCCTCGCTCTGCTTTAAATTCAGACCATTAATGTGCATGAGAGTAGCAGTGTGATCCCAGAAGTGAGCTCTGCTCCTGCACATGGCACACCAAGATGTGCCATTTCTTTCGTGTTGACTGGGGAAATCCTGAGCCTTGTTTTTAATGAGAGATTCTCTAAAGCTGTTTTTGTGCTGATAGCAAACGTGTGATAAGAGCTGGTGCCAGCAGCTGTGCACACACAACTTGTTGTGTACTTCTTAATTCAGAGTGTATCTGTGATCTCATGGAGGAGCCTGAGACTGCCCCCAGATCCCTGGAGGTGTTCAAGAAAAGGGCAGATGTGGCACTGAGGGATGTGGGCACGGTGTGGATGGGTTGGTGGTTGGAGTGGATGAACTCAGTGGTCTTTTTCAACCTTAAAGATTCCGTGGTGCCATCCTGTGCCCACCTCATATCTCTGTCCCTCATGCTCTGAATGGAAAAGCAGAGGATCTGTGGTGACCTCTGCCTGTCTTAGGTTTTAGCTGTGAGGAAACACCTCTCCTCTGTGGCTTCCATACAGATCTTGGTAGTTCCTCCTGCACAGGATGGATAGCACAGCCAAGTCAGGCTTCAAGCTACACCTGGTGCTCGCACAGCACCAAAACCTTAACAAGAATTAGGAGAAAACCACAGTCCTGATTTATCCAGGCCACATTTGTGGTGATGCTGATCTCCCCTAATGCTATTTCTTTCTAGGGGCTGAGGTTTCCTTCCTGGTTCAGGGTCCAGCACTTGCCCTGTGTGCTCTGAGAGATGAGTTGGTGACAAATGGGAACAATTGAGCTACATGTCTGGGTTGCTGTACACAGAGCTGATTTGTAAATGAAGTGTTTTGCTAATGCCAAAGGAAATGGATGGATATTAATTACTCCTCTGTGGTTTGTCATTTTTCATGTAGCTTATTGATGAAATAATGGTAACAGCAGCAGGGAAACAGGTTGGGGATGACCTGAAATCAGAGGAAAACCCCTGTAGCAGCTGGAGGCAGAGGCAGGCTCTGCTTTAAGCAGAAGGGTTTTGAGTGGATGTGCCAATATATGAATGTTTCAGGTGTTCTTCTTGGCTTCACCAACCTGCTTGTATAAAAATCTCTTCAAGTCAAAACATGACTTCAGCGCTCCCAGAAAGAAACATTTTGATTTTCCTTTAAATCTTTCACTTTCCATTTTGGGAAGAGAGGAAAAACCAACCAAACAGACCTAATTCAGCTCCAAACCGAGAGCACAAAAAGGACTTCCTTTCTAAAGACACGAGCTGTTTGATTCCTGGATGTTTTGATTCTTCTCTGTTTCTTTCAGCATGGTGTCTTCTTGCAGATGAATTATGATGATAATCACACATTTATTTTTCCTGCTTGGGACAAATGTCTGCAGTGGCAGTAGTTCATCTGTTGATGTTGGACCTGATGGGCCCCTGAGCATGGGCAGAGCTCAAATGGAGAGTGCTGTACTTGGTCTGTGCTGAGGCCAACCCAACACCCTCATGGCCATCTTGGACCACCTCTCAGGAGGGGAATCTTTTATAGATAAATGTGTGTGGTCATGTAGTGTCAGTTAGAGCTTCCTTCCAGATGCAGATATACAGCAGCTTTGGTCTGGGTAAGTGCAAAGGGAGAACAGGGTGCACTTGAGTTGTTTTGTTGTGAGTTTATAGAAAGCTTTGACCTTAAAGGCAATAGCACAGCCTTGCTCTGCCTGTTTGCACTCTGTGTTGCTCAGTGATGCTGTCTAGCTTTCAGCATGCTGTTTCATTTATACATGCATTTCTAATAACCCTCTCTGTGCTTCAGTCCCTTCCCCATTTTTCTCATGGCTGCAGCCTCCGCACTGCTGGCAGCTGCTGTGGGTCCAAGCACCAACATGCAGAACAACCCCATGCTCTTGCCATCTGCAAACACAGACAATAGTTTTTCACAGAGAATGGGCTTTGCCACTCTGATTCAAGTAGCACTTCATTTCCCATACTGGAAATGCCTGAGAAGCAGGGCAGGGAAAAAATTTCCCTAAATAAACCCAACATTTAACAATCATCTGAGTCCATCTCTGCTGTTTCACTGCTTCTCTCCCCCTGGTGAACAGTGACTTGGCCAATACCTGGTGCCTGCCTCCTCCATCACTGGGATGACTGGTGCTGCTCGCACCCTCTGGATCCCTTAACCTGATTTTCCACCTGCAGCTGCGTGGCTACCAGTGGGAAAGCCTCCCCAAAACCCAGCCTGCATGGAACAAGCACGCTTCATGGGGCTGATTTTGGGGAGCCCCTTTGATGTATGGGCTCCCCTGAAGTTTGATGGTTCCAGGAGGAAAAAGAACTTCAAAGGGGGTGCACTGATGTTTGCCCTCTTGCTGTTCCCTCTGTAGTGACTTCCTCCCCTGTAATACTGCACGGATGTAAGGAAGCTGTGATGATTTTGAGGAAGGAGTTGGGCCACTTGCATCCTGCTCCATCTCCTGCACGTGGAGGGCCTTAGTGCTGCTAAAGGAGCTGTTGTTGTGCACAGAGGTCTGTGGATGAGCAAAGCTAAACACAAAAAATGGTTTATTCCAGCTTTATGATATGATTATTTTTGTAGATATTAAGGGAATACGGGGAAACGGGGGAAAAATCAGTTTGGTTTGGGGAAGCTATTTTTTCAAGCTGTTCTTGGACTGACACTGTGTGTGCTGTTGGCTTTGGTTGTGGCAGGGGCTTCTCACACAGGGGCAGGGCTTGCCCTATTACAGCCCCTTCAGGGCACCCCAAGCCACCCAGGATGCTTTCCATACTGCAGAGCAGCTGGGGTTGAGCACGTATCCTGATATTCCTAGAAACCCTCCAGAAAAGCACTCCTGAAGGAGTGGGACCCCATGTCCCACAGATGTCACCGTGGTGGTGATGGCACGGGAAGGGGATGTCTGCACTGGCACCTCCATGACTTCAAAGGCAGGAGCTGAGAGGCTTCTCAGAGCCTCTGCTTTGTTATTCATCTTCCCCAGCACTCATAAATTATCAACAAACAATCTCAGCGATCAAGCTGGTGAGGAGGACTAGGTAATTATGTTTGTGGTTCAAAATGAGGGTTGTCAATTTTAATTAGGGAAAGCTGAGGGCGCGGGGAATTTTTAATGTTACCACCTGAACTCTCGAGTGCCACTTAGGAAATAATTGTAAATGAAAAATTAAACAGAGCTTGGTAGGCATTGCAAGGGGGCATTCCTTTTCCTCTGGTTCTTTTTGGCTTTCTTTGAGGCAAATTGGGGTCTGGTTATACAATGACCAACAGGTTTGCTGTGGGTATGAGGAGGGAAAGCTGGGAGCGGGCATGAGGCACCGTGCTCCTGCATTGTACAACAGTGATGAGGGCACCAGCACTCATCCTCCCATGGAGCACTGGTGCCATCAAACCTTCTTGTGCTAAAACTGAGGCAGAGCCGTCCCTGAATGTCACCGGCAGCCGGAGGGGCTGTCTGTGTGACTGCTGCTTCTGAGCCAGCAAATGTCAGCTCATCACAGGGAGTGGGGGTTAAGATTTAATCAGAAGGCCAGCATCCTCTCCTAATTTATTTTCCTTCATTTAGAGAGGATTTGCAGGCTTCTGTGTGATCTTGTGAATATTTATAGTGAAAATTCTTTTTCTGCTTCTGCCATGGTTAACAAGTTTGATGCTTCCCAAGGACATGCACAATAAGGTCAGACCTGGGGTGGCCCCATCCTGTCCGGGCAGAGCAGTGCAGGCATGGCCTTGGCTCATCTGCACACTGCTAGGAAGGGAGGGGTGCTTTTCCAAGTGTGCTTAGTACCAGCAGAGCCTCATCCAAAATATTCTCGAGACAGCAGAAAGTCATTTTAATGGGCTTAGATGAGGCCCAAAGTGAGTCAACTGGTGCAAATGAACTCCCATTTGCTAATGCAGTGTTACAATAGCCAAGCTGCAGAAAAGCGTTTGGCAATTGTAGTTGTTAAGTCAAAAAATGCAATTATTTTTAATACTATGCACATCCATTATGGTAAGAATACGCTGAATCTCTGGTTGAAAATACTTTGAGTGGCTTGTCTGATGCTGGTGGGGAAAAGGAGATCACTTACAGCAGTCTGTGGCTGGATGGGATCACAGCTCTCTGCAGGGTCTGGCGATGTCTGAAATAACCTGGGGTCAGCAGCTGAGCGAAGGTCTTGGTTGCCTGTCAGCACTGCAGCACGTGGAGTAGTTCTCAATGGGTGACTCAAAGAGCTGATTCCCACCTCGTAAAACCAAAGTGTCACCTGCAGAACCTCACAGTGTGTGGCTCCAGGTGAGTGCCTCTTAGCTCAATACAACCAAGCCAGCTCCTTGTACTGGTGATCTGACCTGCAGGTTGTTTGGTGCTGCAGTGATTTTGACCCAGAAACGTGCTTGGTTCAGTGCCTGGCATCACCTGCAGGACAGAAAGTACCATCATTCTGCAGAGAGTGTGAGGTTGGGGTAGAGGGGAAGGGGGGGAATTAAAATGTTCTCTCAGAGGCTGCAGACACGTGTTCATCAGCTGCTGCATCTCCAGCAGGCTGGAGGAACGCTGGAGTGCATTTAAAGCAACAGCTTAATTAAATGGTGCTGCAGTTCTCACCTTGCCTCGGAAAACTGTTGGCTGATTGCCTCTGGCCATGTTCTGAAAGGGAAGAACAAGCTTGTGCATAGTCAAAAATCTGGGTTGCTAGCCAAAAGCATCCCAAAACACAGAGCATCTGGCTTGACCTCGGGGGGAATAGCTCTGTTTCTGCTGCTGGTCACTTCTCCAAGTGCCTCTGATCTCTGCTACTCCTTGGCATCATCTTTGGAAGGAGAACACAAGGCAGGGGCTGGTTTGTGAAGAGAGGCAGCTGCTATCCATCCCCTCCTGTCCCATTAATCACACTGGTGCACCACCCTGGAGCAGCTGCTGTGTGAGGATGCTGTGCTGCTTGCAAGGGATGTCCAGCTGTGAGCATCCTAGGGGACTGGTGAACAGCATCGGGCAGCCATGCTTCAGCACCATCCTTGCAGGACTTTTGGTCTTTGCTACAGAGCTGTTCCCAAAGATGAGCACAGAGAACCACAAGCTCCTGTCTGTTTGCATTTGTGGGACCTGACCTACTTTTTGTAATTGCAGCACAACAGCTTCCCTTGTTTTCTAACTTGCAGGAGCTGTGGTGCCTTGTGCTGCAATAAACTGCACCTTAGCAAATCTGCCCTGAGGAAGGAAGGCAGTTACTGGGAGGGACAATGACACTGCTCATGTGGTGACCTTCCACTCCTCCATGGATCCCACAGATACAGGTGTCCGTGTGCCAATGGCCACAGCTGTCCCCGAGGGTGTATCTATATTCTGGGATGCAGGAATGAAGCCACTTCTACACCATGGTTTGCAAGGAGGCACAGCAGTGAGCATCCCCACAGAGACCTTTTGCTTTCCTGCAGCTCATGCAGTGGCTGAGGAGCAGCCACTGAAAACCAGAGAGAGGCAGCCAGGATGTGCTGTGGGTTTTGGGAGGAACAAGTTCCAAAAGCAGGGAAACAGTAATGGACACTTTTTCCCCTTGGTATTATTTCCTCAAAAGATGCTGCAGCTATCTGGGATGTTCCTACACAGCTGCGAGTCATAAGTGGTGGTTTTCTTTGAGCAATATAGACTGGGAGCTCTGTTAAATGCATCAAATTAACTGTCAAAATAATCTTCCAGGATGCGATGAGCACAAAGATTAAGCAGCAGGTTATTCTTTCTTTGTGCTTTTTTTTTTTTTTTTATCTTAGCAAAAGGGATTTACTGCAGATTCCAAAATCCGTATTTGAAATGAATTGCAAATAGTTTCTTGTAGTCTTGGCCCATATGAAAAAGATTATTACCCAAAACAACACTTCTGTCAGGGGGAATGTAGGTTAAAGAGAAATGGGAATGTAAATAAATGTGCAGGCTTTGCAGTGCATTCTGCAGGGGGCACGTTTATTTTCTCTTTGGATTCCCCAAGCCCGGCTTCCTATGCAATTAAAGGGTCCAGCTCTTCCTTGCAAAACATACACTCATTTCTTTTTTGTGTCATCGGTAAATATTTGGGCTGAAACTGTTTAAACATAAGCTTTCAATAATCTTTGTTTTGCTTTTTCTGGTTCTCGGGCTGAGACCTGGTTTGAATTTCCATTGACTAAAAATACATTATTTTGTTTGAAGAGCTTAGATGATCTTGTTCATTTTGCTGTTTACCTATTACCAGGAGAGTCTAATCCTTCTCTGATTGATGTTCAGCGTCACATAGTTAAGCAGCGATGCAGGCTGTGGAGCAGGGATGTATTATTCTTAGCTGGGCTCCTCAGGTACCCAGGCCCACTGCTGACATTATGCATCCACCACATATTAAATTGTATTGCCCTAATCAAGCACACTGCCATAGGTCAGCAGCAAAAATGTTAAGAAATAGATGCATGAAGGTGATAAAAGACAGAAATGGCAGAGGATATTAGGAGGCATAGGGCAGAGGAAGATTGGTAGCAGTTGATCCTGATTTTCAAGATAACACCATGACTCTCCGGCGCCGTGCCCTGCATTATTCATGTGTGAATGCTGGCGGGGAAGGGCTGCGTGCACCCAGCACTTGGGTTCAGCTTTTACTCTGATATTTACCCACGTATTTATTTGGAGCTCTGAATTGCCACTTCCCTTCTAGGATGTTCTATACTAAACAGCTGGTGATTTCTTTGTTTAAAGACCTGTAGTGTAAAGAAATGGACAAGGAGAGAATGCCAAAGCTTTCAGAGGATGTCTCCATCTACTGGGTTTCTGGATGCTCTTGTCAAAGTTAGAAAGCAATGTTAATTACAGACATCTAGAAAAAGCCATAATTATCTGTCATTCATGGTGACAGGATGACATCGCCCATTTGGGAGGTTCAGCGTTACCACTCGCAATCTCAAGAGCTTGGGCTACAATGATAACTATTTCTGACAACCTCAAGAGATGAGTTTGACATTTTTGATGTATGTGTGTGCAGGAGGGGTTGTATGGCATGCAGATATGTGATTGGGCCTTGCACAGATGAAGAGCAAACAGGTATTCTATCATAGGGTCGTGGGACTGAGTTGGAAGGAGAATTACAAGGTCATTTAGTCCAACTCCCCCACTTTTCATGCTGAACAACTTTGGTGTTGGAAAAGGAAGGAAATAATCATGGGAAAAAAAAGAAGCACCAAAGGTGGGGAGCCTCACGTGCCCTCTATACAACTTGTATTGCTGATTAGCCACCATGTCCTGGGTCACATTAAGCTTGATGCTGTACATCTATTGATATTGACCTCTTTCCAGTAGACAATGAGGAGTGTTATAAAACTGCAGCAGCTCTGTTGTGCGTCTCCTTCTTGTCCCATCCCCCTCTCCCCTGGGAGCAGCAGGAACACAAACCTGCTATCCCATGGAGCAATGCTGTGGGCTGCTGCTGGCTCGGGAGCTGGCCAGAAGTGTGGGAGCTTCATCCTTTGCTCCTTGAAATCTCTCAGTGGCTTTTCTTGCTTGCAGGAGAAGCCCCAACTAGAAATTCTGGTCTGATTTTTGAATGGTTCTGTGTGGAGCCAGGAGTTGGACTCAATGATCCTTATGGTCACTTCCAACCCGGGATACTCTATGATCCTTGCTTGGAAAACAGACAGAAAACTATCAGCCATTGAGAGTTGCTCTGATATTCCCCATGTCTATGATTGCAGCTGAGTTCCTCAGCTGAGTTAATTGGACTGCAGGGGGCATTAATGCCAGACCCAAATAACATGTGCAGCATGAGGAGCTCAGGAGTGAAGAGCACCCATGCACAGACTGACATCTCTGCAAAGCCGAGCAATGCAATGTTGGATTTCTTTTAGCCACGTGCTTGTTATTTCCCCTGTCAGAAATCAATCCCTCAGAGAGTTTCCATCTCTCATCTCTTTCTTGGCTCTGTCTTCCCCGTGTATCTGCTTAACAGTGATGCAGATGCTCCTGCTTGGCTTGGGGCTGTGTGGGGATCAAGAGACACAGTGTATGCTGCTGTTTGCCCCACAGAACATTCCTGTGTGCTCTATTCCCCCACGAGCCCTATTCCCCCGTGCTCCCCTGTGGCTGATCCTTGCATTGCAGTGCAGGTAGGTGCCCAGCTTAGGGCTGGCCGCACAGCTCAGGAGATAAAGAACACAGAATCCTTCAACACTTGTGATTAATAATGTGTCACGAGAGGTGAGAGCCATTTGTCTGTGGAATTCATTAACAAACAGCATCTGATATTAATAATAACAGAGACAAATAAAGAAGAGAACTAAAAAAAAAATCCCCATCCAACCCCAAATCCAAGATAAATAATGTAAGGAGTGTCTCCTGGGATCATTTCGCTATGGATTAGATCAATAGCAGCATCCGAACGAGGCCAGGAGAGCAGCTCTGAGCCCAGAGCTCTGCAGTGCTGGCAGAATTCACAGCCCTTCTCATGGTTTATTACACAGACGTTTTCTCTGTGCATCACAAAGTTCCCTGGCTGACTAATATACAGCTATTGTCGAAATAAATATTGTGTTAATTTTTTCTTTCTAGAGGAGAGATCAAGTAGTAACTCCTCGCTGCTGTCAGGAACAAATATGCAAAAAGCTGATTCTGTAACAGGTCAGGCTTATATTAGAAACTGAATGCAGATAGAAAAGGAAATCTGCACTTGTTCTGTCCTTTGGGTGGATGTGAGACATAGCGAAGTTTGGTATGTAGAAGAATTTTGTGTGTAAGGAATCATACCTGTGGTCCAGGCTCATGGAAGAAGTTGATAAGAATCTCTGGTGGACCTTGACATGGGATTTCCAACTAATGTGGTGGTTTGCCATGGTTTGTTTTTTTTTGTCCTCAACTCAACCAGTCCTGTAGCGTGTGTTGTGCAATTCATTATTTATACCTCAGCATCCAGCAGCCCTCATCAGATGAGCTCCCCCTATGCAAATACACAGTGGGAAAGTCCCCTCTTTAAAAAGCATCAGCCGTTGGTGCTAATGGGAAGACAAAGGTGTCTGGTGCTCTCCCACACCGTGTTCTGCTCACAGTAACAGGCAGCACATTTCCTTCCATGGCCCAGGAGTGGATGGGATTTTACCTTCTGTGTTTTTTTGGCTGAAGGGTGCAGCTTTGGGGCTGAAGGTGAAGGATTCACCCATTCTGGGAAGAGATGAAGATTTGCGACATCCTCCTGTTCCTGTAAGTCTTAACACATTCTGCTTTTAAAAAGCAGAATGAATATTTCATCTATGGGAGCTGTCAGGTGGGTGCCTGTATGCCGAGCAACCAGACTGACCTTGCTGTTCCCTGCAGGAATGCTGCAGGTGAGGCCAGCACACAGCCTAAAAAGGACCTGAGCTACAACTCAGACTTCTTTCTCTGTCTTACAGCTTCCCAGTTTTTCTTCAGGATGAAGTGTAGAAATGGTTTGCCACGTTTTATTATTGCACAAAGGGAGCAAAGCATTGTATATGATGGTTAAAATGATATATAATCTAGAGCTCTTCAAAGGGTAAACAACACAGAGAATGAGGGAACCACTGGAACACAACCTTATGACAGCACGTGAAATCCCTATAACAGTCTTGGGAATGTGCTGATTGAGGGCTGATGGGCATGAACGCCATCCAGCTGGGGTGCTCCTGTCTGCTTTGGGAACCTCCAACTCTCAGCCCTTCCTGCTGGTAGCTGCATGAGAAGCTGCTCGTGGAGGACCAGGTGCTGTATCTGTGCATATTGTTCCAGGGTAAACAAAATAAGAAAACCCTCCTCATTTGTTTGAGCAGCTGCCGAATTGAATTCAAATTGAATTTGGCCAAAGTGAATTTTCCAGTTCATCATTTTCAAAGACAAACTGGACAAGTTACTCAACATATTTCTGATGATAACGTGTAATTTAAATATGTTTTTGTATTGCTATTGAAACATAATGGGCTACCTCTAAAAGTGCAATCAAAAGAGTCCCAAGAGCAGTGAGACAGAAGCAGCCCGTTGTGCTAGCCAGGCACCTTTCTCCTTGCTGCACCACGTTTGAGAGAGGGCAGAAAAGCAACGTCGTGAAATAAGATCTGGAGGATCTGGAGTGGTTTCTGTTTTAAAGTGTGGCTGCTATGTCATCCTCATCTCCATCTCAACTATTCCTGCAATGGTGCTCACTCAAACATGAGCAGATAGATATGGCCAGAAATGCAGACTTGGCACCATATAGGATGCAAAGTATATTACATACCTTCTAGGAAGATAAAGTCATGTCAAGTGAGAAGCAGAAAGCTGACACCTTGTGCTGTAGCCCTGCAGTGCTTCATGTGGTTGTGTGAGTTTGCCTTGAACACCAAAGGCTGCTGCAATCTCTGCTGCTGGCATTTTGAGGACGCTTTCCAACACCGCTGAAAGTTGTTTCAGCCCCGTGTGTAAGTGGGGAACAGCACTGAGGTTTATGGTTATCCCCAGCCCCAGGGGAGACAATGCTCCTCGTGCCCCAAGTGCTGCACAACTGGAGGAGGGCAGTGGTGGGTTTTAGGTGGTTTGCAGAAACACAAGGCTGACTGCAAACTGTACAGCTCCTTAATTAATGACTTGCTGGCTTCATTCTCGAGCCAAGGCTTCTCTGCTTAGACTATTCCAGTCACATACACTCCTGAAACAGCTTCAGCTTTTAGAGATGCAGTCCAAGAGATGAATAAATAACAATAAGCTCCTGCTGGAATGCAGTCAGGAAACATTTGATAGGAACTAATTTATTTTACTTTATTATTTAGTGAGCTAATATATAAACTTACCTAACATAACAGCAGATAAGCTGAGGCATTCACTTTCTCTTTGTGTTTGATTACCTTACTAAAAGCCTCAAGTCTATTTTTGGAGAGGGAGTTATGTAAGAAAGATACTTTTTTAACAAAAAGTAGAAGATATTTTAAGGGTTTCCTGGTATAAAAGCATACTGAAATAATCCTGTGTCCTCAAGCCTTCAAAATACTGGTTCCTTAGCTGAGCTTCACCTCAAAAACCTTACATTTTTGGCTGGTTTTAAGATATATCACTGGAAGCTGGAATAAAGCTAATGTGTACCTGAAGCACTTTGGTTGCCTGCACACAGTCTCTACTTGGCAGCAGAAAGTGGCCGGGCAGCTTGGGGTAGTAGGGAATCAGAGAGGGCAGAGGAACTCTGCCAGACATTTTGGCCTGGCTGTAAATAGTCACTGCTGCAGTAAGACCTTTTGCTACAAACTGTGCATCTGTATTACTAACAAAACAGTTACAACAGTTGGGGTGAAACCTAGAAGGACAGTGATGCACTTGCTGGCTTTGGGAAGTGGTCCGGGTTCCCACGGTATGAAGGAAGGGAAACCTTCAATGATGAGCATCCACTGTGGAGATCTCTTTCATTTTTAGAGGAGTATTTTTTGTGGTTGTTGTTTGATTTATCAAATAAATATCTCCAAACTAGGTCCTGAACTTCCAGTTGAGAGCCAGTTGGAGGTCTCTCCGTATTTGTATGAAATAAATGTGTCACTCTTGGCAAGGGAAGAAATACGGTAATTTTCTCAGAAAATCTACCTCTGTTTTGCAGAAACAACTGCAAACTGAGCATGGGTAATTCTCTGAAATTTGTATGGGCTGTCCAGATACTAAAGAAATATAAATGGAGATCCACCTAACACGTATCAGGAGAAAATGAAAGTTGAGTGCGTCGTATGCTTGAGCTGTTTTATTTGTGCAGCCATTAGTTCAGCACTCATCCTGACAGTCTTTCTGCCCCTTCGATTTTGTGAGAAAATGACACAGTTTCTTTGCATGGTTTTACTGAAATTAAACTTTCTATTACTTAAAAAGGACAAAGCCTTCATGAAATATGCTGGTACATTTAACAGCTGGAACAATAGTATATTTAATTGTAGCACATATAAGATAAATTAAGAAATAGTTGAGTTTAAAAAAGATGTGTCTGTAGTGTCAGTAATCTGAGACTGAGGGTTTGGCCAATGAGAGCAGATATTCAATTACTAGGAGAGAAAATATATGAAGAAGGAACCCACAGCTTGGTGAAAAAAAGAAGAACGTATTTATGCAACTTCTTTTGATGTATTTAAGGAAGCATTTAAATGGGTGAAACTAGCCAGTGTGTGAAAGAGAGTGTTCAGATGTAGCAGGTCACTTCTGAGACAGAGAAGGTCAAGTGATACTGAGCACTAACAATGTCCCCAAAGGCTCAACGGGATAAAGTGAAGAAAGAAGCATCATTAAAAAAAAATAATAATAGAGGATGGAATGCGCCAGACAGAGCTGGCAGCAGCTAATTTCACTTCTGGCCTGAATGCTAATGCAGAGCACCATGACATACCCAGTGCTGTTTTGGGAATGGTGGCAGAGGATAGTGCATGGCACAGAGTGCCAAGCTGTGCTGTCAGGCTGCTGAGTGGCCATGACCTCAAAAACCTTACACATGTCCCCCCATGTATTCCATCTCTTCCTTCCCTTGCTATGTATAAATAGAGATAACAGTGTTCTGACACACCCCACTCAGATTCTGAACTCAGCTTCCCATTTCTGTGATTCCCGCCCCGCCTCCAACCCCCCGCACGTACAATCCATCCATCTTTGTCACTGACCAAAAAAATACTTTGCTGCCATTTGTGAATGCCTTCCTGCGCATCTTAGCCCTGCTCCTTAACCGACAGCACCCCAGCATCCCCCAGCCCTTCCTCGCAGCACAGCCAGCCCAGGCTGCATCAAGGTGCTTCTCTCCCACCCCGCAGCCCAATGCTTACCCTCACCTTGCTGACTCCCACGGGTTTGGCTGCACTCTCAGGAATTGGTGAAATCCAATTCTACCTACAGCCGAGGGGCTCCTGGGGGCAGGGATGCTGTGTGGAGAACAGGCAGTGTGAGACAAATATAGCAGCTGTCAAGGGAGGCTTATTTGAAGCATGTCCCCCCAAACCCACCAGTCAGTTATTCTGGCCGTGGATTTGTCCTTCAGTGTTTGTTTTTTCCTTGTCGGGGAGTTTGAAAGACCCATTTCTACCACTGTGAAGCCTCAGCTGTCATATCGGCTTTCCTCTTATTGCAAGCTACGCACTGAAGCACTGTGCCCTTTCATATCAAATACATCATTAACACAGATCCTTTTTCCCCATCAGAACCAAGTGCTGGGTGCAGAGGCTCAGAGCTCCAGCAGTACAGCCATTCTGAGATATCCTCACCCTGCCTGCACCAATGTGGGGCTGCCCCACGGCTGTGACCCACGGGCACCAAACCCTGCACTCAGGAGCAGACGCCCAGATCAATTCAACTCCCGCATCTTTCTGTGATTAAGTAGCATGCCACAATTTATTTAATCTTCTTTGGAAACTGCAAACAGAAGAGTCATGTCTATTTTCAGGCATTTCAAATTCATCACATTCCTGTGCTCATGGAGAGATTTATATATTTGGTACAGAAAAACCCATGTAGGGAAGCAAACCACAAATATCTAACATGCGAATCAGGAGCAGCCATAAAAGCTGCACTGCAGCCTCTTGCCCTCCTCCCAGATAGAAATTTCCCAAAGGCTCACAGCTCCCAGTATGCTCTGAAACCAAAGCATTTCTGCACCAGGTGCTTACTTGCATCCAAACAGGAGCAAATATGGCACAGCTGCTCCATAATCTGTAGTATTTGGTGCAGCTGCTGGCGTGCAAGTGTAACTAGTGAAAAAGTGGGTGCTGGGCAGCAGGAGTTTCCCCACCTGGAGATACATATACATAGAGGACAGGTTGTTCTGAAGGTGAGATCATAACAGCAGCCCTGTGCTCGGTGTTAACACCCCAAAGGGGGATGGGATTACAGTATGCCTGGGTGCCTGTATGGGAAATGCCTTTAAATGGCTTCTGTTCCTTTCCCTGGATTGAAGTGGATGGATGAGAAGCAAGGGATCTGGGGCAATAAATCCTTTTTCCTCTTGCATGTGATTTTACCAAATCTTAAAAATAGAAGAACTTGTGTTCTCTCCAGCCCTGTTCAGAGCTAAGGGCTTGGGTGCATATTTGTACAAGATGTACGTGCGTGTCTGTAAAAATCCTCACCTCCTCTTCTTCTACCCTGCATGCATTGGAACACACTGCAGCACTTGAAATTCTTCAGTCAGGGAAAGAAGAAAAACACACCAAAAACACCCTGGAGGATGATCAAAGGTGAATGAGAAGTTTGGCCACAGAGCAGACCCCAGCGGAGATAGCAGCTCTTTAAGGCTTTCAAGCAGCTGACAAGAAACCATGAGTATTTGTGGTCAGGGATAAAGAGAAACATCCTTTTGAACATATCCAAGCGTGAAACCTCCGTAGTAGTTACCTTATAATGTTATCCCTCCATGTCAAACCATGTCATTTTTTATGAAAAAAAACCTGATTTATATATGACAGCAGCAACTTTTTACAGCCCTCGGGGACTGTAACTTCAATAGCTAAGATCCGAGGGTAGAACTGCAGTCTGTGACCCCGTCATAAATGGCAGTGTGAGGGAGACAAGTGTATGTTCTTGCTCCTGTTGCCAGCCCTTAGTAAGTACTGCCTGCAAGTGCAAGCAATTTGCTTTCAGACCTCAATAAAAATTGTCACTGCAGAGCAGCAGGGCTGTTTTTACTTTTTTTTTTTCCTGGTTTCCTCATCCTTTAAAATAGAGTTCTTCTGAAAGTAAGATTTACTTTGATGCCTGGAAACTCTTAAGGATATTTATTTATGGTTTGAGAACATTTGTGTTGTAAAATGAATGTGCTTGTATTTGCATTCCTGGAGTTCTGAGAGCTGTGCTCCTGTGAAAGGCAGCAGTCCTTCAAGAAAGAGGACCCAGCTTGCTGAAATGGTTTATCTGTACTAGAGCCTACTTCTACCCAAGGTCTGAAAGACCTCAGGGCAGAAGTCAGTGGGGGCAGCCAGCAGATGGGGGTGCCCCAGTGGTCTCAAGAGCAAACCACAAGAAAGCATCATCACCTGGTGAGGGCAGTGGTTGGGTGGTAATGCCAATGATCAGAGGTCATGGGGAGGAGTGATGCTGGAGGAGGAGATTGAGTCACATTCTCTGGGGTTAATTACATGCTGGATGCTGATGAACTAGGCAAAGAGCTTGAAATCTATAGGGGATTTGTAATGGGAGTTTTATCTTCATACCTATTCTGTTATTGATCAAAATGGTAGTCAGCAGAAATTCAGACCCCATTGATCAGCTTAGGCATATTAATGGTGGTTGTATTCTAAATAGAGTTCAATGTCCTAGGGGAATTCTTCCTTGTCTTTATTTTTATTTGCCTGTCACCATGGCAATGTATATTTCTTATTTAAAAATATTTAATATGAGAACAGATCTAAAGTATTTTGGAATTTAAGTGCTGGGATCAGAATAACATGGGTGATGTTTTGACATGAGCTGAAAATACATCCAAAGGCTCCTTTCCAGCATGCTGACAAAATATATAAATTAGCCTGGTGAGGGTCTGGCTCTCACCACTGCTCAGTGCAGAGTCCCGATCCAGAGGAGCAGCCACTGCCCCAGATACTCACTGAGTCATCCTTTTTCTAGCAAAGATTTTTACCTGTAGATATTGCGATGAGGACTGCAGGGAAGCCAGCAGTTCACTGCCTCTGAAGCTGATGATAAATTAGCACTGCCCTGTGTCTGGCTGCTGCAGTGGCAGCTGAGGAATCCCCACCGTGGCCTTAGTGCTGCTGGTATGAAGGGAGGGAGCAGTCACCCCACCCCCAGGGAAACAGCAGGGAAGGGCAGCGCTTTCTAGGAGCTGGCACTGAGCACCACATCTCATATATCCCCGTGCCAGCACTCTCCTCTAAAGGAATCATTCAATGCCCTGGACACAACAGATTTGGGAGAAAACCTAGAGCAAGATAAAGCAGTTTTAATTTTAAAGCTGTGATGGTTAATGCAAATGAGAAGGGATGGACACGAAACGTCCTTGAGAAGTACTGAAAATGAGAAAAGCAAGTTTATTTAGGGATGCCTCTTCTTATGGCTGATGGATAACGTTCAGCCTTAAGTGTGAAAAGATGTAGGATTTAAATAACCATCTAAAGAAAGATGTTTTCTTTGGGGACACAGCAATGGCTTGAAAACAAACAAACCACCACCACAAAGAGGTCACTTTTATTTAGTTACATATTAATTTGAGGGCTGAAGTGTCATTCCTAATTTTAGGTGTGTGTTTTTGCCAGCATTGAGAACACTGACCCTGATAACACCAAAGGCACAGACATACCACAGGAAGAAAATTAGGAGCGTGATTTCTCTTAAAGCAGTACAGACCCCATGATTTACATTTCTAATTCCTACAGATGCTCTGGAAAATCCCACTTTAAACATTTGTCAAGCATGCTGGGGCTGCTGGTGGCAAGTGCTGTGCAAATTCAAAGCATTAATATTATTGCTTTGCTATTGTAGCTGGAATACAAACAGGCCTCCGTGTCTTGAAATGTCATTTGAAAAAAAACAAATCTTCCCTTAGAGAGATCAGCTTTCTTTTTCCGGGAACTCTCTGCTCCCAGGCAGACCTCCAGTACTGAGGGGAGATTCATTCATGTTCCTGTCTCATCTCTTCTTACAGAGACAGAAATCTCCCAGAGGAACGTATGTGGCTGCTGTAGTGTTGGGTTTTATTCCTGCTCCTCGTTTGTGCTGTCCTGCAGCTCAGGCTAGCATGCTTCTGTTAATAAAATGCCAAAGATCAAGATGGTTTGGAAATCAGGTCAGCTACTGTGTCTCATTTTTAGCTGTTCTAATTACCCCATAGCACAGCAAGAGACACACAGTGACCCCAGAAGGCTTTCCTTTGGAGCAAGACACACTTCTCTGTGTTGTTAGAGAAGAATAAGGGGGAAGGTTTTTCTTCTTAGAGCTATTAATTTTGTAAATCATTCCAAACAACCTCTCACCTGGATCTCTCCACCTCCCCCAACTGCAGCTGGTGGTGGAGCATCCTTTTAGCTAATGGGAAGCCCTCAATCACTGCCAGCTGACACTGCCCCTGGACTCCATCCTGCAACTCCCACCTTCCCAGAAGATGTTACATAGCCACGCTTTAGTGAGCTATCAATTAAAGGAATGTAGCTACCCTAAGGTGTGTTGGGGGAAGGTTCTACCCCCACCTCACTTTCTTAATGCTATACTACACGTTTTCATGAAGCCTGGAACCTGAATGTTTATTGAGTTGCAGGTAAGCAGCAGTCCTTAGGCTAAATTGGTGCTGAATGTTTCCATTCACAGTGTTTCCCTCCTATAGATTTTGAAGAAGGGGTGAGATCACCTTTCAGTTTGCTCCTCGGCTCCTCTAAGTGCCCTAGGACAGCCTGCTGGGAAAGAGCATCTGTGTCCCAGGAAACAAAAGGCAGGTTGAAGGGTTTTTTGTTATTTTTCTTTGTGGGTTGTTAAAGATATGGGCCCTGTATTATTATTTTTTTAATATATCTTTGTTGTGATTGCTTATCATCCTCTGTAACCACAGTTATTGTTTGTGGACTGCTTGGGTGTATAAAGAAATCTGGTGATATATGGTCAAGCTAATTCACTTACTAGTGGAAACTTTTTCTTATGCTGGCATTCTGCCTGCAGTCATTACACTTGAACTTTGATATGCTGTTTATAAAACATAATTCTGCCCACTTCCACAGCAATCAATAAAGCACCTCCTGGTAGACAAGTGCCAACTGCTTTATGGAGAAGTTCAACACCTATTGTACTGAGAACTCCGAAAGTAAAAAGCGTTGAACAGAGGATGAAAGATGTTTGATCCTGGAGAACAGAAAGCAGTTGACCTTCTGTGTCTGCTGCATCCTCCTGGCATGGCTATCTCACTGCAGAGGGCCACATGATGCACTTGTGTAGGACCAGATTTATGCTTGGAATTAGTAAGGGGAATCTTGTGGCTTCTTTCTCTGTAGTCTACACTTCTAAACAATTCAGGACCTCCTTTTGTTTAAGACAGATTTCTTTTGGTGGAGTTCACAGGAATTTGTAGTGGTTTATGCTGGTATCAGAACAGGATAACTTACAGGAGCAGGGGTTTGGAGAGGGGGAAAAAAAGGACGGGGGAGAAGTAGATAGCCTTCATCCAGCTTTGTTGTAACTGCATAAGAATTTGGTTGTTTTTCTGGGGGAAGGAGTGAAGGTAGGTGAGGGACAATGACGACTGGTGTTGAAGTGTTCAGTCAATAGTAGCTAGTGTTCTTCAGGTGACCTGAATGAAGGTTTGCTGCAATTATCCTTGTCTAACTGAAGACCTCTGGCTGATTGTAGAGCATCTACACAACACAAAACAAAGCATTCTGTTTCCTCCTACTCTGTTTCCTTCTGTTTTCCTCCATGTCTCATCTGTACACTCCAGATGTACAGCAGCCAGGCAGACTGCCCCAGGCTCTGTGCCTTACTGAGGTGCTAACTGAGTATTCTTGCAAGGATAGAGGTCTGTCACTCAATTCACTTTAATGAAATGCCACCAGAATGGGAAATAGAGATCTTTGCTTCTACAACTACATAAATGGGCCTGATATGAGAAGTTCAGTCAGCTCCTCTGCTTAGGAGAACAGAATTTTCTGAAGAGCAAAGCGGTGTGTTAAACAGCAACAGTATTGGCTGAATGACACAAATAATTAATCAGAACCACTTCAGGAACACTTTGAACTTCAGTTAGAAATAAGGATGTTAAATTCCAGCTGGCCAGCATGGACTGGATGGATTCAAACAATGTTCTGTTGAAGCACTTGTTTCAAATCAACCTGAGGCCTTTGGACAGTAAAAATCTTAGGTTTTTTTGATCTCGCCATTGCAGTTTCACCCTGGTGAAACTGAGATGATCCAACCTTTGTTTCTGATGGCTACTTTCAGTCAATGGCCGTCAGTCAATCTCCAGCAAGACCAATTACATTCCTACATATTACATTTCCAGTCATTTCACAATTGCCTTTTGTACCGTATATGAACTATTTAAGCCTGTGGTAAGTGCCAATCTGGGTAAACTAAGTCTTGCTTCAGTATATTATGGTTGATTTGCTGTGCTTCTTGCTGTTACTATACCTTTAAACCATGGAAAATGGGCTGTATGCTGTATTATTAACTATTGAGCTTTTACACAGTTTTAGCATTATAGTTTCTGCTGACAGCAAATGTTACAGTTTAGGATGCAAATGGCTTCCATTATAAAAATCTGACTCAAGATTCTCATTGTTAGCCTTGGGGTGAAAATCGTCTCCAAACAGAATGAAAGCAAGAAAAAAAATAATTTGGCCTATGCCAGTGTTTTTATTGTAGAATCTGCTTCGAGTCCTCTGTGAAGTTACAGAAATCTTAGCTTTTAATAAACATTGGCAACTGAAAAAACATGCTCTGCAAGCAGCAGAACCAGCATAGAATGACTTCCCAGTAGTGAGCAGAAGTTGTTGAGCTGCTTTCAGCTTCCAGCAACATTTAACCTGTGCTCATGGACCTGGGGCAGATCCACGCTGGCTCTGTCTGGGCTGTGTCTGTTCCACAATCTCATAACATACCCCAGGATCATAGCATTGTATGGCATGCTCGTATGGTAGCATCTATCACATCAAGTGTGTGCAAGAGCAACACGATATTTTTAAAAGTCTAGATGTGCAGCGTGGATAGGAACACCAGCTGTTCCACAGATGAATTTTCCTGGGTGCTGGGCTGCTCAGATTTCCCATAAAACTGGAGCTCACAGCGAATGGAGAAACATGGAGGAGCTGATTAGCTAGCAGGAGGTCAAGGGCAATGAGAGGGTACATCTGTAGTACCCTGCAGTGACAGAGACCAGGGACTGGCTCTTTTCTTGGCTTCTCGCTGACTTTCCGTGTCTCAGAAAGTCACTAAGCCTGCTTCAAATCTCTGTCTGCAAAGGAGTGGGTAATACTTCTCCTCTGCCAGTGTTGCAAATATATATAGTCATTATTTATGGGATTTCCTTCAATTCTGTGATGCTGCTTATCCTCTTTCTGCTCAGCTCCAGCTGCACAGGACATTGGTATGTTTAAAGGAGGAAGGAGGTTATCCTTTCTCCCCCCTTTCCCCTCAGTGTCCTTACTGAAGAGAGAAAAACACTTTCATGAAGGCAGGGAATAGCTTTGCTGCTCTGAACGTGCCTGATCCACAGCAGGCTCAGTTAGCTGACTCAGCTTCAGCAGCACTGAAATGAAATTAGCAGGTGTTAAGCCTGTTTTAAAATGCAGCATCACTGTTACCCGATTAATAAAGGCCTAACTCTTTTAAGCTGCCTCTTTGGCCTCATATAATTTAAATCTTGCCAATACATCATGTCATTCCCTTGGTTTTTCTTATGCCAAAATGAAATTCTCTTTATTGCATTAGCCTCAGTAGCTGGAGGATGCTTGTTATCGTAAGCATTCAGATAGCTATTGTCCTGTTCCTGCAGAGAGCACGGCGTGTTCAGTTCCTTATGGAGCTCCACAGGTATCAGCAAGGGCTGGATCAAATCCAGGGATGTGCAGAGCTGTGCCGTGTCCGTGGCAGTGACTGATGAGTGGTAGAAGTTAGCTTCTCTGGGTGTGTTTGGGATTTCTGATTTGAAGTCTGCTGTATTCTCCTCTTCCATTTAAACCAAAACCCTGTTTGGAACCTTCTTGCCTCTGGTGCTTCCAGCTGGCAAAATGCTATGGAAGTTCAGAGAAACCCATGTACTCTGCTGCTGAGTATCATGGCCAACAGCTCTGCATTTTTGTGATCAATTAAGTAGGGTGACAAACTCTTGTAGTTTCATCACAAGTCGGTGTGATGTAGACTTCCATTCATTTCTTCGCTGCTAGTAAAACTGCTTCTAAGAAAATGACAGGATACAATGCATTTGGAAACCAGTCTCTGCCTGAAAAAGATGACTCCTATCACTCTGCAATCTTCACATTTCTGGCCTCCCATTTCTCTCTACTTATTTAACCTTTAAGCTCCTAAAACAGCATGTGTCTGCTGTTCTTTTAACGCTGAAGGAGGAGCTGGTTCTCTGAAGGTGCTGTTCCTTCTTGATTTCTGAGACTGACTCCAACATCCGGTATCAAGAGGGATGATGTTCATCCATCTGCATCAGGCCTGTACATCAACAAAGTCTAGGTTTTATATAGTGACTGGACATTCTTCTATCCATTACAGCCTTCTAACCATGCTACTTCAGAACCTGATGGTCTCTGAAAGTAATTATGGACCTGCTGATGGTTGAAGGGGCATATTCCCCCTTCCCTTCTGAATACAACCAGCCATGACCAGGAAGTGCTCTGCTAGAATAAAGCTGGTCTATTCCCATCAAAATCTCCAATCTGTGCAAGTTCACTCTGTACAGCTCTTCAGTCTGAGTTTCTGAGTCCATTTCTGAGCATGAGAGGAAAAAACGCATGAATGCAAAGTGCCTGTTACTGCTAGGAAGTTTAAATTTAAAGCTGAAGCTAAAATTGCTTTTTATTACTGGCAATATTTGAATTGTCTTTGTGAGGAGGTTTATTTATTTATTTATTTTACATTAATGTGGTATCTTTGGTTCATGCTATTTTCATTCTGATATGTTTGTTGTATAACTGCTTTTTGCACGTACTGTATTTTGATACAAATTGTCAAGCACTACAACTATCATAAATGGTCATCACAGTAAACAAAGCCCAGTCACTGTGTGTTGGGTGAAAAGAGCAGCTTAGCAGTAAGACAGCTGACAGAGGAAGAGACAGTGTGAGACTGCAGCCCTGGAGCATGTCACTGACTTCAGGCAATGCAGATCAGCAGGAGACAGGACTGCAGCAGATGGTCTGAGTTTGATTAATCAAATGTCCTGAATTAAAGCCTTATTGTATTTATTAAAAAAATAAAAAATTAAAGGCTGAAAAGTCAAAACAAGCTGAAAATGTAAATGAGTGCACTGTCAGTCCCTAACATTAACTTCAAATAACTGAGGGCTGAAGGAATAATTGTTTTTCTGACAGAGCTCAGAACAGTGAACATCAGAATGCTTAGATTTGTTCTACACATCATGGGGATCAAACAGCTGCATAAGTACAGCAAATTCTGCAGCCTCTGGAAGGGCAGAATAGGTTGGGAATTCAAGGAATAACAGCTGTACTAAAGTACCCAGAGCCCCACTTGTCTTGGGAACTGCTCGGTTGATAAAACAATCCTCTGCTGAATTTCATGTAGTTGAGGATTCATGTATTCCAATGTGACTTTACTTCCAGAAAAGTAAACCAGATCTCATTTCTCCATGGCTGGGACTGCACGTTTCTTTTTTTTTTTTTTTCCTTTTTAATCATGTGCATATTTTATTGTAATTAATCATTGTAACATAAGAAATAGGGGAAAATGACAGAAGTGGTGAAAATCGTATTCAGCTCTAATTTTTTTGTCTCTAAAATAGCACAAGCCACCCAACACTTTGGGAGTGCAGAATGGAATTAAAGCTATAGATTGATTTTGTGATAAGTCCTCTTGGCATAAAGCCAAGAGTGGAGCTATTAATTTGACACAAATTAATCTATGCAAATTTGCACACTGATTTAATGAAGAGACAGACATGCAATCATTTCATTACTTCTCAGGTTTTCAATTAGATTGAATTCAGTAGCTGGCCACCATCGTAGTCACTGAGTTTTGCTAAAAGGTTATTTGATGAATATTTATTAATTTGGTATTCTGCTACAGCTAGGCTTAATAGCAAGTATCATACTTTCTGAGTACATGCAAATGATTCTTCAAATATCTTAATGTAGTGATTGATTTACCTTTTTTTTTGTCTTGACTGCTCTATCTTTAATCCCAGTTATTACTCTGGCACTCCGGTCTGAGATAAATTACTTGCTCAGGGGTAAGTGACTGTTCTATATTATTACAAACACTTTGCTGCTTTGTGCCTATGTAGGTGTGAGAAGTGATGCTCTAAACAGCTGGAAATGTGACAAACCTAAGTCAGAGAGTGAACGGACAGAAAAGAGAACCCATAATATTGCCCAGGGCAAAAGAAGGTTCCACATCGATGGATGTCTGTGATAGGGGACAGATTTTCTTCCCATTGATCTCTATAGTGCTATTCACCTTGCGATTGCAGTTGGAGATGTATTCAGCAGGATTTTACTTCAGCTGTACCAACTCCAGTGAAGTAAAGTACACGGTTAAGCAGAGTTCTGGTTTGAACTGGGGCACTACTTATATACATTTTTTTTCTTTCCATGTTTCAACATGTTTGTTCAGAGCATCTTGGCACCAAGACAGACCAGAACTCTTCTGTAAATAACAGTTAGTTGAAACTAACAGGGCAAAAGCACTGTAGAATACTGGCTGCCCTCAGGTGGCCTTTACACCCCAATCTATACACAGTGCCAAAATTTACTGCAGGAAACAATCTGGTGCCAAATTAAACAAGAGACATCAGCAAAAAGTGATCGCATTATTAGGAGCACTTTGGAATCTCCCAGTTCATGTGCCCATTTGCGTAGGCTCTTGTAAAACCTCCAGTAATGGTGTCAAAGCCCCTTCCTGTAACCATTAAGCAAATTGCTTGTTGTCTGCTGCAGAGATTCATCGTGTCTCTGCCTTTGGATTTGCTTTTCGTGCTCCTGAAGTCAGACTGAGGAAATGTGCTGCTGAAATAGGAAGGTTAGTGATGTTCTTTAGTTCAAAAGGAAAGCAATTCCAGTGTATGAGGTCAGCTCCTCACTGTTTATCATGGGCAAACTTCAATCTTTGCCTTAGACCTTAACCTTTTACCCGTGCAACGCAGATGTGAAGGTGCAGGTAAATGTGAAAGCGGCTTTAATTTGTGATCTTTTCAAAATGGGATCTTGAACTGCACAAGGCAACATGGAAATGAGCCCTGTGTTCTATCCATTAAGATCCTGAACTGGAAAGAGTTGACTAGCTAGAATAAAAGTGTCCTTATCTCTTACTGAACTGTGATGGGGATGATGATTGAAAATTCAGAACCAAGCCAAAACTGGTATCACTTGCACCTTTTACCAGACCCCTTGGTAGTCTAGTTAAACCAGTTTTTTGCCCTTTGGTTGACACCCACATGTATTACAATTACTCACACAACCACGGAAATGGCTCACTCTACCTGAGGTAGAGTATTCTCCATACGAAGAGCCAGAAGAACAGGATATATTTAGAAAGACAAGCAGCAATATAGAAGTGTTGACTGAGGTAGATTGCAGCTCATCTTAGGTTTCATTCTCCACAGGAGCCAAGTAATTAATGTATTCATTCCTACTGTAATATATATCATTTTGTACCTTCCCATTGACCTTGCCTGGTATCCAGACTGTGAATTAAATCTTGTTTGTGATGAAAGAATTCAGATGGAAAAATGGGAAGTTGTAAACTTGAGAAGGTTAGGAGGCTGGTGGGACAAAGAAGGTATGTTCCCATGCTTCTGAGAGGAACAATACCATTCTTTTTAACTGGCAGCAAGACTGGCCACTAGTGGAACTAATGTCTCCTGAAATAAGGTGTACTCATAATGCTTTGTAATGTCTTTTCTTGACAAGGTCAGAAGGGTCCTGGTTGCATTGCAGCCTGTTTCTAACACTAAATAAACACCTGCAGGTTATGTCAGGCAGGACTTAGCTGTTCTGTGAGGAAATGCTGCAGGATTTCAGCACCATGGCCTGGCTAGCCTGGGGAGGATAGCTAATTCAATATAAGCTTTAGGAAAGTTTCTAGCAAATGTCATCTGTAAGGTTTGTCTATACGCTTATGTAAATCAGAGTGTGTGTGGAGGAGGCTTATCAAACCAGCAAAGTAATAATATTACCAGAAAGTGGCCTAAGGCTGAACTATTGCAGGAGGCTGGGCTGTGTGAGGATGGCAGAATCTGACTCACTCTGTTAGGGGATTTCTGATTTCCACACCAATTTATTTGCATGATGTCTGTGAGCATCTAATGATCTCTTGCTTGTTAATACTTTTCCCTGCTCTGGACTACATCCTCCCTGAACTCTACCTTCACAAAAGGAGCTTTCATCACTACCTCAAGATGTAACTGTACAACTCCTCTGAGAGGCACTGCTGCTTACAGTGCTATTATGTGACATTGTGTGATGTTTCCACACTCACTGGAAAGCTTGTCAAATGCCTCATTGCCTTCCTGAAAATCACCTTTCTTTTGAACAGCAGTGACAAATGACCGTCACAGGGTCCATGGAGCAGGAGGGGAAACTGCAAAACTTGGTAGAAATTAATTTCCTGAAGTAACAGGATAAAACCTGTGCTTGCAAGGCTTTAAGGCCTCAAAATGGCTCCATCCACCTGGTGCCCATCACTGTGACCGGTCTGCTTCAGCACAGACAGGTGATGTGTGCTGCCCTCACTCTTTGCCGTACTTCCAGCACCCTTCTGCCACCACAATTTGGACAGTGAGCTGGGCTGGCCAGGCTGTGCTCATCCTCTTGGCTGCTCCCTGAATGAGGGCATGCCATGGGCCTGGGCTGGGAACGAGGCGCAGCTGGTGGGCCTGCAGGGACCAGGTGGATGGAGACTCTTACAAACATAACAACAAAGAAAACTTTTTATCTAAATATCTACAACAAGAAGATTGTTATTTCTGTGCACCAAGTGCATTCTCTTGTGTCCTGACCCCTCAGCAAGTGCAGCAGGTGAGCTCAGCTCCTTACAGCAGCCCCATGCAGGGTGCTGGGAGAGAAGTGGCCACCAAATGGCTCTTGGAGAGCACCTGGAGCTCAAAGATGTGGGACATCGCCTGTGCTCACTCTTTGGTGTGTGGAAGACCTTCAGACATGGCAGGTAGGCTCGGGGTTGCTGTGTAGGAGTACTCTTGCAGGTTCTGACCCCCTGCTACTCTTAGTACTGGCTGTATTCTGGGGGTGCTTCCCTCATCGCTGGGCCCTAGCCATAGTGTGGCATGGTGCCTGTTTGGTTGTGCTCCCCATGTTACCATGTAATTCTGTCCAAACTGCCCCCGAGCTGTGCGACAGCTCAATTTGTTGTCTCTTAATATTAGGTCTTTCAACCATACTACAAATAAACCTTGCAGGAAAATCAATGTTTCTCACCCTTAGCACATTGATTTACACTACCTTTCCACTGATGACTTCTGTAACAAATACTGAGTGCTTCTAAATACTTGTCTGAATGCAAATATCTCCCATTTTCAAATACAGCAGTGTAGCATGATGAAGAATACGTGGTGCTGAGCAAGCTTGCAAGAGGACAGCGCAGGCACCTGCAGGGCTGCCTTCTGTGCTGCTGTGTGCAAGTGCACATGGTTTAGAGGTGCAGTCCATAGTCAGTGAACAAGCAGCAAAACAGTGGGATGCTGCCTCAGCATGTAGGTTAAAAATTGAACTAGGATATATCATAAATAAACGGTGAAAATAATAATAATAAAAAAGATAGCCACAAGGTTTCAATCTTGAAGCATTCTGCTTAAAGAGAAGGAAGCTGAACACAATGATGTAGCACACACCATGCAGTTCTTTTGAGTTGCTTGTATATCAGTGCCAGGCAGCTGGATGCCTGGACTCTGTGTGAATAGCTTCAGTGAGATGGTTACAGTGCAAAAGTATTGACCTTTTAGCTAAAAAGACTGCAGTGAAAGTCCAAGATCATTGCTCTGGGGTCAATTCCTTGCAAGGGAAGAAGATGCAGAAGTAGCTTGAGTCAAACCTTGTCTCGGTGTTAGAGCAATGTGCTTGATACTTTTCCACACCCTAAAGCATTTCAGCGACCTGATAGCCCCCCCAGAACTGTAACTGTAGAAAGTATAAATTGTAAATTTTTGAGTTGCATTAAATCAAGTGACTGCTGAGTTGCAGTACATGTTGGTGTAAATGGCTGCTGCTTTGTTACTGAAAAAATAAGGGAGTTAGTTGTCTCCCTGTTTGCTTTCACTGAAAGCACAACCTGAATTCACTAGTCAAAGGAGTCATAGAGGCTTCATAAGTTGTTTTTCTGTGAGGGTTTGCATGGCTCTGGAAGAATGACATCAGATCATCTGAGAAAGATAGCAGCGAGGGAAAGCACTGGCAGTGCAGTTTTGAGAAGATGCTGACAGCAGCATTTTGCTGGCTAGAAAGAGACTTGGAGATCTCTCCTGCTGTTTCATTCCTGGTGTGTGAAGGGAAACAAGTCTTTGTACATAATTTAAAAGCAAATAGGATTGTGTCAAAGATATCAGACTCCGTTAGTAATTATTTCTCCAGACTGGAATGACCCGTGGGCTTCAGAATTTTAGCCAGCTCACTCCCTGGATGTTACATTGCTACATACCAATGGAGAACCTGACAAAAGTAAAAGAGCAACTTCCATTGGACTTGAAGTTGAGTAGTACAGGAATTTAAATAGCTGCTTTAAAGTTAGCTACTTGGTGTATTAAGTACATCATTTTCCACTGTAAAAAAAAAAAATCAGTAACAAAGGCTGTGAGTTAGAGTCTTAAAAAAATTCTTCTGCATCTTATACAGGTTGACTCTGTCTAAAAGGGTAGATTGGATAGTTCACAGACCTGCAGGGATTTCTGATGCACACTACACAGCTGCTTAAAGGGCTGCCAGTATTTCAGAGCTGTTGAGCTATACATCAATTTGGTTAATTTATTGTTGTTCCCTTAGAATTCTCTACACTGGACCACAAATACAAAACCATAACACAGGCCTGGTGTCCCCTCAGGTCTGAGTCTGTGTTGTGTGGTATAGCCAGATGCCATTTAGAGCATCTTCTTGGATTCAGCAGCACAGGTTTGGGTAACTCAGGACCTCCTTCACAGTCAGGTGCATCAGCACATTTGTAATGATTTGGTTCAGTATGCAGGGTGTTTGAAAGAAAAAGAAATACTAAGAGAGTTTGTAATTACTGCCTGTAATATGGATAAAACTGGCATCTTTTGTTTGAATAACCTCCTATGCAAAGATTCTTTCACACACTGAACAGCACAGCTTCCCATCAGTTCCCAACACTGCTTGGTCAAGGCATGGGTGAACAAAGTTGCAGCAGTAATTTCCTCTGACAGTTTTCTGAATTTATTCTGTACTTCTGATACTTCAGTTATAGTCTCATTTTCACATTTTAAAAGATGTAGATTTCCCAGCAAGAGGAAAAGCTCAGCTCTCAGTCCCAGTGAGTGCCCCCGAAAATGTAATACTTAAAATAGAACAGTTGTATGTGCATCAATCCATACTGATTATTTTTATAAGCTGCCACTGCTCTAGGCATGTACAAGGGCAGATATGGCACTGAAAAGCAAAAGGAAATGCTGCAGAGGCTTTTGTGCTTGCAAATGCCTCAGCTGGATCTTACATTGGGGAATACTGGCACCCAATTGCATGATTTGTCTCTTCTGTATTCATGAGAAGCTCTCTCATTATGGCTACTTCTCACATTTATTTTATTTCTAATTACATTGATTTATGATTGGATTTTAATTAACTTGTCTTGTCTGAAGCCTACCTATATGCTTAATAGGTCCTTACAGTCTAGGCCTAACTTATTCAAACTGGTGGAAATTGGGCATGCAAATACATCTGTAGCCACAAGCTTCAGTTAATAAATGATTTGATCCTCTAATGGAACAGTTAGCAAGGAAAGTCTCCCCTCTGTGATACAGAGGAGTTGAATGACTTGTTCAAGGTCTCTTTTGAGCCCAGGTCTTCCTATATCAAATCAGTGCTGTGGCCCACAGGCTTTCATCCCCCTATGTCTGTAGATAAGCACTGTTGCCCAGGCAGGGCAGTTTGTGGTTGCTGTTCTCCATCTTTGTGAAACTCAGCACCTCTAGTGAGGCTTCATATCTGTCTTGGCTTTGCAGGTTACTGGGATCCCAGAGCAGGCAGAAAATGAGAGACTACTGACAGTGCTGGACTGTTGTTTAAGAGGTGATTCCCTGAGAGGCTGCCATGGACTTGCTGATACTGTGTTTGACTTGCACTGCAGTCCTGGCTGCGTAGATATGTATCAGTGCTATGGTTAATTCTGATGTGACATCAAACTTCTAGTTTTGTATGATGGCCCCACAGTTTTCTAATAAATCTAGGTCAGTGCTGGTCTTTTGTGGGATAATTAAGGTTGATCCATTCTGCAGGGCAAGCAGGAAGAAAATTCATTACTGTGTGAGGAGGTCAAAAGGTCCAAGGTGGAGAAATAACTGTGTACCGAGCACTGCTGTTTAGTGCCACATCCTAATTGATCAGTGAACTATGTAAATGCTGAACAGGTCAGGCTCTGCATTTTATAGTGTCAGAACCGATGAAGCTTGCTTTTTAAAGTTACCTTGCTGTGCTGCTTGCTGCTGAGAATAGGAAAACGGGGTTTTTAAGTATTGTTCATTTTTAATTCATGGCAAATTCTTGTTATGATCTTTCTGCAGCACTCAGTCTGCTGAGCACAGCGATTGCCTCTGTAAACAAAACACTTGAAACACAAATAAGACAACAAACAGTCACCAACCCTTCCTACCACCCCTTGCCCCCCACAGCACTAGGTGCAGTACAAAGCAATCATGGAGCAGAAGTGAGGGTTTCTGGTGCCTCTGAACAATACAGCTGCTTTGTAATAGGATTTATTAGCTTGGGCTTAGAAGGGTCAGGTAAGTACAGCTTCTTGTTCTGAAGCTGAAACTGTAGGCTGTGGTGGCTGCTCTTTCACACTCTGCTTGATGTGGACTTTCCCTCTGTGGGCTTTAAGGAGGGAAACCTGATCTACAGTGCAGTTAGTCTTCTTCCTTTCACCAAGGCTCCAAGATTCTGGGTAGAGAACATGAACGTGACTGCTCTGCACAGCAATACAAAATATGGACATCTTCCAGCTGAGCTGGGTCCTTGTATGGCACTTGCCAAGCTGAGATCCCAGCAACACTGAGAGATGTTTTGCAGTAAATGCAGGGCTTTGTTTGCAGAGTTCAGATTTGCAGGATGATGGCGGAGTCCCAGAGCTGGGGCACTGCTCTAGAGCAAACTGCTCTGTGATATTACCATGTTTTTCCTTTTACTATGTTTGGAGAAATGCCAAGATTTTTTTTTTCTTTCATTCACTCATAGCAAAAAAACTTTCTGACCTTGGGGCTTTACAAAGCACCGTGAGTTAAGATCATTCAAGAACAAGACCTTCCTATGAAGCAAGCTACATACTCATTTATGTCCATCCACAAATGATGTGGGGACAAAATTCCTATTTGTGGCATTAATCATTTGTATGATATGCCCCTCAACACCACTTCCCTTTGACATCACAAAGACTGGAGCAGCAGGCTGCTATCCAAGGCAGGGAGAGGCGTGCTGTGGCTGAGAATCTTGCCATGAAAAACAAGAAATCTTTGATCCTAAGACAGGAGGACGAGGCTTCTGGTTCCAGGAGAAACAGCTTGGCTTGTACATCTTTGTGAAATGAAAACTATGGAGGAAATGTGATTGCTGTCTATAAAAACGAGGGGGATTGATAGCAGGAGGAAGACCACTGTAGTTAGCCTGTGTTGACCTCTGCATCAGTAAGCTTGCCCAGTGCTTTTCCTTTGTATAAGTTGACCTATGAAGGTGTTACCTCTCCCTGCAGATTTTGCTCATCTAATAGTCTTAGACAAAAATAGCTATGGCATTTTTAGCCCTGCACTAAAACACAGTCTGGATGAGTAAAAAATTTAATTCAGGCATGAAGAGTTTTCTAAGTATGAGAGCTACAGGAATTTGGAACAGTGTTGCAGTAGGTATAAGGTAGGCAGGGCATCTGCAAGTTGCTATAAATTGGCATCTAATTCATATCTGGAGGATTGCATGACATGGCAGCGTGGTAGCAGAACTGTGATGGCTGAAGAGATCTTTTGCAGTTCTAAAGGAGTGAAAGCTGAAGTAAACTGATGATGTGTAACATCAGTGAAGTGGGAAAAATCTGCATGAGGAACATCAGCAGATTTACTATCCAATGGTTTCTATTTAATTTTTCATAGTAATCCAAGTACTGCCTACTCTCCCTTGTACTGTTTTACAGTGTTTTCCTCTGTGTATTGAATGTCTGATTTACTAAGAAGCTATGTGCCTTCGAGTTGTGTAAGAACAATGAATGTATTCATAGGCTTTCTTATGAAGCAGCTGTAAGATCTCGTTGAGGAGAGCTTCTGCAAAGAGTTCAGCTGGGACATGAAGGGGAATGTAATAGAATTATACATAAGACTGGCACATCCATCTAATGTGCTACATAGGCTGTGTTGTGAGGTCACTTGTTTTGTTCTTTCACTTTGTGTGCTTAGAACTTATCATAAGGATTTCAGAAATGCAGTACCCATGCCTAGGGTAAGATTTTGGCTTCTACTTAATTATGGTATGAGGGAGCTGGGGTCCTGAGTGGGATGCTGTGCTCAGAGCTTTCTCCTTAGGTCTGCCACAAGGAAAAGATGTCCATCATGTTAGCCAAGAGGAACGGGGTACGGTGGGTGCTGTGGCCTTTCTAGTTCCCTATTGCCTGCAGAGTGGGGGTGATTGGCTGCAGGCATTTTTGTAGTTACAGCATATAGGAAGTACAGTGTTTTGAATTCCACAGCAATCTCTTTGACAGAGCTGGGTGAGGGCTGGCATCACCCAGAACAGATGGGCATGAAAAATCAATCTGGTGCTAAACTATTCCCCTGGATAAACAAGCAAAGGATATGAGAATGTTTCCATAAGTTAACCTCTGCCATCAGAATCACTGGAAGTACCAGGAGAACCCCTCATCCTTCTTCTGCACCTCAGCATTCAAGCTCTGTGATGGTAAGAGCGAGGATTTCTTAAAGAAAATGCTCCAGAGTTTCAATATATATATTCTGATACAGAATACTTCACGCAAGTGCATATTATAAAACCACAGACTGATGTTCTTCCCTGAAATTTCATCTGTAGCACAAGGCTGCAGTGGAGGGATTGATGAAATGGGAGCTAACAAAGAGTAGAAGACATTGCTACCAGAGTCTCCCTGGAGCAGGATGCATACTTGGAAGAACAAGTGATCAAAAGCCTTCCCATGCACTGCATGGTCCTGAACTCCTCAGCTCTTTCTGATAAACTGAAGAAACCCATTCACCCCTGTGAATAGAGTTTTTATCCCAGAAGCACCAGGAGTTACACAGCAGTACTCCTGGAGCTATTGGGATTGGTAGCAGCAAGGAAGCCATTGCAAACAGGATGCACGCAGGATAATGTTCTACACTGTCCTGAGTTATCATTCTTCTCATGTTATAAATGCATCTGAAGGGCGTGATTTCCATTTAGAGTACATTGAAGAACCAGGTCAAACATGAGAATTTTCTTTTTTCTTTCATTCTTTTTATACCTGCCCAGTAACCTGACAGATCATGTAGTTCAATTCTTGAGAAATTATCTGACCAGACACAGCACTCTTCAAAAGCAGGGAATTAGGAACTATTTAGGTGAAGAGGCAGACAGATGTATTAAAACAGTGATAAGAATAGCTGCTTACTCTAACCTTACAGGGAAAATTAAATTAATGGGGAAAATGTTACTTATTTGGCTGTGAATATGGGAGTTATTGCTAATTGCAAGAGTAATTCCTTGATAATGATACTATAATGTTTCTTTCTATTACAAGTGGTAATACTGTCATTACTGCATTACTCAAACTCAAATCCATGGGGAAGCTCTGTAGGGTGAGTGGTGATTGAAAGTTCCACATTAAAATAATTACCCTCGATCTTAAATTTAGAATGTGCATGATATATATCTAATGTTCACCGGATTTCTTAAGGCTCCTCTTCCACAACGATATTTCCCTTATCTGCACTGAGCTCTGGTTATTTTGCTCTTCTTACCATAATTAATTGTTCAGGACATGTTTAAGGATGATATTCAGCAATGAAAGTGTTTTAGCATTGTTAGAATGGTGACAACCGATAAATGAGCAGCTTATTTCTTATCTATAGTGTTGTGTAGGAAAAAATGTATCATTCCTTATCCAGGGCTTTTCTGTTCCTGCCACCTCTTTGAGATAGGATTTCAGCATCTCAGCTGAAACATACAGCGGTAATGTGAGAAATATGACATAGATAAGTGTCAGAAATGTTAATCCAGGTCTTGTTTTGATTTTGAAACCCCTGCTTGCAGCGTAGATGTGAGAGCTATGGAGTTGGGCTTCTACAAAGGTTTCCTCTTTGCTTTTGTGCTTTTGGTGGGGAATAGTACTGATTTAATTCTCACAGAGGTGAGGAGCATTCTGTCTGGTATTTTAACAACTATCTTCTATATTGTGAGTCAGTTCTTTGACAGCCAGAAAGAGGCACATGGTTGTCATGTACAGATATGCTTTGGTATAGTGAAGACTGGGGAACACCACTGAAACACAGTGAGAAAATAAGATGCTTCCCATTCCCCACTTTTTTTCCCTGCAGTGCTCTAGCAATTGGGAAGACAACCATTGCTATGCTTTGCCCTTAGATGTCTTTCAATGGAAGGCTGTGCTGACATAAATATTAAATCTAAATTGTCAAGGATTGCTATTAACTTGCAGGAGAAATTCTGAAGGATGGTTTTAACCTGTTTTTCTCCACCAAATGGAGGGGGAGGAAGCCCTCCAAGCCATTTTTGGCTAACATAACAAGGTATAAAGTCTCTTCTCCTGATCTGTTACTGCTCTTAACCTCATGGACAGTTTCATCTCCTTACTGAGCTTGTCCCAGGTAACTGAAGTTGGGGACTTGTCAGGATTCTGGCAGTCGGTTTTAGTCTTTATGTTTCATGCATATTCTGAGTGGAAGTGAACAGAATCTAGTTTTTCTTTTTAAGTATAATTTTGAACACATTACTGATATTGGCAATTACTCAAGGAAAAACATATAATCAATGCTTGTTAGTCTGATAGGTGATACATTTTAAAAATACAGTCTGTGCTCTCCTGGAATTTATTGCTTCAGGCAAGGTGATAGCTTCAGCACTGCCATTTCCAAAGACTGTGCTGTGCATTTATTTTCTCATTAGCATCTAGTTTCTATTGTATATTTTGAACAAAGGTAACCTTGGACTAGGAACACATTCCTTGCTGTCAGGAAGAACTTGTGATGCTGTTTCAAAGGTGCATGCATGATTGAGCAGCAATACATCACAAGAAGCTCTGCAAAGAAGATAATTCTCCATGGGCTGAAGAAGAAGAAAAGGCAAATCCTTTTTTTTTTTTTTATAGATTCCCATAGTCTGTGTGGGGGAGGGTTAATTTATGTGTGTTGTGACAAGCTCTCTCAGATGGTGAGTAGACTGTTTGTCAACTCATAACTATCATTCTCCAAAATAGTAAAGATTTAACAATTTGCATTTAGAAGGCTTTGATAAAAATGTAGATTCTGCTTTAAACGAGAGAGAAGTCTAAAACAAACAAACAAACAAAAACCTCCAAAACAACGACAGTCTGATTTTTAACAGTTCAAGAGGAATTTGAAATGGGGACTCAACTTTCCACTGAAGGATGTGTTGTCTAGTGAAACACCCTTGGTATTTTGTGAGCATTTAAAACACGCTTAGGATGCATATAGTCTACACAGAGCTGGCATCCTGCAGGAGCCCAGTTTCTGATGATGGGGGAGGAGACGTGCTGGGGAAGCAAGGAAGTCTTGAGACACAGTACCAGTACTGAGCAGGCCCTGGAGGAAGAGGAGGTTCATGACGGAGGGATTCACGTAGCCTGATGTGTGCTAATTTGCTTCTGTCTTGTACTTTGCTTTAGCGACCATTGTTATGATACCACATTAGAGCAATGATTTTGCCCACTTGTATTTTCTTGGGCCATAGCATACTCAAATTCCAGTGTCACTGTCTCTGCTACCTCTTGGTAGCATCTCAGAAGGTTAGACCCACTCCTGGAAGGTAACCAGCACTGATCCTGTAGCTTGGAGCAGAGCTGGTAAAATAACCACTACCCAACAGGTTCCAAGGCACAGGCAAGACACATTCATATCCCCAGAAACCCCAGGACACTGCCAGAACAGGACAGAGGAAGAATGCTGGTGGCAGAGACAGGTATTATCCATGATGCTAATCCCAGTGTTTGCATTCTACAGAACATAAGCCAAGATCTTCTCTGCTTAACCTCTGATCCATCTGCTTTAGCAGAACTGAACCCCCTAACCTGCAATAGCATGGTGAAGTTGTTTCTGCTAAGAACCCACTGCTAGCTCTAAAACCTCTTGTGTTTGCAAAATTTGTCACTGCAGGGCCCACTGTTCTTCATGCTGTCAGGATTTTGACATGACAAGCCATCTCTGCAGCTGAGAGTGCTATCTGCACCTCTGGGTGCACCCTCAGTGGCCTCCTATAGATTAGCTGCCTCCAGGAAACAAAGAGAAGCACAGATGAACTGCAGACATAAAACAGCATTTCTTCAGTTTGCTTATCTTGGTGTGGAGTTCAGTGGCAGCAAAGAAGGTTGTATCCATGCTGAGAACATTGTGTGCTGAGTGTTAGGCTTCACACAAACAAGCTGCTCAGGCTCATCCTGCTGCAAAGCAAGAACGGTACCTGGGGAATTCCAGAGACATTAGAGAGCTGCATCAGCCAAAGCAGCTGGATCGTGGCTTTCAGTGAGAGCAAGCTGAAGTGTTGGCCCTTGCTCTTATACTTTTATGATGATGGAGATAGAACAGGGAACTGACACTGTACAATTCTTCGCTTTCAGGATTTCAGGATTCTGTTTGAATCCTCAGCTTTCCTAGGAGACGAGAGTCAGGAGAATTTGCTTCAGTGGAAGATGGGGCTCTTCTGTCCTGTGCCAGGCTGATTCTGAAACGTAAACCTCTGTCAGAAGAATTGGTTTAAGAATAAACTTCCACCATGAGGCACGGTATAATCATGAAACAAAAAGTTGACTCTTGGCTTGAAGAGCACTAGCTCAGTATCCAGTTACAGCTGTTCTAGAAAAGATCAGATTAAATGTGCTTCTACTCATTAAGTTTAATGCTTTTTGAGCAATATAAACTTAAGTGTGTCTGAAAGTGCCTTAAGTTGGTAATAAAGATGAGGTGCAAAGAATTATCTACAAATTTTCTGTTTACTTTTACTATGAAAACAGCTTTATTCAATAGCCAAAGCATGGGGTATTCACCATTTTTAACTGACAACAGAAATCCCCATATGGCTCAGAAAAGTGCTGGCGTGCACTAGTGTGAAGTTCGTTAAAACTGTATGACAGTCATCTTATTTTTTTTTTCAAAAATACTCTTCCTTTCAAACAGATTTCATCTGTGGTTCATAAGCTAAGTTTAAAAAACTAATTGGACAAGGCCAAGGATATAATTAGATTTATACTTGTGTGGAATCTCTTATAGGGCTGTTTTCTAAAAGGACCCTGAGCCTGAGATTGAAGCTGGTATAAATATCATGAATTGGTTTCAAAAAATGAATAAATCCATCAGCTTTAAGTGACAATCCCAGTTGTATGAGCATGTCCTCAGTATCGAAGTCAGAGATGTTCTGGTGCCTCTGTTTAATATTCACCTTGTCAAGTCTTCTTCCTTCCTCATCTGGTTCCTCCCTCATCTCCTGGGGGTGACACTGATCGCTAGAGCCATCAGATCTGCTGGTGATGCTTGTAGGAATGTTGGAAGGTTAAACCAACATTTGGTCACTCACTGGAGACAGATGTCTCATGGCTATTAGCAAGTACATTCAATTGTCATACTCTTTCTGAACCTCAAATCAGTCACATCTTTAAGAGCACCAGAAAATGATTTATTTAGGACATAAGAATCTTCACCAGCAGCCTAAGTTTGTAGGTTTTTTTATATTTTGGGGGAAACTTGAATTCTCTCTTCCCTCTGTGCAAAAAGGTGGCAAAAGAACATCTTCCAGTCTTTGCTTTTGTTTCCTTGAAAAGTCAGGGATGAACAAAATCTTGCTGAAGGCATCTTGTGAAAGGAAACGAGTCAAATCAGGCCAGGTTGTTGTTTTTGGCTTTCTGTTAGGTGTCTTATGACATCATGATTTCTACACAGTAGTTTATTTTTACCATCTGAACACGTGCAACATGCACATGCATGACTTCCCTGCATAACCTTACTGTACTGATTTAAGCCCCATGCATATCCTGGGATATTTTTTCCTTATGAAACAATACATCTGAAATGAAGAGCAGAAATCTTGACTGCGTTTATTCAATGACTTTTATTCAACGACTTTTATTCAACGACTCAATTTCTGAAAGTCTTTGTTCCGTAGCCCTGCAGATATAAAACCTACAAATGTTGCGCATTGAATTGTTGTGGAAGCACATTGTAACCAGGACAGAAAGGTTCCCTTACCCAAAGCTTAGTAGATATTATTCAAATGGTATCTTGCTATTCTCGTAAGAGGAATTTTTTTTGTCTTGAGCAGGATGAAAATAAAAATAAGGAGAGAGAAGAAAGATCAGCTGCTGAGGACTGCTTGAAACCTCTGAAGCTGAACTGAACTGAAAAATACCAGGTTTCAAGAGGTCTGCAAAGTCTGCTCAGTAAAGTAGTGATATCAATACAAATGTTGTCCACCAAATTGGCATCACAGAGCTGCTGTTCTGACGTCGGGTCCTCTGTGTGTGTGAGATGTGAAGCATGCCTGCACTCCAACCAGCTCCTGAGCCCCCGCACCAAGTGCAGTCGTATTGGTTCTTTGGCCATTCACCTTACGTCCCAGGTTAGTAACCGTCTGCAGGTTTCTGGATCCTATGCTTTTATTTTATTTTATTTTATTTTGGTCTGAACCATTTCATGACTGAGATATATGTCTGGGCTTTCACAGAAAAGCACATATGTTGTTTCACTCAGCCTACCCTGGACTTGTAACGGCATTTCCCACTTACGCTATGACTTGTTAGGCCTCCCCTCATGCTTTACCTGCCTCACTGTTATCACACATCAAAGATACGGGCTGAGTACTGACTAAATACAAGGCATGCTCTAGCTTATTTCTCTTTAAAGTGCCAGAGGCCAAGTTCTCCCCTCAGACTCGAAGCATGGCTCCTCTTTGATCTGACAGGAGCTGTGTGCACAGTACCTGGGGGCATGGATCAGCTTACGTGCGGTTTCCCTCCTCTCCCTCCCAATTATTACAGGAAGCAGCAGCTTTTACAGTGTAAATGAGACATTTGAAAGCAACTGTTGTCAGAAGGTTCCTTCTAATTCCATAATGCAGTCTTGCATATTAAAGAAGCTGCCTCTCATTAGGCACATGCTATTATTTAGCACGGGGAGGTATCAACCAATGGCAGGTATCCCCTGTTCCTGATACTGATATGTTTGGGTAATTAGAGCTCATCTCTACACTGAAGAGCTTATAGTTGGAGCTTGTCTGCAAGACTAGTAGGGTATTTCTTGAACAGGAATTTTCCACTTGTCAAATCCAAATGGTTGTGTGGAAGTGACCTGAGTTCCCAGACTTCTGACAGAGTTTATGCGTGTCTGCATGGTTGCTATTTTTCACTTACTTAGAAGTCTCAGTCTTTCCAAAATGCCAAATAAAATTTAATTAATAACATGAGGTTTCAGTTCCACAAAGGCTACAGTTTTTGTCCAAAAACATTTCTGTAATTTCTTCTTTTTTCCCGCAACCAAGAACTGTTTTCCTATTGAGCTCTATTTTTTTTTTTTT
>VXAB01005565.1:64555-259750 GCA_013399175.1 Odontophorus gujanensis | reverse complement strand
TTTTTTTTTTTTTTTTTTTTTGTCTAACAGAAAATATGGAAGAAATATGCCTTTGAGAGCAATCTGACTAAATGACTTCCCTGGGGTCCCACAAGTACTCCAGGGCAGAAGCTGAACTGAACTTGGAGCTCCCGAGCATTAGTAGGGCCTTAACCACAGAAAGATCTTTGTCTCATTATGTTAACATGATCTCAGTTAAATGCTGCCTGACTTAAGTCTGTGAAGATAAAAGCAATGCTCTAGCTCAAAAATTGAATAAAATGCTGGAATCACTTCAGTACTAGTGAATTATTAATATTAACCATGTAAAGAAAAAGTTCCGTGTTTCAGAGGAGTAGCTTTAAAAAAGGGCTTTTCAAAGGATGAATGTTTATATTGATGTGAGTTTTTTCCCTTATCCGTTCAGTAACCAGACTGCAGGGAATAATCTCCATGAAAGCTACTTTGACTCTTCCTCTGAATTCTTTACCTACAATTTGCTAATGAATTTCAGCTCAAGTGCGGTTAAAATGTAAGGGGTTTGACTAGGGAATGGATTGAAAATAATCATTTTCCTTCTTGGTCCCTCTCTAGGCACTTGTTAGAAAACGTTTGAATGCACTGAAGCATTAAGAGATGGATAGCTTGTTAAAACAGCAGAGGGACTGCTGTTGGGCGGGAGGCAAAGAAGAAAGTGAGGACAGAATCTGAAGAAACTTCTTGAACAAGAAAGATTAAAAGAATTTCAAGCGAAGGAAAAAAATCTACTTTCAGATCTTCTGGCTGCACACTTGAAAATCAAATGAGCTAGAAAATTTGTTTGGCTGCTTTTATGAGCATTGATCTTTTATGACTGCATCAGGACACCGGACCTGGTATGTATACGTGCGTGCCCAGGCAGGTTGTGAAAACCCACCCTTGGTAAATTTACAGCTGCCCCATACTGAATGCACTCTCTAAAAAATACACTGCAGTTTTTAAGTCAGCCAGTTTAAGGCTGCACCTTCTGTATAATGACTTTCCAGGCAAGCTCAGGTTTTAGCAATGTGTGGAAATGTCAGCTCTCTCTTGGGTGGTGATGGAGAGATGTGTGGGTAGATTTTGAATGCAGACCTCCAAAGTCCAGTTTTTCTAGCTATAATCTCTTCCAACAGACTCTAACTTTTTAGAAAGAGGATGTTCTTTCAGAACGCATTGATAGCTTCTCCTTTTGGACTGGACCTGGAAAATGGCATTCTCTTCCTTACCGCCAGGATGATCTTCCTGCTTCTTGTGTTATCTCCTGTTCTCTGTGGTCTTATTATTTCTGGTATCTGGTATCTGAAATGTAGTGATAGCTTCGAGGAGAATGTAGGACTTCACTCGCTGTAGTGAAGCAAATAAAAATTCTAGCCACTGAGACAGGAGGAAACAACATCCTGATCTTATGCACATGTGACAGTAAGCAGAGACCAGCTGAAATTAATATCCGCCAAAATTTGATGGATATTTAGGAATAACAGGTGCATTCATAGGGACTGAGATTGGTCCAAACCAGGATAATATCTTTAAAAATCCAGTTTGCAGTCAGTGTGATCCATCCAATTCTGCTAAGGACATTTTGCATGAAAAAGGCTTCTCTTTTCTCAGTAATTCATAACCTTCTATATTTTTTGCTCAAACCCATTGCTCAGCTCTGGTTAGGAATCTTCAGGGCTGGTGTTTCCTAGCTCTTCTGCTTTTTAATACCATGTATCCCCTGCAGTCTTCTCAAGCGCTGTAACCTTTGGGATCAAATCAACTTTAAATGAGAAGGGCAAAGTCAGCCAGCAGCCAGCTCTGAAGCAAGCACAGTATCTTTGATATGGAGCTTCCTGGCTTGGGCAGAGGGTCAGTTCATGTCACATCTATCTCTAGGAGTGCACAGCTGGGCTCCACAGGGCCCAAGGGTAAAAGAGCACACGAATGAAGTGGGCATATCGCAGTAACTGTAGGGACAAGGACAAACATCAGCCACAAGCTTTCACCGTTGGTTATCTCAGACGAGTAGTTTATGTTTGTTTACTGTGACTGATTCAAGTGCAAGTGACTGAAGTGTCTTGATAAGACTGGGGCAGGTTCTCAATGGGTCCAACCCACTGGTGGCAAACAGGGGAAAAAAAATAAAATGGTAGTACAGTTCAAGGGGTGATGAATGTCAGAGCTGAAGCAAGACCGAGAGGAGGACTGCATTTGGTGCTGACATTCAGTTGTGCTGAGTAGCACCATTCCTAGCAGTTGTTGCCTGCCTCTGGAAGTAGGGTTGAGAAGGAGGATTCAGTTACTGTGAAGTGTTTTTGGTTTTGTGCATTTATTGCAGGACAACTTGTAAGAGCAGGGATATGTTAGTACTAAGATAAACCCGGCTCTATCCTCAAATTTGAAAGTCTGTTCATTGGCAAAACTCATTTGCTTGTCAGTTTGTTTAATATCCAACAGCTAAACTTACATTCCAGGATAGACAAAGCAAAATGCAGAGTTTTTACAAAGTCATAAGAGAGATGGAAGACTTTTTTTCTCTTGCTAATGCATTTCCAGCACTGTTTTGCATCCTTATGACTCTGGGGAACGTAGTCTGCAAAATACATGATTAAGGATTATCACCATGATTTCAGAAGCCATTCTGCTGCACCAAATAATAATTCATTTTGCACCATTGTGCATACCAGTACTACTGTCTGAGCTATAAGCTAGACTCTGGCACTTGGACAATACAGAGAGAGAAGCCACAAGCTAGCGATAACCACCGTGTATGCTCTTTTCCTCTCATGACTTTTATATTTAGTAAAGCCAACTGGGTTCATAGATCAGAATTACAATCCTGCTATAGGTTTGGTAGTCTGGGTAAAATAAGGTTGCTCTGTTGTTATAAAGCATTTTGGTTTATGGTTATACTTTTCTATGGGTTTGTAAGACAATCTTATGTTTTCCTGGAGGCATCATTTTAATTTTGAGGGCAAATTATGACCAATGTTGGATTCATGTGTTTAATGAACTTGCTTTAGGTAGAAGTTGCTCTCTTAAAAGTTAATTAAAGAATTCATTTGGACTCCAAATTAAAGTACTGTCTGGAAGCAGGGCAGCAGCATCCCCTGAGTGTGGAGACAGAGGTTGGCAGGAGAGTGGAGCTTTGGATTAGAAGGAGGTGCATGAACCTTTACTCTTTTTAACCCTGTTTTTTCAGTCTTTCTGTATAGCTACTTCATGCGCAGTGAAATGATGGGTATGATGTCAACAGACAGACAAAGAGCTTTCGCTGCTCTTAATCCTCAGACATAACAGGAGACTTAGCCCCCTCTTCCCAAACAGGGAGGAATGTTTTCATTACTATGTTAATTCAATCTGTCCTATAATAGTGATACTTTAATTGCTCCTCTGTTTTCCTCAGACATAATCCAATTCCCTTTGGCCTCCTAGTTTATCCACACGTTAATTGGGTTATTGCTTTGTAAAAGAGAAGGGCAAATATATCACTTAAATTTTATCACAGACAATTAATAAGCATGACTGAGATTTTTAAAGTACCCTAATGCAATTAGGTTCCAGACTCCCTGGAGTTTCAGTGTGATCTGGGTGCCTTGTTTCGTCACACCTACTTAGAAATCCCCATCCCAGGCATATAAGGAAGTCTATATTTCTTTGTTGTATATTGAGCACTTGAGAGTTCTCATTTTCAGCCTGAATTCCTGATTCTACTGTCTTTAATCTTGTAAATCTGCTTTTGATTTAATCAAGTGAAATTCTTTTTGATTTCCTTGATTAAGGTTTGTGGGGTCAAAGCTTTTGAAGTACAGCTAAAGGCATCAAAGCAAAATGAGGCAATGACAGGAGAGCTTGGGGGACTGGTAATGGGACACCCAACTTTTCACATTTGGGACTAAAGTCCCTGTCAAAAGTGACTTTGCACTTGCTAAGTCTAGTGGATGTGGGACTGCAGTCCATACCTAGAAAACTGGTGGGACTAATGAGTAATGGCCTTGTTCAGCAAACTCAGGAAACCCTGAAGCTGTCCCATGTGCCCACACCAGCCTGTTACTGAAAGGAGCCTATGCTAGCATGGTCATTCTGTTGCATAGATGCTCTCAGACCATATCCAAAGGGTCATCCATATCCTTCCATTCCCCAGATTCTCTCACTTACCCCCATGGTCCAGGAGTCCTGAGGGGGAGTTCCCACAGTGAATCCAGAAGCAAAGAAGGTGTTCAGTATCTCCACCTTCCCTGCATCCCAGAATTACCAGAACACCCTCCTCTTTTAGTAGGGGACCCACATTTTCCCTAGTCTTTCTTTCACTGTTGGCATACTCAAAAAAAACTCTGTTATTATCCTTTATCTCCTTTGCCAGATCTAATTCCAGGTTGGCTTTGGCCTTCCTCATCGCATCCCTGTGATTCTGTGATTGTCATTCAACAAGCAGACACCTCAGTGCATGGTGCACTGAGTTCCTCCTGTTCCATGGGTGCTTTTGTACTGGGAATTTGTATTTCCTGTGCTGAGGAACACTGAACCAGGCTAGTAGCAGTGGAGGTCATTAGAAGAGACAAGTGAACTGTCCTTGGAACAAGGAAAGCTCTAATTCATTGAGCACTGCAAGGAAATACCAGAAGGAGGCATGCTCAGGAGATGTCCTTACCCTTTAATTGCTGTTTCAGGTACCACTCACAGCAGTGTGGTCAGTGTACCTCTCATTCATAATTACAGCTGTGCATCTTACAACTCTTCACGCTGCTGTTTCTTGCAGGCAGAGGGTTGAACCAGAAAGGGAGATGGCTGCTACCCTGTCCCAGAATTTTGTAGTGATGTCAGTATTGGGCAACAAGGAACAAGTAACAACCATTGCTACAAGGCTTTCATAAAGGAAATGCATTGGTTGAACTACGCCCTTTTTATTGGTATTTATGTGGGATGTGAATCAACCAACATACAATAGTGCATGATCAAAGAGCACATACTAATGATAATATTATAATAAGTCATACAATATCTCTTTCATACCAGAGAGTTATTACATCCATACCTTACCCACATTGTGCCAGTGTGTTGGCATCAGTGAATTTTCTTTGAGCTGGTAAGGCAGAAATAAGAATTGCCTAAGCAACACATGCTTTGTATTCTCTTTTCCTACAAAATATATAGTGAATAAAACTGACAGGGATCTTTTTACTTTAGGTGATTCTAAGATAAATACACTTTTTAACCCAATCTTATATGCTTGAGTTATAATGACTGGAGAAAATGATGTGTTTCATAGACCACTGCAGGCCTTGCTAAAATTGAAACTTGGAGAGTTGAGGACAGGTATTCCTCTGGCACAGCTCAAACAGGGACTGAATACCCAGTGCTGAGCTGAAGTTCCTGGGCCAATGGCCATGACTTGGTGCGTGCAAGGCAAAATATGTGTAAATGCAGTGCTATATTCCTGTGATATTTTCCCTTGACCTATATGTACCATGTTGTACATGGTAAATTGTGATGCATCAGGGGAGAAATAAACCTATGAAGGGTTAAGTGGCATGGTAGGAAGTCATAGTGCCCTGAATCTGTCTCATGGAGGGTCTTGATATCTCATCTCTAAGTGGCTGTTCTGGCTGTCATAGGCTACAGGTTTGGTTAAACTGTGAAAACACAAATGAAAGAGAGAGAGTTTGGGTCCAAAATAATGTTCTTTATTAGAACAATTCTCATTTCAAGTAAGTTATGGGATTCAAATGAGTATCAAATAACTTTTGCTGAGATGTGAATTTGGGTGTTTCTCTAAGCACTATGTTCTAGACTTCAGTGAACAGAGGAATAATGAGCTTATTGGTCCACTTGGGTGCTTCATGGAGCTGAGCAAAGTATTTGCTTTGGTCTCTGACTCTTCCATAAGGAAAACGAGCCCATTGCTTTTGGGACTTCCATATGTCTGTCAAGCAAAAATAACTTTCTCATTTGGGATGGAAAGATATGCTATTACAGATGGGGTGGTTATCATTATCAAAGTCTCTGGCAGAGGTGGATTATCCATTATTTGCACTCAGACATCCAATATCTCAAAGGTACAGCTCAAACACTCTGAGAATGTGACTTGGAGTAACTCTGACCTGTTGCTATTGCCATCCTAAATACCATCTTAAAATCGACAGATGTATTTTTTGTGTTGTCTGCTATTCTTCCCTTTCCAGGAAACACCTTTCATTTAAATAGAAAAGGTCTGGGTAATTAAACAAAACAAAATGCTGTACTAAGGAATGTGGCACCCAGCTGTGATCGTGCACAGTATTGATTTTTCCCTTCTCCTCTCAGAAATTAAAGGAGTCAGCCTTGTTTCAGCTCAGCTGCTACAAGCTGATATTTACCCATTTCCCAAGCTGGAATTTTACTAGTTCACCATCATTATTGCTGCATATATTCAACTGTACACTTGGATAGAAGGAAGTTCAGCTGCCTGTGTTGTATTCCTGGATGTCAGCTTGGGAGCACCTGAACTACCCAGGCCCCAGCACAGTGCCTGTGCAGATGGAGTCGTGCTGTGTGTCTGGGAACTCAGGCTGAGCCCTTCAGAGGCACTGCTGTTCCTGCTGGAGGCTCAACAGTGTTTGTGCCTCCACTCAGCTGCACGCTGAGCCAGCTTGTAGGACAGAGTGGTGAGTTCTCCCCTGGGGAAACTTCCCTGCCATTTCATTTGGAAAATAATAAAAAGGAAGCATGGAGACTCTCTGTAGTGGTGGATTCAGAAAAGAGGGAAATGACTGCAGTGTTCTGCTAAATGCACGCTGCCACGAGGGAAGGGTGCTGCTGCTGCTGCTTAATTTGGGGTGTATTAAAACTCCCGTGTAGTATAGGGCAGAGTATTCTCATTTGGTGCTTGGACTCTATCCAAAACAGAAATGCAGAAATACAGATCAAACCATTACTCTAACAACTGCTGGATTCTGTCTTCTCATCTCTTCTCTCTGTGCAAAACAGAAAAGAAAAAAAAAAAACAATGCAAATTTTTGTCTCCAGCCTGACTCCTGTTTCTGCTTTTAGCTGAGTGCTCATTTCAGGTAAATGCTGCCAGACAAGCTGGTTCTATTCCTGAAAATGTAAAAGTCCAGGGATATGTTTTGTGGGACGTTTTCTTTGTTGCAGCTTCAGAGTTTACACAAAGGCCAGTATATACTTGCTGGTTTTTTTAGTCATGAAAGTTTCTTAAATAAATAAGGTCTTTTATAGCCTCATCATCTTTATTTGTTGTTGGGCTTTTAAAGTACATTTCACGATTTATTAGCCATGTATATGGAAAACTCCCCCAATCTGATAATCTACGGTTAAATTGATTACACTTTATAAGACTTTGTGACATTTTAAGTACTTCATTGAAGCTACAGCTGTAATAAGATTATTACTAGGTTATTGGCATTAAATATCATAATAGCCACAAGGATTTAAAGTTGATGCATGCTCAGAAATGGGATAAAATGTATCATTGATTATGCTGGGATTTCCTCCCAGTTCTTCTGGCACTCTGCCCAGTTGAAGTGGGGGAAATTCTGATCTTCTTGCTGATAAGAACCTGAGCTCCCAAACGTTATGCAGCAACAGAATCAGGCTCATGGAAATAGCCCAAGACAGTGGAATCAAAATATCCTTTGGGTAAGCAGATAGAGGTATAGCATTAATTTCTTTTTTTTTTCTCCCAAATGACTAAGGAGTCATGGGGAGCTGGGCATTTTCCTCAGGTGATTTTCCTGGTTTCTTCTTTGAAATATGTTAACGTTACCCCATTCCCCCAGAAGAGCTACCTGGATTGAATGGTCTAAAACCTCTAGGATCAGCAAGAAGTTAGCAAGCACAGATGGGAAACTGAATCCTGTCACTAACTTTGAACGGGCAGTGTAAGATGGTTGGGATAAATGAAAAGGTGTAAGGGAAGCGTGATGCTTGAAGGACTTTATTACTTACAGTCTGTAGTACTGATTTTGATTAATAGTTCTCTAATGTTGGAAGCACCATATCCAAATCAGAGGGAGCTCCATATCAGGGCCCCCAGAGCTCAGTGTAAGGAGCACAATGATAAGATAATTCATGTGCATATTAAAAAATGGAATGGCAAAAGTGGAAGAGAGGGCAAAGGTGTTAAAAATGCCATTATCTGTTCTATCTGTTTCAGTTAGGATCAGCTGTAGCGTGTGCTGTGTGTTCAGAGACCTGTTAGCCTGAGTGCTTCTGAATGGAGTTGAGTCTGGGGTGCTGAAAATTGCTGGATGTGATGCAGATTGCACCAGTTCTTTGTGTGCTGCAGCATGATTTCCTTCACCCAGAAGCACCATCTGAGGCTGAGAGGTTATCTGGCTGCTTATGCCATACAGACTGTTACTTTGCCATCTACACTTGCTCCCACACTCTGAAAAATCAGCCTGTTAGCTGGCACAAGATGTGAATTTCCCATTCATGCCAGCTGGTGCAGTGCCCCAGCTGATGTCCCACTCTAAATTAGGTCTATGAAGGTGGCTACAGCAGCTGAATCTGTCATATTTTCAGACCCTCAGGTGCATGAATTGAGGGGCTGCAGCCTCTGTTTATGACCCTGTACTGAAGATGGCCACTCTTTTTACAACACCTTACCAGGACTTTGTGATGTCATTATCCACTTTCAGAGCAGAGGTAGTGGAGGGCTGTGGTCCTGAGGTGTCACAAGAAGTCACATCCAGCCCTGCTTTCCCTGAACACAGTCAGCCCAGCTCCTGTGAGATTAACAAGTCAAATTCTGTTCTCAGTTATATTTGTGGAGTTGTCCCATATTTGTCCTGAATAAATCAGAATCAGTCTTACTCTGCTTAGGAAAGCCAGCGTGGTTTTGGTCCCCATTAAGTCAATGGGAATTTTGCCATTGACTGCAGCAGACCTTGGTTTCATTTGCAAATAATGACTTTCAATTTGATTTTACTACTTTCCACTGGAGAAGGCAGTGCAGTCCCAAAGCTGAAGTAAACACCTGGTACCATCCAAAACAGGCAGCTCCCATCTAAAGGTGCATTGTGTTTCCCATAAAGGCTGCTGCAATATTCAGTTGGCCAGGATGTTTTCCTTTCATGCTAAATCAACGGCTCTAATTAAGCATGATGACAAAATATGAGGACTTCTATGTAATTATGGCAACTATACCACCTGCTTCTAATTAAGCTGCCAAAACATTTGGTCTAAAATGGTGCAATGAATAAAGAAAAAAAAATCCAACATTTTGGCAGTGCAACAACAGGCTGCCTTTCCTCACTTAACTAGTTTTAACAAAGTATTGTTAATCTGTTTTCTGATTAATAGACTACTTAATCTTATAGCAGTGTGACGAGACTCTGAGCTGCTTCTGGTTTAAGTTTCCACAAATGCAGCTAAGGTTTCTAGCAGTTTGAAGGATATACTTATGTGAGAAACATAGTTTCTTATTATTTTCATTATTCTTCATGTGAGCCCCAAAGGTTACATTCTTTGAATTCACTGAACTTTAAAGGCTTTTATTAAATCAGAAGCCAGAGGAGAAGCTAAGTTTTTTTCCTCTTCCTAATTCCTTGTATGGATAAGTCACTGGTATGAGTAACTGGGAGGAGGGATGCCCAGAAACCTTACAAGCTTCACACATTCTAGAGTGGCTGCTTGGTTGGCATGAAGTATGAGCTCTGTGGGCTGCTGCGATGCCCTGGGGTGTTTGGTGGCTGATGATGTCCCCCAGAAATGATTCTTAGGTTGGAATTAGTGACAATGAGGAGAGGAATATAATGCATAACAACAGCAAAGCAGCCCAACCGCTTTTTCAGGACTTACGTGGCCATTTGGGTTTCAGAGCTGTTAATGTAACCTGGCATTTAAATCAGACATGATCAACACTGTAAAAGAGCCAAGCATACCAACAGTACAGATGGGTGGCAGATAATGAAAGAAGCCGTGACGGAGCAGTGTGGAACTGCTGATCAAACCTCGTTGACATATAGGACTTATATTTCCAAAATTCATCATTTGAACACCAGGATGAAAGCAGGTAGCTGTGCAGTCACTGTGGGTGCTAACTCTTCAAGAACAAGTTGTTAGCCACTTTCTCATGTCTTGACCTGTCTGTCTTAAATTTTCTTTGGGCACGAGTTTTCTACTGCCTTGTGCCCCATGGTGACTCCATAAAATGGGTGTGAATATTTCCACCAGCCACAGTGCTTTGTGTCTGTCCTCTTGCCCTGCCAAATTTCTTCCCCATAGCACTGTCTGGGCTGGATTATCTACTCCCACTCCAGCTGGAAAGATTTGTCTAGCTTCAAAATTCAGAGGAGTTTCAAGAAAGTCCAAGGATTTGGCAGCACTCAGCTCTTATTAAAGGTGACTATTAATTCAAAGAGTATATTTCAGTTTTCTCAGCACGAAGTGATGACAATGGCAGTGTTCTTCTATCTGGAATATCGCTGGTATGGTGATGAGACTTTGGCATTTGAGAAGTGGCTTCCTGGTGAAGTTCCCTGTTGTGGCCTGGATACAACCACATCAGTGATGTTCCCTCTGCCAGTCAGGCAGCCCTTATATCCTCGTGCTCACACACCCTTCAGCATCAGGTGCAGAAGTCCATCTTTTATCTCCAGGGTCCTTTGTGCAAGCAGGAAGTTAGCTGGTTATGGAGTAAAGCTTAAGAGATTTGTTATAAAAACCCAAACCAACACATTATTGAGGAGTTGTATCATGATCTGCTCAGAGAGGGGCAGCAGTGTAAGCACAGCCTCCAAATTCCACCTCCTAGCACCACGTGAGGCATGGAGTCCTAAAGATAACATGTACATTCTGTAGAGCTGCATGACAAGAAGAGGAGGATTGGAGGTCTCATTTGATGCTGATAGTGCATGGATCAAAATCCCGATGCAGTGAGTGTCCCACATGTTGTGCTGAAGCAGCTGTAATAGCGTCTCACTCACTGCTGCTGGAGCTCCAGCCAACAAGACAAGCCAGGATCCTTACCAGCTCCCTAATCTCATCCGGACCCAACCCTCCCACTCCAAAACAGCAGCAACAATCCTTTTGGTGACCTCATCTTGCTTACGCATCAGAGTGGCAGATGAAATGCTTATGACTTTTTTGTTTTTCTTTAGTCCCTGTCTTATTTATTGAATTTCTTTTCATTTGCAGATTTGGGAATACCCTATGTTTGCTTCTATGTGTGCTTGTTAAGATTTGTTTTCCTAAGAGCTGACCCAGGAACTGAAGAAATGAGCTCCTGAGCTGGTCTACAGGAGATGGTTAGGGTCAGTTTAATGTTTTCCATGATTAAAGTACACACTGCTGAGTAAATACAGGGAGGAATTACATGTTATTTGACTAGCTGCTAATTACAGTGAGCTCTTCCCAACTGCACTTCCTTTATAAAAGATGAAAGTCAGATCCCTCAAAATTCTCATATTTAGTTCCTTTGGAGAAAATGTTCTGGTAAATAAAACAAGTATTACTGCTATAGTTTGTATCATGCATCTTTTGCATGCTAATTTGAAGTTCCCCTGAGATAATTTGACAAGAAGGCCATTAATGCAAATTTAAGCATGACCTAGAAAGGATTTATTTTTCATGCACCACAGTGATTCTCTGCTATTGTTATTTGTTTTAAACTGCCTGGTGTTTTGGGGATGCCTTTCCTTGTTTTGCTTTCCTCTTCTTTTTTTATTTTAATCTCATCACCACACCAGCATGAATCATCCCAAACGAAGTGTGTTGCTTTCAAATAAGTGCAAGAGTAAGATATGAAAATGTTGTGTTATTTGGCAGACAGCGGGTATCGTCTTGAAAAACTATCTTCATGGGCAATTAAGAAAAGTTTGCATCAATTTATTTTGTTTTGTTGGAGCAACTGAGTGCAAATTTGCATAATAGATACCAGAGCTTTCCCTACAGTCGTAGTCTCAGAGTCCTCCATTGTCCAATGGTGCCAACCAGCCAGTAGAGTAAATGCTAACCAAAATTATTGCAAGATTGAACATCTGTTTTTCAATTGGTTTATCTTAGTTTCTTTGATTTCTAGGCAGTCCATAAACTTTTCGGTCTGTAGATGTGACGTTCTTGTGAGTTATGTAACATAGAAACAAAGGAGGAACAAAACCAACCTGCTGAGAATCTCTGCATTTCTGGGTTTACTTGTATATTGTGAAGAACAGAAAAAATCAGTTACCTGCCTCTCTTGAGACTTTGGCAGGTCAGTGTAAGTCTGTTACTCTTCTGGCAATATAATATTTCCACATGTATAGTGTACTTCCATATACATTAGATATTTAGAGGTAGAATACGTAACCTTTCCCAAAGAGATCTCAAAACCCTGTGCCATGGGATGTACCCATTGGCTGCTTTGGGTTTGGTTCATATTTTTCCCTTGCAGGTCAATATGCCCGTTCTATATCTAGCTGCAGAGAATGCAAAATACATCCTCAACGGATACGCAGTGGGGACAGAGATCAGTCCTAAGGCAGAAAGGATGGCTCGTGGTCACAGCTAACTGAACAGCGGAAGAGAAGGCAGATCGGGCTGAGTGCTGCCAGCTCTCCTCCCAGGGAGCAGTGCCAGGAGTGGCTGTGCTGACACCCCGCCAGCATCTGCGCAGGGAAACATCTCGTGTCCAGCCCGCTTGACCCCCTGTCGAAGTAACTTGTTTTGCCATTTGTCACTGCCAAATGTTTCTTTCTTCTGCCTCAGTCAGTTGGTTTGCCACTCATTTGACTCACTGCATAATTAACTTTGCCAGCCAATTGACTTGCTGTGTGATTATCTTCGCCAGTCAGTTTAGTCCCTGCATATTAATCATGGTGTCTAACGGGCCTCGGGGCAGGCTGCAGCCTGGGGGAGATGCAGCAGGTGCTGGCAGCCCCGGCGCCCATAGGCACTGCCTGGTGTTGGGGGAAGAGCTGTAGCTCCATGCCGCCACTTGCTGCTTCTCTTCCCTGACCCGAATTTAACTTCGTTTCCCAGCAGTGCCCCCCTCCAGCCCTGCCCCTCCTCGTTTCATTGCTCTCATTTCATATTGTGTCCGGACGCCTTTGGCAGTTTCTGTGATAAACCTCTCTGGGTGCTTCCCCACACTCCTGTGCGGACCAACCACAAATCACCTGCAAGGCACCCACAGATTCTTTGTTCAGTTTCAACCAAGGGGCTGCTTATGCAGGATGCCTTGGAAACATTTTCTGACTTAGAATGACAAGTGTGAAGAGCAGTTGCAGACAGTTTATACATCCTCCTCATGGAAAATAAACCTGTTAGTGTACGCCATATGCTACAAAGAAGTGGCCTGTGGCCACGCAGCTGAAACCATAGAGCCTTTCCTTGCTTCTTTGTCTGCTCGTCTATTTGTCTTCAAAGCGGGAGCCCCTAACAGCTGACACTTCTCCTTCTGTCGTGTTTGCCAAATAGTTGGGGACTTTCTAAGCAATGTACACAAAAGCTTTGGATGTTGTCAGGAATAAATACCGTAATGCCTAGATTTACCATTTAATCACAGAATAATGTACTTTGAAAAAAGATTTTCCCTGCCTGCCATTCGGAGAGGTTTGTTTTTCTTCTTTGGAGCACATTTCCTTTAAACTCTTCCTCATCTGTGCTTTGTTCTGCCCATTCTGCCCAACTTCAGTTCTGGCTCCTTTATTGCTTAATGAAATTTTGTATGACTTCATTCCCTGTTGGATGTACTTCAGCTCTAAAAATACAATCCGGCACCAAGACCAAGCAGACTTCCAATTTAATTTTCCCTGATGGTGTTTTCTAGTTTGACTGGACAGACAGAATCTATTGCTAGGAATTTGGCCTCTCTGTATCCTCTTATATTGACTGGTTATTTCATAGGCAGGTTATTCTGCTTGCTTAGAGACCCTACAGCAAATTCTTGTAAGGAGCTGTTTACAATCCTCTCCCATTGCTTCTTGTTTTACTTTGAATGCAAACAACAGAGCTTGTTTTTTCTAAAGTGTCAAGGAAGATGAATCCCCAAATGAGATACAAAGGCACAAGTCTATCCTGTGCAGCCGAGCGTGTTGTTATTTCACCTAATTTTGGTTGAGGTAGCTCCGCATCAGGAGATTTGCAGTTTTTGCAGGTCGTGTGGCATGAACATGTGCTGTTTTTGCCGGCTGCCCTGAGAGACTGGATTGAGTCTTTTGTTCACATGAAGGGGAAACAAGTATTCCCCCTCCTCTCCAGCTTTTAAATTCCCTAACGTGCTCCTTGGACAGCAGGAATTATTATTGTAGTGTTTTTATGTTGCAAAAGTCCAAGTTCTTTGGCTGACAAATGTGTAGACAAATCATCTGTCCTGGCTTGGTCTTCCCATAGCTTCAGCGTAACAGAAGGAAAAGGAGTGATCCCATCCCAGCTGCCCCATTTCAGTCTGGGCTGAGATAAGGGTACTCTGCTGGGAAGAGATCTGAGGTTCACAATCTGGAGTTTTTCTTCTGAGAAAAAAAAATGAGTTCATGTGTGAACTATGACTGCTGGTTTTTCCTTTCTTTTTTTCTTCTTCCTGAAGTGGCCCTGCTCAGCTTCTCCCAGCAGTTTTGAGCTGCAGTGAACCCACTCAGAATCCCAACAGGAGCTAGTTCTGACTGGTGGGGACAGTGGGGCTGCCAAAATGCGATTTTAGCAGAGGAAGTGACACATCTGGACTGAATTCCTCTGCTTGACATTTAAGAACAGATATTATCATTGGTTTGGCTGGGGTTGTTGTTTGGACAAGACTTAGGTCCACGTGGGGGTCCTAACACAGCCCAGTGCACTGCCTGCTCTCTCGAGTAGATTTTGAGGAGGAGATGACAGCCTTGTCTTTTCCTCAGGTCAGTTCCCACCTCTTTGAACACAAAGACTCCATGCATGGGGAACTCTGGCAGAGAGGAGGAAAGAAAGACAGTCCTTGCAAAGAGCTCTAGCTAAAAATTAACCTTGCTGACTAATTGAATGTTGGCAATGAAAAATGTTAAAACAAATACACCAGAGAAAGAGGCTGTATTTTTTCCCTCCATCTGCTGACGAAGGGCTGTCTTGCCACCTGTCTAGGCCCAGCATCTTTGGATATTAAGTAAACCCAGCCTTCATCTCCAGTACAGTAATAAAGAAGATAATTCAGCTGCATTAGAGGAATCTACAACCTAAGGGAAGTCAGTAGCAGCTTTGAGTGTGTCCTTCAAGTTATACTTCGCACCCACCCAGTACACTGAGATAACAATGTTTGCTATCACTTTGTAAGTACAACTATCTGGATGACTAAACCAGTAAGTAATGAAATGCAGCTATCTGCCATATTTCTGATTTCTCCTGTATTTATCCATCTTTCTGTAAAAGAGCCGTAGGTCTGCAATCTCCTCCCATGGGAAAAGCAGGAGAAGATTTGCTGCCAGGGAAAGCCTGGCTTGTGGGTCTGGCTGTCCTGCTGCAGCTGGGAAGATCTGTAGGCATGGACTGCTGCTGCCAGGAGATTTCAGCTTCAGTGATTGAGTAGGTTGGCTTGGAGAATTCTGGTTTAACATCTGAACTGCTGTCTCTAGCTCTGAAACACCAGTGGTCCCGTAGTGGGGAAATGAAACAGTGAAGAGGCTGCTGTGAGCAGCTCAGGTCTGTTCATTGACTTGCCCATGGGTCAACCAGAGCCAGCTCCAGTCAGCAGCTTGAGAGCCTGCATCAGAGAGCAGCACAGGTATGGAGGTGAGAGATGGGGGTATTGCAGTGAGTGCTCTTGTGGGCAGTGCTGGTGTGATTATACCCTTGGGCTGCAGTGTATGCTGCCACAAGAGGTCAACATGAAACCTTGACACCCCCCAAACTCAGTACAAGATCTCTCGTGCCTAGCAGATCTGATTTGCAGTGATGACCGATTCCCAGAAATGAGGAGGGAAAATGTGGCGGAACAGGGACTGGGATGCTGTTGGAAACTGTTGGCCTTTTAAGACCTCTTATAAAGTCTCTCTATTATTCCAAAGATGAACTTGCTATAAACTCCCGAATGGACAGACGGCAGCTGAGATCCAAGAGAATGGGGCCTAAGACAGTTTTCTATTATCTGGGAGATTTCTGTCTTAATAGAAGCTTTCAGAGCCAGCATGAGTGTTGAGCTGTAAAATTATGCCCCTGTAGGAACAGTGTGTTCTGATGAAAAAGGCAAATAAATTGTTTTGTGACTTGATATTGGACAGAGTATTGCTCTGCTGGTTCTGAAGTTAGAAAGACTCCATCACAGACAGTGAGCCTTAATATCTTCTGTGGCAAAAATAAAAATCACTTTCTGTCAAATACTTTGCCCCTATGGGGTAATTCCTGTTAAAGTCGGCTGCTCTGTCCATCTTGCAGAAAGTTTTCTCCTCTGTAGCACAGAGCAGCAACCCTTTCTACTTTTGTACACACATTTTTTCTTTAATTTTTCTTTTGACACTATCTACTATCTCAACCTGTAACTGTGAAATTAATGGTTACGTAAGTTGAACCACTTAAAACTAACTAAAGCAAACTGTCACCTTCCACTTTGGGCTGAAATGGAGAGCACTCCATGCACCAGTACACACATATGCACACCCACCTGCCTGTCACACAGCAGGACAAAAAGCCTACAGCCCATAATGTCAGGTTAGCCAAGGCTTCTCCACCCCAGTGTTCCATGCCCTGCAATTTCAGCTTTTGGCCAGGCCTCTCTGTGTGCATGGAATGGTTGTGTAGGCCTATGGTCAACAAAACAGATCATGAACTTGGTCTTGCCACTACTTTATTTATCTTACTACTGCCTTTACTCACCACTTCTGGGTGGTGTCTCTTTCTGGGACGCCAGCCACAGCTTCCATTATTGGGTGCACCATTTATCATAATTCTGCATTACTTCCCTCTCTGCCAATGGCAATCACATAAGTGCAATGGATTATTTACCTCCTTTCAGTTTAAATATAATCTATATATTTCAGCTCAGCTCAATAGCCCTTACATTAACAGTGCATTTCTGTTTAAGGATTTTAATTAGATGACTGTTTCAATAATTCCCACAACAATATTTATTTTTCTGCCAAAAAAACTTAATTCAGTAAAGAGCCTGCCTTCATAGTTAACAGGTTTCTAAAGAGAAAGAATCCAATGAAGAATTTTTAGCATTAGGCTTTTTTTCCTCTTTTTTTAATTTGCAGTCAAGGAAATGTAATTACTTTTCACCTTCTCTTCTGTTTGCTTATTGCATTCCACTTCTCCTGAGCTTGGGTATGAATCATGCTCTACTTGGAATCATGGAAGAGCAGTGCTGGCTGTGCTGCTGGGTCTGGGTCTGGTCTATACTTTCAGTAGAGACACTCAGCTGCTATAAATCAACAAAGGAGTCAATGAAGCCAACTTGGTTTAGACAAGCAAAGGATGTGACCCTTGGTCTTCTGCAAGAGAAAGTCTTTGGCCCTACCTCTTTGAAAACTAATTTAAAACAAAACAAAACAAAACAAAAAAAAAGCATGACTGTCAATCAAACACATACTGTTTCTTCTCTTGGTGAGGGTTTGCTCTTGTGGGTTTTTTTCCTCCTCCCAGGAATGCTGTTGATAGAATTCAGATAAAAACCCAACGCCTAAGAAAGACCCTTCAGCAAAATGTTTGTCCAGCAGTGTTAGAACTTGTCCCGGGATAATGACTTAGATCCACTTTTATCTTGCAACTCTCACAAAATTAAGCAGCCAATTCCAGCACTCACTGAAACTTACTGATGATTATCAGCCTGAATCTGCTCCCACTGACGATAGATTTTACACTGATGGAGCAGAGTGGGCTTTGGTCCACCTCTTGCAGGTTACCTGCCTATACTCAGTGCTTCTTTTGAAATCTCATGCTCTATCAATGAAGCAATAACTCTGTAGGCTCAGCTGAGCTTTCCCTTGAACCTGGTCTCTAATTAACCACTGCTTTAATTTCTTATCAGCAGATTAGCTGACTGCAGAAACATTCGGCATTTCCATAACTTGTCAGGTCACACAGGAATGCATCTTCTGTCATCCTGCTACAACCCTGGTGTTACACAAAGTATCAGCTGAAGTCTTAGAAGTTTTCCAGACCTTTTAATTTTCACTTCTCGCTTTCTATTGATCCTTTCAAATAGATGTCATTCCACACACAGACATTTTGCCCCATGAGGATCTAAAGCAAGTTGAGTTAAGACCCATTTCGTACACTGAGGAAAACATAAAAAAGATAAGGGTCCAACTATAAGCCTCTATTTAGGAAGGCAACAAAGCTTGCACTTAATCCATTCCTGTTGTAATACCTGGTGTTATGAGAGCTATAGAAACCACAGCCTTATTTGTACTTGATGTTGTACAAAATATAATGAAGAGAGTGTTGTGTCCTGAAGGACTGCTTAGAAGTGTAAGAATAAAGTCAACAGGGAGAGGCAAGCAACAGACAGACACATGGGGAACATGACAATACTTCTATCTGCAGAGGAATTCACTGGTCAAAACAAATTACCTGATGAACGGTGCTGTGATTTCTGTGGGTACTGTGGCATATCCTCAGCCCAGAGCACATGCCTAAGTCTAATTGAAGAAATTAATGTTATGCATGTGCTACAGTGCTTTGTTGAGTCAGGTTCATAGTACTGCCACCAGCCATGCTAAGACTGGATGGAGATGAGCTAATGTGCCTGGTATCAGTGAAATTCCTTAGTGTCTCCCAAATGGAGTACGTTGTGTCAGCCAGAAGAACTGAAGCCCCTTTCTGTGCTGTGATTTTCAACTCTGATTAAACCATCTCAACATACATTCCCGAGCCCACTGATGTAATTGATTCCTTCCAGAGAAAACACTGTGTAGAGCAACATTGCCAGGAAATGGGAGCCCTCACATTTGGAGTCAGTGTTTGTTGTAAATATCCTGACTGACGTCTTTTGTGTGGTAGCTGGAGAAGAAGCTTGTTTTGTCACCCTTTTCAACTGCACTATTGTCCAAGTCTGGAAAGAAACTGGGATCTCATCTGTGAAGAAAAAAAAATCCATCTTAGAAAAAGAGATAAAACACAGTTAAGGGCAAAAGCAGCCCGGAAATGGGTTTGCAGTGAGAAAGTACGTTTCCTGGAGGCCTTGTCAAAATAATCTTCATCAACAAAGGACTATTAAGTGCTATGAGATTTGAGCTTTTCTTCGCTGTTATTGTAGGTTCAGTGAGTCAATATTCATTTCCCAAAAGTGATGCTCTCCCTGACCTCTGGTTGCAACGTGACCCTCTGCCCTTGCTTCAAACAAATTCAGCAGCTTCGCAGTGCTTTGGAAGGAACCAGCTCACCTAACTCCAAGGCATTTCCCAGAAGCAGCAAAATCGAAGGGGAGTTTTGCAACTAACCTGAGTGTTTGTGCTCGGCACTCCACCACAGCCACAGCACAGACTGGAGAGCCCTTCTGCTGGAATCAACAAGCCCCTTGTCACTGTAAGCACTGCAGATGTGCAAAGGGCCTGTATGAATTAAGCAGCAAGGATACATACAAAATAAAAAGAAACCAGTCTGTTGGCATGCTAATAGCATTAAATGTCATTATACTGTTAAGCATCACAACTACTGAGCTTGGACCAAAGCTCTCACCAGCTGAAACCAGTTCGTGACTGCAGGCTAAGGCATCTGGGCAGGCCAGCACCAACTGGAGGTGTGCTTACAATCCTCTGCCACTTCTTTTTCTTCCTATCTGAGAGTTATATCTACATTTCAGATGACAAGGAATGAAAAACTTACCTTCTGTAGCCTGCTGGCAACATCAGTGTGCCTTTGTTGCCTAGAGAAACGAAAGTGATGGGGATGTGGAACATCTGCAGCTGGAGGACTCTGCTCTCTGGATTCCCCCATGGTGGTTTATAGATTCTGCCATGCCCACAGATGGTGGGTCATGGTGTGGCAGAGAACGATACGGTCACACAGCTGGGTGAAGCTAAGGGAGTACCCCTTTGTGTGTTAATATGAAAAAGCCCTTTTGCAGGAAGACAGAAATGAGGAGGGACTGCAAAGCCAATGAAAAATATTGTTTTTCTGCAGGTTTGTGTTGTTTTTATATTCTCCCAGGTGTCTCATTAAAAATGCATTAAAATGAGACAATTAGCTGCTGCTGAGCATTTACTATGCTGCTGCATCAAAGTACACTGGAGTACTTCATAAATACCAAGCTGAGTAATTGTACCTATCTCTACTGTGTGCCACAAAGGCAATGGACAACGGTGAGGGTCCTGAGAACATATAGTCTTTAATGAGGCATGGAAATGAATGTTTAAGCAGTCTAATTATAAACACATATATAAAGTAATGTGATTAGCAGTGGCCTGACTAGCTTTTTTATGATTTGCCACTTGCCTCCATACAGTTTTCTTCTGGTTGGTACCCTGGTACATTAGGTACCCTGATGATCAAATAAGAAAAAGAAATATCCATTCCAAAAAATCAGGTTCAAAATGTGCTTCTTAAAAATGGAAAACGTGGACATGTGTTAACCAGAATCCACTGCTTGACAATTGCAGTTCCCTCCATAGGTCACCTTCTTTCTTCTCTTTTTTCTGAAGCAGATCTCAGGTCTCAGCTGCTCTCAGAACCAAAAGTATCGAGACCAACACTTCCAGATCAAACCTGCCCTGCATGCATAGCCAGTCCCAAAGAGTGTTGCACTCACATCATGATGTCCTCCTTGGGCACACAAGTGCAGGTAGAGCCACCAGTGTGGAGTCAGGCTCTCTGCCTCTCACTGCTCTGAGTGGTGATTTACTGCTTTTCCACATCTGCAGCATCCTGCTGCTCCCTCTGCCTCCACAGCTCTCTGCTTCTGGGTACAGCTTTGCACCCCAGGAAAGGAGAGAAAGAAATAAGAAAAGCAGTACGGCAGGCGAGTGGCAGGAAAAGATTTCTGATTAAGTTTTTCGCAGCTTTATTTGAGAACATACCGGTTCCAGCTTTCATAACAATGCATTTTCCCTTGACAAGTGCTGATTTCATTTTATATAGTTGTCTAAATAGTTATCTCTAATGCTGCTCGCCAGAAACGACTCCCCAGTGAGCCAGACCCAGACCTCCCAGTAATTTGTGTATGTAAATTCAGATTATTATCGGGTTCGCATGTAACAAAATGAAAGAGCATATACAAAATATCTGCATAGAAATCTCCATGAGATATTCACACGTAGAAAATTGATGTTTCTTGTTTGTCCAAATGTCTGAACACGTAAGATCTATCAGTCAATCTCGCTTGTACCCACACAGCTCAGAAGCATGTCGCACAGCATCCTAACATCATCTTCCAGTAGTTCATAAAATACGATTGCTGACAGAAGCTGATCAGAATTGAGAACTGTTATGATCAGTTCTTTGCCACTGTGAGTCTAAAATGTCCTTTTTATTTTCCATGCTATGAATTTCACTTGTGTAACAGTCAACTTAACTACAGAGACCTGGGAATTAGCAGCCAAGGACTGTTCAGCGCTGCGTGATGCTTAATGCAATTAGCAAAGTTAATAAAAAGTTGGACAGGTGCCTCATACCAGGGGAAAAAAGGCGTTCTCACTTGCTTGGGATCAAACAGTTACATTACCTTGTTTCCTTTAAGAAAGCATTCTTAAAATGGAATGAAATGAAGAACAAAATCAGCGATTGACTCGTTACTGGCTGAATTCAGCTTCTCTGTTTTCTAATTCCAGGATAAGAAAACAGCATGAAAATGGTTGCAAAGGGCACACATGCAAAAGCTACACTGAAACAGACAAAGCCTGAGGACAGTTACCCTGAAGAACAAGTTGGCTCTGAACCATCTACCTTGAATAACCAGTGAAGGACAGAGAGCATAACAGAGGTTGGAGAAGAACAAATTCACCGCTCCTCCTCTTTTCGACAAAGCTCATCCTCAGAAGTCATACATTCAACAGCTTAACACCTGGGAAGACGTTAGAAAATGAGTCAGTGAGAGACAGGTGAAACCTACTTGGCGTGTAGAACTGCAAGGAGGCCTTCATACTCCTTCTGGAAGGACCACGAAGTCTAAGAAAAACAAGGGCGCTGTCAGTAAGGTAAGCATGCTGATCTCAATAAGGTAAGCATGCTGATCTACTCTTATGACTGTGTAAAAATCATTTTCAGTCACATTGGTGCTGCTGGTGAACATAATATGGGAGAGCGACTTACTGTGGGCTTGGGCTGGGAAGCCAGCCTTTGCTCACAGGACTATAGCCATCCTGGGCTAGGAGAGTTCCCTAATCCTGCTTATCTGGAGTATTTACACTCCTCATAGCGCCCAAGTGTCAGCAGGCATGGGGCAGCCACGTTTCAGCTTTGAGTCATCAGGGGAAAGCAGTCAGGTCCAGGGCCTGTAGTGACTGGAAACCATAACCTGGCGTCGGCTGTGTGTGCTCTGCAAGATGATTTGGTGGGCTCAATCCATTTTCCCCACATACACACATAAAACACCCACACATCTGGCTTGTATTAGCGTGTCCTCATTGGCAATTGCTTTAAAGACAAACTCATCTGGCAAGAACTGGAGTGTCTGAAACAGCTGCAGCATTCCTGGCCTATGGAGAGCACAGGTAGAGCAAGGGAGCAGCAGCAGAGGACCAGTGCTATCCTTCTCAGGCAGATGTGGGCATTATGGGGGCTGTCCCAATGAGGTGCCGTGCTTCCAGAGGATAATCATTCCTCAGCATTTGTGATAACCTTTTGTTTGTAAATCTGAGATGCAGTGCCCTCTTTTTCTATGCCTAGCGCAGTCATTTCGCTTTTCTAAGGACATATATACTATAATAAATAAATAAATAAACACTGTCCCTTATTTTCACCACTCAGGAGTCAAAGGTACCCACCAAAGTCACAGCTGTCTAACGGTGGGGTTCAGGGCTGGACACGCAGGGCCTTTCCCACACATCGTGGTTCTGCTGAGAGGCAAGGACAGGGTTTGGCTGCGGTTTTACGGGAGGCCCCAGGTCACCGCCCGGAGCGAGGAGAGGGCTGCACGGAAGGTGCACGGAGGGGATTCCGATCAGCGCGACTGCCAAAGCCAATTACCAGGAGGAGGACGCTATAATTATATCAGGGAACAGCTGTACTTCATTAGGAGCTCTCGCGGGGCGGCTTGACGCCCGGCCACGTTACGCACAGCCGCTTCTCGCCTTTCCTCACCCTCCTTCCCCGCCCGAGCTCGGGCGCGGCCCCGGGGCGCCGCAGCTGCCGGAGCTGCACCGCGTCCCCAGAGCTGCACCTGCCCCGCGGGCCGCGCTCGCTCTGCCTCGCAGGCGGTCCCGTGCCGGGCGCTGCGGGCAGGCGGCGCTCTGCGGCCGGGCTGCGCCGGGGCTGCGCTGGGGCTCGGGGCGGTGCGGCGCGGGTTGCTCTTCCTCCTCCTCCTCCTCCTCCTCCTCTACCACCGCCACCTCTTCCTCCTCCTCCTCCTCCGCGGCGGCGCGCAGCTGCGGCGGATCGCGGGGCGGCTCTCGCCCGCAGCGGGCTCCCGTCGCCCCACCGCCCTCATGGACGGTAGCGGGGGCAGCAGCCGCGCGTAGCTCGGTGAGTAGCCCGCTCCCCGCCCCCCAACATCGCGTTGCCGCAGCTCCGCGTCCCTCTCCCGCGCTCCTCCGGCTTTTCCTTTCCACCTAAAAACCCAGCCCTGCTCCACGCGTGGGGACCCGCCCGCCTCCGCCACCTGCTCACGGCCCCGGTTCCACCCCGGGCGCTGCGGAAGAGGTTCCCCGCAGGCTGCACCCGCACGGCTCGGGCAGCGCGCCCCGTCCTGCCTCCCCCTGCTCGGAGTCCTGGGCTGGGCTCCCCGGCAGCTGTTCCGGTCTAGGACTTCAGCACTGTCAGTCCGAGAGTTATTTGCTTTCAGCTAAATTTAATTTAAACTGACTCCGCGGTCGTAAGAGAAGCTCAGGGGAAAATGTCAGTTTGTGGATTGTTTTCCTTAGCTCGGATTTAAAGAGCTCTCCCTGTGTATCTGGTAAGGGTTTATCTTCGTAAAATGTTTTTTTTTTGCTGTGTTTTATTTGCTCCTGGAATGTAGCAGTCCTCCAAGACAGCCAGGTTTGATGGAGGCTGAATTAATCAGCTCCGAGGCACAGGCAGTGCCCTTGGTCGTAACAGGTGCAGTGTGCATATTCTTATGAACAATGAAATGGTTTCAGCGTTCAGGTTTATTTGTATGCACTGCATTTCTGTGGCTCTGAAGAAATTGTCGTGCTACGTTATGTCAGAGATGCGCTCGCAGCGGGAGCGTGTCCGTAGTGCCTAATTACCAGGGCATGGGAGCAGCTGCACTGCCCATCAGCGTGGGCTTTGATACCCAGGGTATTCCTGGGTGACACCACGTAGCTCAGGGGGTTTGGTGTTCTGTGTGAGGACCCATGCTGGCCCTCCCCGATGCTCTGGTGCAGCGTGAAACACTGAGAGGTTGCGTTCCTCCACAGAGGAGGAACTGTGATCAGGTTGTATTCTTTGGATCTGTTGGTCTTTCAAGTCAGTTTCCTGCCTCTGAGCTTTCCAGGCAGGGTTGGGACATCTCGTGTTGTTGCTAAAACCTAAAATACTGATGCTTGTATTGCACAGAAGTCATTTCCTGGACAGGTATTTCATAGTTTAAAAGCCTGTATTAGATGAGATATAATAGAGCCTGTATTTCATAAGCTCTATTTGAGACTGCAATCCAGAGTGACACCGTGTCAGTAATTGATTGAATGGCAGTCATTCTGGACTTAGATCAGAAGGAAATTAGACTGGGAGTTAACTGCTCTTCCTAAGCCAACAGGCTCAGCTCCTGCTGAAGGATAACTGCTGTGTGGTGCAGCTGGGGACACCTTGCCTCTGCTTTCCAGGAGTCCATAAAGAGCATAAAGCAAGGAGTCATTGCTTTATTATGGATGGAGAAGAGTTGGGTAAAGGGGTGATATGGGGAGTGCATTTCTTTTTTACCCTCAAATTATTTCTAGACTGCAAGGAAGATGTGGTAGAGCAAAGGATGAGTTCTAGCTGGAGGAACTTTCCTAGCAGTGAAGGATCTGTTAGAGTAGTGCTCCTGGGTGATGCTAGAGAACAAAGAGAAGGCACTGGAGATGTCAGAGTGATCTTCACTTATTGTCAGAGATGTTCTTAGACTGCACAGGCTTGAAGCTGTGCTTTGCAACTTACCCTGTTCATCATGAGAAGTGATGCCCCTGTTCTGAGTCACAGAGGTGTCTTCTGGGTCCCTCTCCCAGGGATTTCCCCATTGCTGGTGTCTATCAGCTTGTGCTAATGAGGTGCAGTAACTGTATATTGTGGCTTTCTGTAGTACCTACAAACCTTGGGATAGTGAAGTGCCTTGCAAAGGAAGAGAAAACCAGCATTTCTACTGCTGTACTGACTTCCCTTGGACTTCTTGCAGCCTCACCCAGCGATGTAATTCCAACCCCTGTCAGTTTTGGGTTAGGGCAGGTGAGGGTAGGAGTACACTTCTGTCTCCTCTGAAGCACAACATTTTGTATAGTTCTAATTCAGTCAACCAAGGAAGATAATTACCTTGTTAACCCTTTGGAAATGATTGCTATAGCTCCCCCTGGTTTATTAAGTTAAAAGTGGTGAGTGCTGCTGCAATACAGCACGTCTCACAAAAAGTCATCAGTTGAGGAGAAAACATTTCTGTTATACCATAAATTGCACTTCACCTACTGATCTCAGTTGAAAGAACTTAGTCTTATTAAATAAAATTTTGGGATAATAATCTTAAAATATATTTTAAAAATTCTGTAGAGATGGTTAGGAGCAGTATTTAGTTTGGTGTGATTTGAGCTGGTCACAGAGGGGTTTGTCCTTCTCACATTGCTGGTGAAGCATGATGCTGCTGTGAGTAAGCTGGGTAATGTGTACAGATCTGTTGGAGCAATCAAGCGCTGGGTAGTCCTTTAATTGCCCGAGGCTTTTCTTGCTATGTGTGCTTGTTGAACAGAGTTCTGAAAATCATCTCTGGAAGCCAGTTATTTGTTTATGCTGCTGACACTGATCTGGAGAGGGATATGGTCATGCTGTAGTTATGAAAGTAGCTTGAAGCACTTTTTGTTCTCCAGCAGTGTGTGTGTGACCATGTGGAGCTCAGCTCACCTGATGCTGTGCTGGGTTCAGGTGTGCCAAACTGCTACTGTGTCCCTGCTGGAGTGATTGAGGCACCTGCAGGGGACAAGGAGACACTTCTGCTCCCCTGGCCAGCCAGTGCAGGAGGTGCACAGCCCCAGGCCCTTAGCTTGGCCAGGAGTCTAGCATAATGTAAAAATGAGTCAGGTATTTCAGAGAAACGAGGTGAGAGAGATCAGTGTATGCTTTTAATGAACAAGGCTTTAAGGGGAGATTGGGTCAAGAGCTTTTTGCTTAGTGTTTAAGTTCTCTCTGGTTCTGGTTGAGGTGATGATGCTGAAGGTGCTGCTCGTGGCATTTGTGAGCTCCTGCTGGCACTGCCCATCTGCTGGGAAAACCTGTTCTCTCTCAGCACACAGTAAATAATGGAATTAGTAATAGGAAATTGATTCATAATCATAAGGTTAAATCTATATGAAGGGTTTCTTAGCAAATTTCATTTGCTTGTTTTTCCTCCTTTCCTTGCTCAAGGATGTTTTATGCCTGTGTATACTGCTCAAGTGCTCTGGGGTGCCTCTTTCCAACAGCATCACGTTGGTGATGTTGGAAAGGGTTTGTCTCAGCAAACTCACCCCAGACCTGTGTGTTTCTTCAGGGATGCAGAAATCCAGCAGGTGCATAGCAGAGGGGTTTCCTCGAGTCCTAAATATAACTTTGGGCAATTTGTTTTGGAGCTGGGGAGCACTTTTCTCTTTTACTCTCTCCATAAATCCAGAGAATTTAAGCATATGATTAACATTAACCATGCAAATATACTCCCTGGATTCATTTTTTGGATCAAAGGCAGTGCTCAGTATGTTGAGAAGATGAAGCCCACAACCACTAAATACAGGGAACTGATCTGTTGCTGTACTTGTCTGAAAACATACATGATGTGAGTGCTTGGATTTATGTCTGTCTGCCTGCCCAAAATCCTTCTGCCAACTGTTGTCTTGATGTTCCTTATCTACAAAGTGCTTGCAAGCATTAGGAAGCCTTTGTGATGCCGCTGGGATGTGTTGTTATTCCCATTTCTCAGACAGATGCTGAGACTGCTGTGTGTCACAGAGCTGGGCATTGAATTTGCAGCTTTGCATACCTGGCCCTGTAGGACAGGGGCAGCAGCAGAGCTCCATGGCAGCTCTTTGTTGAACGCTGCCAGCTTTTACATTGTAAGCACACTCCCCAAATTTCAGTCCCACAGCCTCCGAACTTAACACGAGGGTTTCTCATCTCATCTACTGGATCAGATTCCAATCCAGAATACAATTTGTCTGCAGCAGTGTGCGATGGCCTGTCAAGGAAAAGAATGTCAAACGTAATTTTTCTATTATCTGCTCTGCCTCTGTCTTGCTGTAAGGAGAGCTGCAGACTGGAGGTTCCTTTAACCTGAGTGGTCACATCTTAGGCTGGGAGGATTTTTCCATCTTCTCTCCTGCAAGTGCAGTGATGGGTAGGGATGGTGATAGGAGGATGGTTGGACTAGATGATCTTGTAGGTCCTTTCCAACCTAATGTATCTATGAATCTATGGTTGATTTCTTGCTGATTTAAAAGTATTCAGAATGCCTCTACAGAGTAGAGCCCGAGCCTGTGCAGATATGTAAGTACAGACACACTAGGTGCATATGCCTATGAGCTGGCAAATTAATCAGTCTCCAGATCTCAAGTTTGCTTAGTGTCGCTTCTGGCTTTTTATTTTTCTCCATGGCTTTGTTTTGCCTCATTTCCTCAAGCTCAAAGAATTTCTCAAAAGCGAATGGGTGAATGGCAGCTGTGGAGGGTAGTGCTTTGTGCTGATGTTGTGTGAGGGGCTGGGCACAACCTGTGGTGCTGCTCTGCCCTTGGTCAACAGATCCCTCCTGTGTCAGGGAATGCCAGTGTCCTGGGGAGCTGTGGTGGCCGGGCAGCTTCATGCTGCATTCAGTAACCATGATGAAGGTGAAGCTGCCTGTTTTGAAGTTTTCCTCTGGGAGATGTGATTCACGAAAACAGAATATTTTCTAACTGAACTGTCACGTGGCTTATATGGCACTTCTAGTCAAATCTGAAGCAATTTTTCAATCTTCTGCAGGACAGACATCTTGTATACCTGTGTATATGTGGAGGTGGGAGGGGAGAGATGAGCTCTGATTGGGAGCTTACTGCCATTCCATGCAGAGACCCACGGTCATCCTGAGCTTTCCCATGTCTTATCATAATGGCATCTTTCACTCTCCCTTTATCCTTCATAGGATAACGATCCTGTGTTCTTCTGAACTAACGCTATGGAATCATAAACAACCCGATCAGCCTTCATCACTGCTCATTAGATCAGAAACTTCATTAGTTGATAGCAGACCTGTTCTTCCTTTTTGTCCCTACTTCCACTAAGCTCGTGGCATTTGGGGCAGACTTGTTAGTCGTTAATATTCTTTGTATTCTTCATCTTTGGCTTCAGAAAAGAGGGCCTTTCATCTTTTGCCTTGCTTTGTTTTTCAGAAGGAGCCAATTTTGACTGGAGGAAAAAAGAAACCAAAAAACCATTTCTCTGTAGCTTTCTTAGAAGCTTCCAAGCAGTCTCCCCTGCTGACTTTGTACTTTCACAGTAGACAAACATTGACTTTGTTTCCTCAGTTGGACACAAAATACGGCTGATTTTTTTTTTTTCTTGGTTTAGCTTTTTGGTTACGTCTCAGCAGCTTGACAGGACAGTATTAATTAGCAGCTATGGTGCATTTCCCTGAAGTTCTCATTCTTCCCATGATTTCTTCCATTAGGCTTATAATGCATAAAGCCTAGTTGGTATAAGGAGAACATAGGCATGCACCTGAACTTAGAGGGGCTCCCCTGGTTTGGAGCCTAGATGATTATTGTGATTACTTTGTGGGTTCTTGTTTGTGTCATTAAAAATGCTGATGTATGCCAGAGGTGAAATGTGTGTGGACAAGTCCAATAATAAAGCATATTCCTCGGGTAGGAAGTGCTTTCCTTTCATTATTACATGCTCTCCAGTTGTAAGTGGTCAAACCTGGAGCCTTTGCTTATCTGCTGTGCTGGCTAAAAGGAAGAGACAGAGGCACAGCAGTTAATTTCTGATCACGTGGAGTCTTCCAGCTCAGTTCTGACATGCAGGACCAAAAGGAAAAAGCTTCTGGCTTGGGCTGTGTGTTTGTTTTTTGCTATAAAAATCACTTGAGGTTTGCTACATGCTTTTTTTGGCTGTGCCAGCAGTTCATATCCATTCTGCTCAGGTTTACCCACTCCTAGCTCTGATGCAATGCATGCGAGTGTGATCATTAAGTGTGATTATTGCATTTTGTGACCTATTTAAAAGTCTCTGGCTGTGAAATTCCAAAGTTTCTAATTTAAGCTATAGAAAAAAAGATTATTAATGTGCCATCATTTACACATTTCATGGCTCATTTCCTGATTACAACAGCTTTAAATATGTACATACAGTCTGTTCCAGTGCATGTGTATAAACATCGTACAGCATGTAGGGTCTGGTCATCGAGGTTTGGGTCTAATGTTCCAGAGAATTTATTGTCTTCAAGTCAGAGTAGAAAAAAGAAAAAGGCATGAGTGCAGGAAGCAGCAACTTTCCATGCTGGTGCAGATGAAAGGCAAGGTGCAGTGTGGGTCAGTAGTCAGTGGGTCTGGGAAGAGCAAAGAGAATTGTTGAGGTCTTTTGATATTTTCCACTGCTTCATTCAAATCCATCATCTTATTCAGGGGATAGAAACTCTGCAGAGCTCTATCTGCATGTGGAGAGAAGAGTTTGAGGTAACATTTACATGGGTCACTTATGATTTGGCCATTAGGGTGACACAGCATGAAATAATTCACCAAGATTATGGATGCAGATGCAAACAGTGGATCCAATAGAACCCACTGGGTTGGGAGTATGAAACCTTAAGCTGAGTAGGTTGAATGGCTTTTACTTGAGTGATATTTTCCTACTTCCCATCCAGATGTGTAACAGCAGGAGCTGCCACAAGCCCACAAGTAGTTTTGGCTGTTGGAGCTGTGTGGGCATTTCTGACATGACCCTCCTTCTCCACGCTGTCACCTGGGTCATGGACACAGTGGGATTCTGTGCACTTTTTCTCAAGGGTCAAGGATAAACTGCAGTACCTATTAGCAGAAAAATGCACAGTGAAAGACAGATGCAGCAGTTAATTTCTCTTATTGACGCTTTTGGGTCATGGCACCTGACCACAAAGAACTGATCTGACAGAATAAAGTAGTTCTCTGCTGAAACATTTTTAGTTATTTCTTTAGTTTTGTGTGGGACTTTTTTGTGTGTTCCATATTGGAAGTTGGTTTGTCCTCACAATAATGCTTGCTGCATCAAATGTTTCCAGTGCAACCAAGTCAGGAAGACAGCAAGGTTTGGAAGATCACAGCTTAAAACACTCTTCATTTTTCCAACCCCTTCAAAATACATCGTTATGATAGTGTTGAGTATGCTAAACCTGTAACCTTGCAGATATTTCAAAACTGCCTGAAGAATTTGGGGTATGTGAGTCGTTCTTCAGAAGTCAGGGACAGTCTCTGAGCCTGAGTATTTGCAAATCAAGGACAAGAGCTGCTGGCTGCTTACAGAAGAGACTTTTTCTTACCACCCTGTAGCGTACCTGGCTCTTTGGTTTTACATGAGCAGTCACATACAAACATCTGCCTGTGTGAGATGAGCAGTGACGTACGGATTTGGGATGTGTGCTGAAAGCAAGATCTGGAGTAGAGGAAGGTGGGGTATGAGCTGGGGGAGAGGTTCCTGATCCTTTCTGCCTCCATGGAGGCTTCCAGCAGCACAAGCCTCCTGTGCTAACTCTGCATGACAGGAATGGGACTTATGCTTTTGTTCAGTGTGTGCATATGTTGTATGTTTAACAACCATCTGAAATGCTGCTTTGAACTGCCTTAAAACACCCTTGATAAAACTTCATAAAGGTGAAGTAGCTGCAGTTTGTTACTCAGGTGCTAGAGGTGGCTTGGTTCCTTGGGAACCTTCTGCATGTCTCTAATGAGAAACTGTTCAGGAGGCAAAGCCCTGGTAGCACATATCATTACGTAGTGAGCACAGTTGGAAGGGCATCAGCTTGTCGTTTGTAGCCTTATTTCTTAATGTGGTGTAGTAAATAATAAATGTACACAAACTCCTATGGAGCATTTCATTCATAAGCTGCCAGGCTATGGTGTGTGTTTTGAAATGCTGTTCTGGGAGTTGTATTTTCCAGGGTAATTTCATTAACTGTTAGTAAACATTTCTCAAATCCATACAGATCAGATGAGGAGCATCTATTAGTGGTCCTGCTAGTAAAGAGCATTTGTGCTTTCTTTCATTCCATAGAAGACCTTTTGTGCAACAAACCCTTTTGTTCTTTATTGCATAGTGATTAGTGGTTATTAATTCATGTCAGGCAGGTCATTATTTACAAATTGGTGTCCTGAGTGGCTTGGAAGCAGATGCTACAGCATCATATAGGCTAACAAATATTTGAGGAAATGTGCAAAGGGTCTGTATGAAAGAAGAGGCTACAGTAAAACCCTTCTCTTGGTATTACTTCTGCCTTTCTCTTCTGGGCTACAGCAGTGTTAACAGCTGGGCAGTTTATGTGTTAGAGCAAGTATCTTGCAAAGGGGAACCACAAATGACAGCAGTATTATGATTAAAGGGCAGTCAGTACTGATGGTGAGCCCAGCAGAAAATACAAATCTGACTGTGGTTAGGAGAATGTGCCCATCTAATAAGCAGCTTAACTTGGTGTATTATTGTGAAATGGAAAGCAGCATGAAATATGTGATGTGAATAGTAGGCTGGCTTTCCTTGTCACTTCATATTTATGTTCCTGGAGCTCTCCTGGCTTCACCAGGGTTACTGCTCAATGACACCCGACTGAGTGAGAGGTGGAGTTCTGCTTCTCAATGCTTTTTTAGTTTTATTTTTAAATAGCACAGCAGTACAGCTGGCGTTCTCTGTTATAGCTTAGATTTGGAGATTTCTTAGCAGGAAAATGCAGTCAGTAAGAGCTAGTTGGTCCAAAAACTATGCGTTTTCTTTTTTCTTGATCAGACACTAACTGCTGCCACTTTGTGCAACTCTGTTAATGTGACTTAATCCTTTCTTGGTAAGAGGAGATGGATTGGACTGTTGAAGTCTGCTTTCAACCAGATATGTTAGCAAATATTAAGGCTTGATCTGCAGCTTTTTGCTGTCAATAAATGAGTAATTGCTGTCTACACAACAGTGAATCTGGTAGAAGTTTGAGCTTCTAAGCGATTGAGAGTGCTTGTCTTGAATATTGCTTCTTTAAGTTTCCTGGAATCAGCTAAATGGGGATAAACACAGTGACTTGCTCATGTCCATTGGAATTGTTCAAAGTTTGTTCTTCACAGAAAATAGACCCTGACCTTCTGTGTTTGTTGGGATGAAAAGAGCTTTTCCACATCAGCATTGATTGCCTGATGAATGTGTTTTATAGATGTCTGTTTTATAGATTCGCACAACCCCTGAACGAATACTATCAAATTACTTTGCCACTTCCTAGTGGTTTCTGTTACAGGTAGGCAGGTTTTCCTTTCTGTCAGCTTTCTTGTGCATGGAGTTATATTTAAGATTGTTGTCTCCCTCTCCTCCCCACCTGGCATGCTTCTTTATGAGCCACATCCTGAGGTCTCAGCGGTATGCTGCGAAAATAAAAGCCCACTGAAAAAGGCTGTGCATCTTATGGGTGATTCTGTAAGCAGCACGAGAAATCTGAGGTTCCATCTTCAACACCTCCTGTTTTGATGTTTCGACAAGGACCATTTAAAGCTCTTATGGCAAGTGATTTTTATGAGCATGTGTAGAGAGGAATGTGTAGTGCTCGAAATGGTCGGGACTGGGAAGACTCATGACAACTGCTTTGTGTAAGGTGATCGGTGTTTGGGGGAACAAATGGTGCATTGAGATGACAAATGGCGCAGTGGAGGTGCAGCTGGGCTGCCCGGGCTGCTCAGCATTGAAGCACTGCTGAGCTGTTTCATGGCAGTTTCTGCTGCGCTAAGAATAATAAAAATGCATTTGCTCTCAGCCTATGAAGGGATTTGGAATGCTGGTCAATATAAACTATTTCCTGTTAGGTCTGAGTTTTGTTTTAAATTAATGCTATAATTCCATTTGGTTTAATTAAACCAGGTTCCAGGTCCTTGATTTGCAGACTTCTCAAGTAATAATTTTATAATTGCAGAATTTTTAGGCAAATGAATGGCCTCTCTTTTCTTGCCTGCTGGGTGGGGTGTCTGGAGATAATTAGTACATTTATCAAAGCATCCTCCCCTGCTAGAGATGGGCTGTTATCCACTTTTGATAGATGGAAACAGCAGGAAAGTGAGATTATGGGACTTGTCTAAGGCTGTTCTGTGATGTAGCAGAGAACGAGAGTGAAGTGCTGGCTCCCTGAAGCCATGCTGCTCCCCTGAGTCTTGCATCACTCTTCCTCTGGGCTGCCTTGTGCCTTTGCCATCCCACAGAAGAGTGGGCAAACAACGCACAAACCTGGCACTGTGCCCTGCACCAGGCTCACAAAGGCAGACAGGAATGAGTGTGCTGTCATGTCCCATCAGTGCCCTGGGACAGGGCAGCACTTGGTCTGCTACCTGTGTTTCACTGATGTTGCTGCAGTAAGCTCTCTTTATTGCAGAGCCTGCTCTGTAGCTTGAAGATGGATCTTAATCCTTCCATTGGAGAAGAATGAGAGGCTCGACAAATGCGGGCATGCAAATGGTCTTCCAGCATCTGAGTGAGGATGGGAATCGGGTGTTTGTTCCCCTCCAGGTGTGGTTCACAAGCAGCTTGGGGGACCTGGGGAACTTGAACTGGTGTCACTGGAAAAGTGCATCAGGTCTGAAGGCAGGAGCCTTCTGAAATTCCAGAAAACACGTAAGAAAGGAAGGAAAAATAAAAAGTAATGTGATGAAGAGTAGCCTTAGTCTGGCCTTGAATGAGTATTACCACTGTCACTGGGCAGTGTGCAAGCATGAATAATTGAGGTTTTGGTGTCTCACCTGCCTGGGCTGAGAACCTTGCAGTGGTCTCCCAGTGCTGACACGCTGGGGAATGAGTGCTGGATTCTTGGCTTTCCTCCTCGTGGGACAGTGTGTGCTGGTATCACACTACTCTGCATTAGGTTTGGGTGCTTTCACTTGATTTTGAACATGTTGGCCTTCCTCAGTAGTTAGAGAAGGAATTAATGCTGCATTCTACCTAATTGTTCATCAACAGCTAAAATCACGACTGAACCACTCTACATCAATTAGCTAAACAGCAATTAAGAGCATTTAATTGGACAGACATCTGAAATGTTACTGCTTCCTTAGCCTGGGAGGATCAGCGTGTGCAGCTAACCTTGCTTCTTCTCAGCCCTGTGCTAATAAGCAATCACTCATTTCCTCCTTTAGAAATATTTGACCTTTAGCCACAAAAGTGTATTGAGGAGGTGACTTAATTCATGGAAAGTTGGGTTTACAGCCTCATTTAGTCAATATATAGATCTTATTTATATGCATCTTTAGCTCATTTATATTACTACTAATTATTGTAACTAGTTTAGCAAGACCAGCTTGGAAGATGAATGACAGTGAAGTCTTTGGAACTAGAGAAGTTTCTTCATTTACTGTTATTCTGACAGGACCAGAGAAATCCATACCCCTAAGTTAACTTCTAAACCTTCTGAACCTACCTCAATTGATGTTTTTTTCCTAAAAACAAAGATGCTGTCAGTACAAGTCACCATTTCACCAAATGGGTCGTTTACCTTTCAACAGAAAATAATAAAGAGCTGCATAAATATTCTCTGCAAGTTGCTACTGGATTGCATTAGTGAAATATGTCAGTGTTTGTGGCGCGTGCGGCCCCACGTTTTATGACACCACTTGAAAAATGCGAGACATTCACATGAGTTATTTGGAACATGGTGACAAGGCTCTGTGACATAGCCGTGTATGAAAGAGCATTTCCAGGCATACAGAGGAGAAACACGTGTGACCAAGCATTGCCAGCACTGGGGGAGAGCAGACCTCAACCCCAGCCTTGTTAGGAAGATGTCTGCGGGGTCCTCTGGTGGGACTGTTTGCTCACAGTTATGAAAATCTCCCGTGTGTGACTTTGAGAGGCTTGGAAGCAGGATTTTTTGATTGCTGTGTGGTACTGGGGCTCTGCTGGAACTAGTTATCTCCCATCCATGGCTTGGCTGAGCTCCCTGGGCATCTCTGTGTTGCCAAGACGTCATGCTGAGCTGAGCACTAGAAATGCAGACAGAGACACATCTAAGAAAGGTTTCTTAAGAGGTCAGAGACAACAACCTAGACTTCCACCTGATGGTGTTTGCTGGAGCAGAGTGAATCCCTGTGCGTCTGATGCCTTGTGCAGCTCCCAGAAAAGCAAAGGTATCAGTGGGCAAACTGCGCCTGAGGTTGGGTTATGAGAAGTGGTGTGCCTTGGGCAGCTGAGGAGGTACCCCAGCATCCCTGTCATTAGAAGCAATCGTGCTGTGCCTTTCCTATTCATTGTAACATGGGGACAGTGGAGAGTAAAGAGCGAGGAAGGAGTGGCTCCTGCCTGCACCTCTGTATGATTACATCAAATCCCTGTGCCTCTGCCGTGTTATCTCCTTAAAATCTGTGCGCCTGACGGTTTTACTTTAGCACGAGTGAATGCATTACCATCCTGTGCTGCAAAGGAAAAGCAGGCGCTCACTGCAGAGCTACCTGGGAGGATTCAGAGCCAATCTCCCAAGGGACAACTGTCGGTTTCAGTCCTCTCCTTTCATGCAATTTGACTGAAAAAGAGCAAACTGTTGTGCAAAGGAGTTGCTGTATGCAAATTGGAGATACGACCTTTTGTCTTTCCAGCCTTTTCTGTTTGCATTGCTCCAAACAGCAGTTGCAGTCTCCCAGCTTTGGACTCTGCCTCTGCCAGCTGAGGGCTGGGAGTACTGATGCAGTGCGTGGTGTCTGTAGGTACAGCAGTCACAAAACAGCGGGTGACGGGATTGACAAAACCCACAGGCAGATGATTTGTACTGCAGACAGCAGCACAAAGTGGGGGCTCTTTTGGTTAATGAATATTGAACTTTCCCTGTCTAGCAGCAGGTTGTATCCTGCCCCGCAAATGTGTGTCTTTGTGAGAGGCTGGGCTGCTTGTGAATCCATTAATTCCTGTCTGGTGGACGAGCGTTCTCCCAACAGGGCTCTGCTGGTCACCCAATGGTTGGTGTCCAGCAGTGTGGTTATTTCTTTTAGTTTCACAGCTCTATTTATTTTTCTCCTGAAAGCTAAGAGTCTTGGCTCAATACTGGATGCTTTCTTTTAGCTGCCCACGTGGCGTTTTGTATATGACAATATTCTGCTTCGGAAAGAACTGATGTCATAAATTTGTGCACACAGCAGTCCTTAAATTCAGCTCTATTTGTGGCGTGGCTTCCAAAGGGCACGTATGTCTCAGAAACGTTGTGACTATTGCATGAAATGGTAATTTTAGTGCATGGAAGATCAGCTTCTGATTTATTTTAATAGTGCAGATGAAAATTACTATGATTTTTCAAGTAGAGCGTAAAATAAATATCTCTAATCTCATTCCACGAGGAATGTTAGCTTCCAATTTTATATTCCTTTTCTTTCCCAAGCCACTGTAAAATGTTTGGTATGTGACTTGAGTGTCTATTCTCTCGTGTTTATGTAGGGAGTTTTCTGTCTCTTTTCATTCTCATGTAGGAAATTTATTTTCATTTCTGTAGTGGTTTATGTATGCAACATGACGCTTTCAGTTCCTTTGATCAGGGAAAAAGTCTCATTTTTGACCAGAGCATAGAAATGTGCATTTATCCCAATGAACAAAGGCATACTAGGAAATGCAGGACACTGCAGGTGATTTCAATTAAAAGAACACTGAAACTGAGAGAGCAAGGGATTTGCTACCAGCAAAAATACTGGGGCAGCCAGGGCTCATGCAAGGGACTGCTTCTCATCTTCCTTTTATTTCCCACAAGTGAGTGCCAGCGTGGCCCTGAAGGCGTCATCCACACTCAAATAGCCCCCCAGAAGGCTGACTGCAAGCTAAGGGTGTGGGGATCATCTGGGGGCTCCAGGCTTTGGTTCCCTAGTGTGAGCTGAGGGAAGGATAAGCCCTTTGCCTACTTTGGGTCATGTCTTGTCTGCAGCGGTTTAATGTGCTACCCTTGTCGATGCCATGGGGAGAGGCTGACAGCGTGAGGCCTGGCCTGCCAGTGCAAGTGGTGTTTCCATCTGCTGCCGTCTCAGAGGTGGCATGTTGTGGGAGATGGGAGTGAGGTGTGTCCCAGCTGCTACAACATCGTTATCTGCTCTCCTGAGGCTGTTCTGTCCTCCTCCTCCTGACATGCCAAATCTGTGTTGCCTGATAGTGCTGGCATTGCTGAGCAGATCACTGGAGATACAGTGATGATTCTCAGGGCGTGGCTCAGCAGTGCTGCTCTGAACCAAGGAAATCAGTGTGGATAAGAGGATAAGTTGTGTGCAAGTCGTACTGAGTGCTTCCATCCCTAGATAGTTGGCGAAAAAGCATGGTCATAGTCCAGCTGGGACTTGATATGTGAATATGGGAAGATTAATGTGTGGTTCTGTGATGTAGTCCTGTCCTACTGTTGTGTAGAGAGAAAAACTTCTGAGAATGTTGGACAAAGTGATGTTTCAGTAGTGTTAATTGGTAGCCTAATAGCACTGTGGGAAAATGGTAAAAGGTTTAGGAAAAAATCTTAAGGATTCAAGTATCTCTTAGAATATTAACAGAGATGCACACACTGGTATTTGCTTGCATGCAATTGTCAATGCCAAGCCTTTAAATTGGAAATCATTGGTACAGAAGCAAAGTTAAGACTTAGCTGTTTGAACTAAATCCATTCTATAGGGAAAAGTCAGGGTATTAGAGCACTGAAAAGATGTACTGCAGGGCATTCACTTCTGTATCAATATATTGATTGTACTGAAGATGGAGTGGGCACAGACGTAGGCCATCTGATAGAAGAGAATTTGGGGGAATAGGAGAAAACTGTTCAGTAAGAGATTGATATTAATGCTCTGCTGAAGATCTTGAGAGAGCTTTTGTGAGTTTTTCTCTGTGTTCCTGTAGAGTAGGGACCAGGTGCCTTCTAAAGGTGAAGAGACCAGTGTGGTCTAAGGCACCGCAGGTATGAGAGAAGCAAAGACATGATTTGGAAATATTTATAATGGCAGGGAATTTACACTGCTAAAATGACACTTCTGCTGTGAATAATTTACTGTAATGAAAGTCAAGAGTCTGGCATCCCAGTGAGTTGACATTGGCTGTTCACAGTGAGAGAGCACAGAGATGTTCCTGAGGAGGTAAGGTTGTTGCTTATTATTCTAGGGCATAACTTGGATAGCATTTCTGTATTGGTAGCACATGGTCAGATAAGGATGATAGATTGCTGGCCTAGGGAATGTATGATCAGGACAGTGTCTGTCCCAAAGGCCTCTCCCAACTGGGAGCCCACCAGGTGAATCACCCAGTGAGCATCACTCCCTCTGGCTGCAAACTGTGCTGGTGTAAAGGGTTTGGCTAGTCTTACAGTTGTTCTCCTCTGTCAGCATTTTTAGTGGCATCTGTGCCGTGTCCCAGAGGGTTAAGGGTGTCAGGCATTGGGGACCACAAGGAAAACTGCTGTCTGTGTCTTCCAGTGGAGTGGGAGCAAGTACCTGTTTGTGCCACCTTGCCCTCACTCATGTGATGATAATGCTGCTTCACAGTGCTGAGGATGCTTGTCCCATCCTGTCAGTACCCTGCAGTGCAGCACAGTGCCCAAATGCTTAAGCTAACTCCAGACAAACCAGGATGTGCTGCAGTTCAGTGTTTAAATATGAGTGCAATGTGGTCCTGAGGTGCTGAGATGGACAGAGAGACATGCTGTCTGCATGGTCTGGTGCAGAGTACAGAGCCAGCCCGTGCCTCTGTGCTGCAGGGCATGCATGTGCCCCGAGGCTCCTGTGTTCACAAGAGGCAGCTCATCCCTGTCTCATGGGATTCTGTGTAAACCTACAGGCCCAGCTGCAGTGTTTTCTTTGGCTGTTCAGAGCTTCATCTTTGACTGTACCAATTCCTTTAGGAGAAATCAGTATATTTAAGGATTGCTTGGTCTCTGCTTGCAAATACACTGCTTCTACTCCTGGATGAAAGTATTCTTGGAATACTTGTTTTCGTGCAGACTCTCCAGTGGGCAGTCTTATTCCAGAATAATGGGCCGTTCTCCAGTTTAACATAATGGACTTTGTAAGGGTAAGTCTGTAGTTAGTTGTGCAGGAAATACACTCATTTACCAAATCTCATTAATTAAATGGGAACTGTCTTCCCTCTTGCAGTGCTTAAAAACATTATCCATCATGAAAAGTAGCTCCTTAGTTTTAGGATTAATCTTTGATTTTATGAGTGATCCCTTCTGGATATTACAAGTGATTTTTATGCTACTTCTTGTTACAGAAAAAGGGACCTCAGCTTTAGGAATTACAGTTTAAGCTGCTAAGAATTGTCTGGCAACTCCGTGCTTGCTGCCAGGAAGCTGTTACTGTGCTCAGGACAGTGCATCTCTGCTGTCTGATGTAATATTCTACGTGATGAAAAAATAAAGTAGCTTTTTTTCCTTCCCTACGTCGCTTCCCCCCACTTCTGTGCGGCGCAAGATTAATCTTCTGGCTGCCAATCTGCAGAGCTTTTTGCCCAAGCCAGAGACACGTAGCAACGCCCGCACTGCACCAGTGGTATCAGACAAAACCCATCACCTTTGCTTGGCGAGCTTTATCGATAGAAACATGCAGATGCTTCTCCTCTGCTGCCTCGTCTTTGCTCCTAGCCTCGCTTCACTTTGTCATTTCCAGGTCACTTCCCTTGCCTTTGTCAGCATGTTTAGCATTGCTCCACGTACACACTGCCCTCCAGAGCACCGTCATGCATATTAAACATGTCTGGGACCACGGCATGAGGTGGCCCGACCACTTGGGAGCACGAGGAAGCCATCAGGAAGAGCAGATGAGCTGCAGGCCTTCAGGAGGTTGGTTCTCTGCAGCCCCACAAACACCTCCTGCTGTCCTGGAGCCAGGGTGCTCACGTGGCCCTCGTGCAGGTGGGCACATTGCTTCTGCCATCCCTTGCTGCTGTGACTTGGCTGGCTCAGACAGTACCAAAGACTGGTTTAGTAATGTAATTATTCACATTGAGCATAATCAATGAGCCACAGAGCAATCAACTGGTGACTCCAATCAGTGGAATTACTCGGATGGATCAGTGAGAGTTCCTTTTTCTGGAAATGATGTTGTCATTCTCACAGAAGTGAGTTCAGGGAAACCTCATTCTTTTTGCAGCATGTGACTCTTAGTACCTTGTCATACTGGGAAGATGTAGATCTTGAGGGCCTTTAAGTGCAAAAGAGCCATGGTAATATCCATATGCAGAAAATACTGTAGCTTTCTCAGTTACAAGTGGGAAGAGTGTGTAAGTGTTGCACTTAGCTTTAGCTGGATGTCTGTGGGACCATGTGGATATAGCTCAGGCCACCCCAGGAAGGTGGGAGTTCATGCAGTTGTCCAGCAGTGAGCAGCTCTGGCTGATACCTTCCAGCCCACGTGATACCCCCAGAGTATATGGGCTACATACCTTCAACTCCTAACTGTGACCCCTGCACCCTGGGTAGGTGAATCTGCCTCTTCCATATGTGTTCTTTTTTCCAAATCACAGAAATACAGAGTGTTTCAGGGAGGGAGGAGGGATTTGGTATGAAAAATGGCACCCAGTGCTTGGCAGGACTTGGGCCATGCCTACAGCTGTCCGGAGCAGAGGCCAAATGTGTGCCCTCCCTTTGTGTGTGCCTCAGCACAGCTGTGAGAGTGTAACACAGATTGCCAGCCACGTGCTGTGATTTTTACATGCTCGTCTCTGCATGCACTGGTTATGTGTTGTTCTGCAAACCTGCCTCTGTCTGTTGGCTAGCCCCAGAAAGCCATGTGTTTGTTTCCTCCCCCACACATGCTGGATACCACTTGCTCAGCGAGAGTGGGGTTTGAAGATTTTACCCTAAGTGGGAACTGATGCCAGAACTGATGGTCTCTCTCCTCTTTTGCAGTTGTGCATCTCCACCCTTGCCTCAGGTTTGCAGGTTGTGTGGCCAGCAGCAGCTGACTCATGGAGCTTGTTCTGTGAGTCATTCAATTTTGATAAGCAGCAGAGGAGTCGTTGGAAGGTTCCTTTCCCCTCTTGGTGTGTTAATTTTCTGCTAGTTCAGCAGACAGAGTAGACTTGTCCCACTTGTCTGCCAGTTGCTCCTTTGCAGGGGAAGCAACAGGCAGCGTGGGAGAATGGGATGGCTCCTTCATGTTGAGCATGGTCACACCAGATTATGTTTAACATCAAGCTGCTGTCTTACCTACTACTTACTGCTTACCTTGGATGCATCTGCAAATGGAAACTGATGAGCTTTCATATGGCTGGTGTTGGGTTCCGAGTTTTCAAACACAGACCCAAATAGCTATTTGGTTTAAAAAACTACAATGTTGTGTGCATGAACTCCTTAATTTCTTGTCAGACTCGTGTTGATCAGGGCAAGCAGGGATCCGATGATGACGTCTAAATACTGCCAGGTTATGGAGAACTTCATTCCTAAGTCTGTGATTATGTCCACGTGGTGGTGGTGATCCTTCCCAAAATGCCTGATCCCCAAGGAGGTGACTCCCTGCCTGACCTTGAGCACTGAGCTCAAGTCCCAGAGTTCCCCTCCTGTCCCTGGGCATCCTGGGCTGTCTTGCAGGGCTAAGGGAAGCCAAGGCTGAAAGTATTTTTGAGTTGTTAAAGCCTTCTGTATTTTGTGTAGTTGAAATCCAGCTGAGGAGGAGGATTTATTCTACTCCATCTTACTGTTATTTTAAGGGTTTCATTTTTCGAGTTGGAGTTTTCTTATTTTTAATCCTCACAATTGCTGCTAAGCCAATATAGAAAACCTAGCCTAGGACTCTTGCTGTTCAGAGAAAAACAAAGAGGTGTTTGAAGACTGTTCAGTGGGCCCAGTTCTTCATCTTTATTCTAATTCCTGGTTTGGAAGCCCAAAATACATATGAGAAAGCCAAGGTGCACAAGCAACTGTTGACTCCAAGGTAAGAGTGTGCCCCAGGTTTGCCTTTGTCTTTATAAGCATGGCAGCCTTTCTGCAGATTTTAGGCACTAGTTTAACAAAACACAACCATGTGAACAGCTCCTTCTGGATGGGATGTTTGTACTCTCACTTAATACCGAGCACATGAATAGCCTGTTGGCTGCTGCATGTTCAAGCACACATTTAAATGATTTGCTGACCTCAGGCCAACATGCAGATGTGAATATTAAAATGAAAATGCAGACATCCAACCTGGGCTGTGAAGTTGAAATACTTCCTTTTCAAAGCAGTCTTGGGGATTTCAACAAACATTTTCCATTAAGATTAATGGAAGATACATGTCTTAATTCCTGTAGTCTGCTTTGAAAGCATCAATCAAGCATTACGGTATGAAGCTTAAATGCTTGATGTGTTGGCAGTGCAGTCTGCGTTCTCAACTCTGAGGCCTTATAACATCTCCTGGTCACCGTTTTGTACTGGGGATATAACTGCCCTTACTCACAGTATTTCCAGTCCCTGCAATTTTATCTTTTGTTTCATGATACTTAGAGATTTATCTTAAAATAACAGTTCCTGCTCCTTGATCGCAGTGGTACCGTTTTTTTCTGTTATTCCTTCTATTTAGTGCGTGCTGTGGGAGGAGATGGACGTTTACAACCTTTCTATTCATGAAAGAAGGATTTGCAGCACTTGACAGCCTTAACCACAAGTGCTGGGGATCCCAGAGGGAACATAAAATTGATAGGCTTGTGTCTTGGGGTTTTTATTTATTTAAATCTCAAGGTTTTGAAAACAGCTTCCCAATGGGTGGGCAGCCTTTTTGCTGCTGAGGGGAGTTCAGTGGCAGTGCAGCACCGCAGCCTTACGACCTCCTGTGCACACAGACTGGGCACGTGTGCTGGGAGATGGGTTGGTCCCACTGTGTGCCAGATGCACCACAAACTGATCTCTTCCCTACCTGTCTGGGAAGTACTTGGAATTGTTGCCTCCTCGCTGTACCTTCTCTGTAGTGGTGCTCCAGGAGTCCCAGCGAGGCATAGCAGTGTAATTTCCTTGTGCTATCTGTAGAAATACTTTTTCTTTTGGAGGCAGAAACCTTGTTTTCCTTCAACTCTGCCTTTTGTGCGTAGGCATTGGTGCTTGAGGCAGAGCATTTCATTAAAGATTTATGTAAAGCAGGGGCTGGTCTCTAAGGAAGGAGGATAAAGTTGTGCTCCAGAATGCTAATGTGGAGCCGGAGTGGTTTTAGCCGTGCGTAACGCAACACCGGCTGGCACGGCACGAGGATTCATCCAGGGGAGGAACCTTGTGCCATCCTTACCTTTGCCACCCTGCCACTTCTTTCACATTTCAGGGTATGTGAAAGCAAAATGAGCAGTGGGCAGGCTGTGCTGAGCATCCTGAGTGTGTGTGGTGCTGGTGGTGGCCTGCAGCACAGCATGGAGCGGGGCAGGACGCTGAGCTAACCCTGGTGGGTGGGAGGAAGATGGAACCGTGCCATTTTGTTCTCTGCCCTGTCATTCTTCTCCAGCTGGCACGAGCAGGTCAAGCTCAGCTGGTTTCCTCTGCAGAGATCTCCCTGGTACATTTAACTCAGAAGTTTTCTCTGCCCCTGGTTCTGCAGTGCTTTCCTGTAGGATATTTGTGAACCCAAGGAGTCTGCTGGTTGTGGGAAGCCACGGGTGGCCCCATGAGTGTGGGAGAAGTATCCCTGCAGATCTGCCTGTCCCTGCAGTGGTAGTGCTCTGGGAATGTGACATGATGGAAGGTACCAGGGTTCCTATGGAGCTGTGAGCAGGGCCAGGCCTGGCCCCATCCTCAGCAGCTCATGCAGAGCCCAGGGAGCCTCCACCTGACAGCACTAAGGAGAATTCTAGCAGCATATGGAGCTTCCCTTGGGCTTGGCAGCTGCACGCAGGCACCCACAGTACTTTTTCAAGGCAGCATTGTTTACTTTTGGTGACAGGTGTAGCTCCTGTTCTCTGCTTCCTGGGCAGAGTTTCTTCTGTAAGGATGCACCTGGAGCTCCCAGGGATTGCCATCCTTCAGATGTGCATTCGAGTGTTGCGGAGCTGCTGATTTGAATGTAAAGGCATGGCAGGAAATGGGTTTTGTATTAATGGAAATGTAATTACGAGTGTTTAGTAAACTAGTAGAAGTAATTCTGGAACACAAAACAAAGCAAGATTTGAATACTTATTAACTGAAAACAATGGCGGTTGCTGTGCACCTTGCAGTAAGCACCTGTGTCCTATGGGAAGGGCTGTAGGTGTTGTGTGATGCTTCCACAGCAGGTGGAGATGACCCTCCTGTGGGACCCATGTAGGAGGCTTTGGCTGGTGTGGCCTTGAATTCTGTGCTGAATGAAGGTCCTGTAAGTTACAGGATGGAGGACTGGACTGAACCTGTCTGTACAGGCAGTGCTGCCCCAGCTAATCTCCAGGAGATAGGATCTCTGCGTTCCTTTGAAGTTGTTTGTGGAAAGCCGTGATAATGTGGAGATCTCTTGGACTCTTTCCCTCTGTCCAGCAACTCCTGCTGGGATCAGAGGCTGAAGTGCCACGTTGCGTGTGTGTGAGAGGGAAATGTTGCTGTAGGGCTCTGTGGGTGTGCAGAGGGTGGTGGGTGGCAAATGGCCTTGTGCAGGGACTGAAGTATCAGCTGCAGCACTGTAACAGTATGGATGGGAAGCAGCTTTCTGAGTAGGAAAACCCAAAGGTAGGTGTGCATTGTTCTGCTGGTTAACCATAGAAAAGGAAGGTGTAGGATCCCAGAACTGAATTGGTTTTGGTACTTTTACCGTGCAGCTGAACTAACAGATGTGACCACCTCATCTGCAGTGGCATCAAGCTAAGGCTGTGCCAGTTGGTGAGTGCATGTTCTGGTGCTGTTACCATTAGTTATCTGTGCAGAGGGGGCCAGCGACACAAGCACACACCTGGAGGAGCACCCTCAGCTGAATTTTGCTGTGTTTGGCAGAGGCATGTGATGTTAAGCTGATGATTTTTGCAAGACAGAGTTCTGAACAACTTTGAATTCTTCTGGCTAAGTCAGCTTGGTTGCTGAGGGAGTAGAGCTGTAAGATGGGCCAATATTCTTATCCTAACCAAGGAGTATTTCTCTAGTTCTTCTCAACTGTGGAGTATGAATTGGAAAAAATCCAAACGTGTGTCCTCATTTTGATGCGGTCTCCGTTTCTGGCAATGCGAGAGATGCAGGACAGTGAATATACTTGAAATAAATCCATCAAGCTGGGTTTCACATTGGCCAGAGCTGTAAGCAACAGTTTCCTGAGCTTATTTATGATGCTGCACCCAGGAAATGAAATGGAGAAATGTCAAATGCTTTCAACAAATGCCAGCACAATTTAATGCCCCCTCTGCCTTGCTTGGATTTGTGCCTAATGCTTATTATTGCAGTAAGCCACCTTCACATTCTAGGTGGGAAATGGAATTCACCCAATAATTAAGACTACAAATAAAATACATTTATTCATCATCTTCATTCCCAGCATAGTTCACATTCTTAGCACTAGATATGGTACAAAAATGTGCTCCTTGGGCGTTTTAGCTGTTTGTGGCCCAATGACCAAAGCTGTCTGTGAGATCCTTGGGAATCGAAGCGGAAGGAAAAACCACACAACAGCTAGAGCCGAGCAGTTCTCCTGCAGCATGTTTCCACCGTCTTTTCCTCTGTGTTTGGGACCTGGCCTGGTCTGAAGTGCATCTCCTTTTCAGACTGCTGATTGTTTCCATTGTACAGAGACAGACCAGCCTCGAGTTCCTCAGTTGAGTAACCATCTGTCTGCCCTCCCACGCGGACACCTGAAGATGAGTTAATGTTGAAAAGAAAACAGATCATTTAAATGATTCTGAAGCCTCAGATGTGTCTTCCTACAGTCTTGAAAGTTTCCGTTTGGGCTTTTCTTTGGTTAAGAGGATAGACACATTCTAAGGAACAAAGGTTGCTTATTATGTTAAAATGACAGCGTTCGCTTTGGTAGAGTTATTTTGTATTTGTGCAAAGAGTATTATGGCAGAATCACAGGGCTTGGAAGGGACCTCAAGAAATCATAGAGTCCAACCTCTCCTAAATTCTCAGTGCCTCCTCTGTAACGCATGTGCTGAACCTGATGCAGTGAACCTGGGTCACTTTGATGCACCCAGATGAGTAGTTGTTGGATTCAGTCCTGAGGGCTAACGGCCCTTCTGCCAACCTGGGGCACAGACCAGTGACAGGAGCTGTGGTCTGTTTTGCAAATCACATCTCTTTGTGCAGCCCTGCTGAATAAAGCCTTTGTAAGCAGTCCCGTAATGAAGTGCAAGTAGCACAATAGAGCACAGCAGTTTCTTTTCAGCGGAGTGCTTCCTAATATTAGGATAAACCTACACAAAATAGAGAAATTGAAGACAACTCTGAAATAAATCCTGAGATGCAGCTACAGGGATCTTGGATTAAAAACCTCTTGCATGCCATCTTATGAACAAACAACTTCATCCATGATAGATTGTGTGCCCCAAGCGTACAAAACAAGGCAATTAAGAGAAAGCACAGTCAATGGAATAATATTGTATTATCTTTTTGTTTCACATAAGTACTGTATCTCCTTTCCACTGTCAGTTTGCTGTAAATTGCACCTTGTCATTAACAGGATTATCGATAACTCTGCTAAGCGGAGCTTCTGCACAATTTACTGTTTACCAAAATGCTTCTCTCATCGTTAAAAAGTGTTACTAATATGCTTTAAATGTAAATCTTTTACAGTGCTAATGCTCTAGGTCACAGCCAACAGCAAGTAAAGCTCTACAGACTGCTGAAGCTGGAGAACAGGGGTGCGTACCTGCTGCGAGCAAGTCTGTAAACTCGTGAAAGTGAATTTGTTCTTCCCTCTAGCAAATTGAGAGGTGAATTCCCCCTGGGTAAATGAACCTGGGCCACAATCAGATGCCCATCAGTGAGCTCATATTTACACAGTGAAGGTAGGCAACCAAAAGCTGTTTGTTGCCTGTGAGTGAAGTGGTCAGCAGTGGAGCTGGTGCATCACTTGCTGACCCACAGCTTAGATCCAGGAGGGACAGCTGCAGGGTATGGGCACATTTGGGGTTAGAAGAGACTGAACTGAGGCTGGAACTTTCTTCAAACTGCTTTCCTCTGAAGTTTGCGTTCAGGTTTTCCCAGCTGCTTCCCAGCCTGTTGCTGTTCCCCTCCACCCCATATGTTATGTTGGTACCTGCAACGTGATTGTCCAGAGTGAAGGACAAGTCCTTTTGTGCCTTCCTTTCCCCTCGATGGCTTCTCAAGTCTCCCCACACTTCCCTTCACGTTGTGGTCCTGGAGGATTGAGAGTGGAGGTGCCATTCCCAATCACTCCTGTTTATTTGGTGGAACCATGCTGCAGAGTTATCCTGGACTGCTCTGCTCCTGCCAGGCAATGTGTGATTGGTGATGGGGCTGACAGCTGCAGGGTGGCCTGAAGGAGTGAAAACTGATGTTTCTTCCATCTCTGCCGAGATACAGAGATCATCAGTCACTGCTTTTTCAGTCTTGCATCCAGCCTGAATCCAGATTGGTGCCTACAGCATCAATCTCTGCTCCATGTGAGCCCAATCTCTGCGTAACATCCCTGAGTGCTCAGTCCAACTCAGACTTCAGTAACACAAAAGGATTTAATTGTATCTGGGAGACATGATTTATTTGTGTTTGATGGAGCCCTGTGGTAGCAGTAAGGAGTTGGTTCAAGGTGTGAGCAGCCTCACACCGGTACCATCCCAACGTTTCAGTGCAGTTGCTGAATTCAGGCCAACTCAGGGCAGCACAGAGCAGTTCTGTGGGATTTCCATTAGCATTGTGATGATGTGCAGCTGGCTTTGAAGCCTGGGACCTGCATGGGGTGACCGCTTCTCGTTCATGCTGCCTGTTCTCTGCTCATGTAAAGCAGCAATTTGGGTTGACCTGCCCAGTCATTTAGGTGATCGCTCTCTCTAAGCAGCAGTTTGTCAGACTGTAATTTTAAAATTACATTCTGCTCTGCTAGGACTTGGCAGAACATTTCCTAGGCCCAAACTTTTAAAATAGTAGCCCAAAAAGGCACAACGAAAAGCACCAGGAAGAAGGAAGAGTGATTTGAAGCAGTCTGAGTGTTTTGAGGAGAATACCGTGTGCTGTTGAAGCCATATTCCCATGCTCAGTCACATCCAAGCTTCATCCAGAGGAGCGGAGCTGCTGTTTTGGAGGTCGATGTTTGTTGACTGCTTTAGAGACTTTTAAAGACATTGCCAGTGCACAGCAGCAGTGTCTGGCAGAGAAGGGTTAGAGGAATGCCTTAGGAGAAATCGATTTTGGAAGGTAGGCACTGCCTCTCTCCTGCTTTAATTTTCCTCCCCGTGGTTTCACTGTGCTGGTGTGATTACAGCACACTGGGCTGGGGTTACCGTCTTCCACTGGGTGACAAGGACAAATATTTTTTGCCTTCAGAGCAACTGAAGGTTTCTCTATTGTATTCTACTGCTGTCTGGGGAGTATGTAACTTCATGTCACCTGTGACAAATACAGCATTAGAAATAAGCCTGCTATGGGTTAAGAGCCTCTATCTTGAGGTTATGTGGCTGTTATGCTACTAAATGTCACTTTAACTTACAGAGTCTGTCCCCGGCCTTATTGCTCAGTGCTTCAGTTTGTGAGCTGCTCCTGCTACTCTCGGAGCGCATAACTCAGCGTGAGTAAAGACGCCCATCTGAAATCATAATGTACAACTGCATCAAGCCCCATTAGTTAAGGATTGGCTTGGTTACAAATGAGGGTAAAATGCATGCTCCATTACTGCATCTGTCTCTTCTCTGTGTGCGTTTAATTTTCTGAACAAAGGGTGGGGAATTAAGAGACACCTCTTTGATACATTCGCAGCCGTTTTGAGCCGGTACGGATCTGGGAGAGCAATTGTATTTTAATCAGCTCTGTGAGTCATCACAAAAAACGCCAGCTCAGGTTTGATTGCCGAGTTCGCATTGTTGCTGATGTGCAAGACATGGAGTAGAAAGAGCACAACTTGGTATTTAGCTGCAAGACTGAGTTCAAGATGCTGACAGTTTGAAAAAGCTTGGGTTTGACTGCCGTGCCAAACAAATTTTACTGTCGGAAGAACAAGTTTGTTACACAGTGATGTCATAGAGTCACTTCACAGACGGTGCCCACAGCTCAGCAGAAGGTTTGGGCTGAATAGGAAGACCTCTTCAGGATTCTTCTAAGTCTCCTGGCTGGAAGAAAGCCAGGACGAGTGTGATAGCAAAATGCGTGCGGAGTTAGCAAAACTACTCATCTGATAAAATTCCTGCCTGAACTTCCTCACAAATCAAAAGTGTCATTGAACTGCGTAGAGAAGGTGAAAATTCTCAAAACGTTGTGAATGCAATAGCAGGAAATACTCATGAGAGGAGATGTGGTGCTGGGACTAGCCCTGTCCTCGCGGGAGGATCGTTTGGGAACTGCTGTAGGAGTGGGCATTGAATAACAAATGAAGGACTTCCAGGATGACCTTGCTACTCCATCCTCTCCTGGCTCACTGTGTCAACGGAGTGGAATGAAGTACAGTTGTAACGTAAGAAGGGGTGTTTTAAAAGTGGAGGATTTGGGGATTTCTGAATTGAGTTCCTGCTGAGAAGTGACTCAGATGGTAAAATGGACTACAGTCCTATTACATGCTGGTGAATTGGCACCATATGTATGAGGGATTTTTTTTCTCCCTGGGTAATTATGTGGTAGCCAGCTAAATATTCAGTATGTTAATAAAAACTATAAATGAGAAAGCAATCATATATTTTTGCGTGATGGGCACATACTTAAGAGCGCCCTGACAGTAATGATGGATATTGATCATTTGCACAGTAAAAGAGCCATAATGGGATAAATAACTTAATTTCCCACACATTTCTGGATTTGGCCAACACGAAAGAATTCACTGAAACGATCGCAAAACAGATTGAGATAATCTTGGCCAATATCCTGCTTTTTGACAAAACAGATTCTAATAATAAAATCCTGTGTTTGAGCTCTTAGCCCATTGAAAGGCTTTTGGTAATCCTTCCTTTTCATATTGTGTAATAATGTGTAGTGACATTGCCAGTCAGTCCGGAGCAGGAAGAGAAGGGGAGTTTTGTGCTGGGCTTGGCAGGGAGGTTGGGGCACAGAGCTGGCCGACACACGGTGGCACTTGTGCAAACCAGCTGGGAATGGAAGGGAATTAGAGCCTTGGCATGAAGGTGGGGATCTTCAGATATCTTTACTTAGAAAACAATATTTAATCTGTTAAAACTCTTCGGAGAAGTGAGACACCTGAAGCTCTGCCTAAAGCTGAATCCACTCCTGTTGTAGTATAGCTTAATGTTTGTGAGCAATCTCCAAATCTGTTTTTTTGGTGACCATTAAAAAGTATCCCATTCCAGGTTGTTTTAAAGCCCAAGTATTTCGTTTTCGTGGGTATTTCAAGCGTCGATCCTTGACATCCTTGACAATATAAAAAATATTTATTAAAAAATACAGAAAACCACCCAGCTTATTTCCCTGAGTCCCAGGCATATCTGCTGATCGCAGTATACGTTTCATAAGCTGTTTCACTGTGCAGGCTGCCCCAAACAGGCATATTGATGTTATTTAGCTTCAGTTGCCAAGTTGAATGCTAGGACTGTGTTTTCACATGCAAAGAAGCTATCAGCTTTACAGATAGCTGTATTTTCATAAGCTGCATTTGGCTGTCACACGTTCTCCTGTAGTCTCTTGATATGCAAACAAGGCTTGAGTTATATATGCTCCTGGCCTATCAGCTAATATCCCTGAAGAGTTCCTGATTATCTTTCCATTAACTTTTACTCTCCCCTGCATCCCTCAGGAAGGTGACAAGTAGTCTTTCCTTCGTTATGGGTTTGCAGCTGGTTATCTCCCTGGTTCCATCCTGAATGGATTCTCTTGGTGTTGCATGTCACCAAAGAAATATCGACTGCAATTTCAGTGCTGTCTGAAAGTACATCAGGGAAAGCTGAAATGGGACTTCAAGACTTAGAAGAGTGGGGAAATCACCCTGGATTGTAATGCGCCATCCCAAAGAACTGAAAAACCATATGATATATCTAAAGTGCAACCACAGAATCACCAAGGTTGGAAGAGACCTCCAAGATCACCCAGTCCAACCATCAGCAATGTCGTAGTGAGCCATGAGAAAGTGTGTTGCTGTTTATATATGGCATTTCATCTCCTCAGTCATACTGCCAGAAACCTCGCAGAACTTAATGTGACTGCCATTCTTAGGTTTTCTCATCTAGTTCATGTTGTCTACAAGCCAACGCTCAGACCCGTGTCTTCACTGCACTGAATGCAGCACTTCATTACATCTGCCACTTCCAGTCTCTCTTCTGTATGGACTTCAGATTTCTTCTTAATCAGATTGTCATATGCTGTGTCCATCGTGTCTGCACTCAGCAATGAAATCTTCACCTGTCCCGTGTCCATCCTTCTGCAAACTGCTGCAACAGTGCATGTTTGTGTGAGTGCAGCCAGTGCTGTATTCCCAAATTCTGGGTCCACGGGGTGTGTTCTGCAGGGGGAGCAGAGAAGATCCATCCGTGGAAGTTGTGGACATGCTGCTGCGGTCTTGATCACTGGTCTCTGTTAACAGCATGCTGTGTGTTTCTTCTGGTGACTGCCTTCAACTGATCGTGAGTCCGTGTTTGCAAATTCCTATCAATATTCATTGTTTGAAACAGGCTGCTGGCTCAGCTCCTTTAGAATTATTCAAATTGAAGTGATTATTTAGCTGAATAAACATTTCAAGACAAGCAGCACACTTCTGGTTTTGATATTAGCGCTTCTAGAAAATTTGCAAATAGCAGAGGCAGAATTTGTCAAGGCAATAGCCCCACGTTGTCACCGTCAACATGTATGTGGGCAGTTGGCTTTATCTGGGGAGCAGGGCTGACTGCCCTTATCCACAGGCAGCAGAAACATACTTTTTGAGTAGTCGCACTGATTTGAAGTTCTTGGTGCCTTCTGTGAGCACTGAACAGAAATCAGGAGGTTTGAATTTGGCTCCAGCTGTGTGGCAGTGCCTGACCTAATTTGAGCCTGTGATTCATTCCATTTCCCATGCAGGTGTGGGAAGTCAAGGTTGTTTTTTTTTCAATTGTATGTATAAATCTACGTGTTCAAGAGATTACAGGTGACATTAGACTCTTCCTTTTGCAAATCTTACATATATTTGCATATCTGTATATGCATAATCTTACCAGAAATTCCCCTGCAGTGTTTAAAGTCCTGTTGTGAACGTCTCTGTCTGTGCAGGTCTGGAGTCTTAGAAGATTAAGTAAGGGTGAGACATTTAGCCAAAGGGTAACAACTCCGGTGTTCTTTTAATGTTATATCAAGTGCTTTGTCATATTATTAAAATAGCACAATTTTGTAACAGTTGTGGTTGCTGCTTTAAAAAAACATGCTGTTGCTCAAGAGAGATGCTGAATGAGCAAATGAATGCAGGTTGTTATTCCAGACCCTGTCCATAGACGAACGCTGGGGCTTCCCCCATGGCTCTGTACAGCACGTTTTGGCTCCAGTGCTGTGGAGAGGCATTTGCCTGAACATACCCATGCAGGTGATGTATAAGCTAAGCAAGCTGTTACCCTGCAGCCTAGGAAGGCGAGGGGAAGAAGGAACATAGGGTTTGGGACTCCTCAGAGCACTGAAATAGTGAGTTAAATCAGCTGCATTCTTTTTCGTGGGTCACACATCTTCCTGATGTACAGGATTTGCACCCTTGACACAGTCTTCAGAGGAGAACTTCCAAAAAGTATGGAATGAATGTAGATTACGTGGGAAATTACTAGCTGGTGTGCTCACACAGCTCGAGTCAGCACAGTCTCCCACTGTTAACTGAACATGTCCTTTATGGAAATTGGCTTTGTAACCCACATTTCGACTGCTAAAGAGTTATGAGGTCAGTAAGTGCAGTTCAGATTTTAGCTCATTTTGTGTATGTCTTGGACCGTATTCACCCCTGGGCTTTATACCACCAAAATCAATGAAAGGATGCCAAGAAAAAATCCATCCCCTTATAAGTCGTCTCCTCTGCGCACATGTGTTTCACCAAGCTCCCCAGCCTAGCTCTGTCAGGGCTTCTGCTTGCCAGCTCCTGCAGGCTGTAATTTTTATGTGGGCACTGAGAATAACGAACGGTGGCAGATCTTGGACGGACTTTAAATCCTGTGCTGCAGGGGAAGGCCTATTTCTGCCTAGAAGTGAGCAAACCATTGCATCTCAGCCCCCTGCAGCACTCTTACACCCCTGTTGTGTGTGAGAGGCGAGCTGGGACGGGGCAGCTCAGCATGGGGAGTTCCCTCCTTCCTCCAAGAGCAGATGGGTGATCCCAAAGCCAGCATCGTGTAGCTGGGGCTCTGATGGAACCAAAGAACTGATGTCTGCAGTCTCTTCTAATGACAGATTTCTAGCAGCAGTCACAGAAGTGTCTTGCAGAGTTAATTTCTGCTAACGAGCAATTAGCCAGCTCAGCGGATGACTGCCACTGCCCTGCTCCCTTGCTTGGGTGGTCGTGGCTGAGCACAGCACTTCCCAAGGCATGGGAGCACCCTCACAAGGGGTGTGTGGGCTGCAGCTGAAATGCCTTTCTCTGCAGCTGAGGGGCTTATTTTCCAGCTACAAACTCGCTGCGTTATCCTAAATATCAGTGCAGCCTCTCGGTTTTATTAATACTCAATCTAACCCGAGAAAACCTGTGGGTAGGAGGCTTTTTGGCTGCCCAGATGGAGGCTGAACTTGCGTGGGCTGAACGTATCCAGCGTGAACATGCTTAGGTCTGGGGACAGCTGCAGACCGCATAGATGCTTCCTCGGGGGCTGGTGGGTGCCTGTGCCTGTGCCTGGCTGCCCTGGTCACGCCGTGGCAGCAGGTGCAGATGGTGCTCCAGAAGGGAATATCCAGAAGCTCGTTTCTTTTAGGGAGACACATCCATATGCTGTTCGTGCAGCACAAGAGCCAGCTGAGCAGTCTGCAGTTCTCCGGGGCTGCTGGAATGATAAAAGCCAATTCTATGGCTCCAAATGGAGTCTGGTTGTGCTGTGCAACCCCTGTGCTCTGCGTCTCATCCCAAGTGGTGAGTGAAATTCTGTATTCATGTGTCATCAGAGGTACCAGCAGAGCTGACATGGCTCTTCAGGACTGATGTTGTCTGTTTAGACCCTCTTCCCTTACGTGTTTTTAGTGGAATTTAGGAAGAAACAAAAATTCACATGAAGCACAGCCCCACCCAAACTAGAGCAGTGATGGGGAAGGTATGGACGTTGCTGTAGTTACCATACTGGGATGGGGTTGCACTTATATAAAAGTGTACATACCTTTATATGTGCGTATATACATACCTGCGTGTGTGTGATGCCCCAAATGCATCATTATGCATTGATGTATGCATGTGGAGTCTGTCTGAGGAGGTATGTGTATATAAAAGAAACTATGATTTATAGGTTTTTAAACCTTCCTGACAGGCTCCAGGAGACCAATTTCTAAATGTATGCAAAGATTTTTGACTGGGAGACAGGTAGCAGTAGGTGCTAATAAATGAAAGAGCTGCGAGTGAGATGTTGTGACATGCACCTCTCTGAACAACCTGCGGAGCGCTGGCAGAATCATCAAACCGAGCTGAGAGTAATCAGCAGGGACTGATAAAGCTGCTCTTGTAATTATTTGTTTGATATACAGCTTTCCTTCTTCCTTCTGCATAAAGAGCAGAATCGCTTTGCTTAGTGTGGGAGGGTTTTTAGTCCTGTCAAGGCCTGTTCTCACCAAGATGTCATGAGAGGAGGACGTAAGCCTGCACTTTTGTTTTATTTACGGGCTTTCCATTGTAATTCTGACAGCGTGCTGTGGAGATGGTGTGCATTGAGATGGGGAGAGGCATCCTCACTGTCGGTGCTGCAGGAGCCAGGCTCACCACACTGCTTTTAAGCCTTTGATTCTTCTGGGTTTGCTCTGGTAGAAACTGTCCTCGAGAGGAGATCTGAAGACCTCCCAATGCTACGCCTGCACAGCCACTTTCTCATTTCTAAGTGTGAATTTTGATGGTGTCACAGCCTGGACTGCCTGACAAAACCACACAGCCCTCAGGTTGACAACCACGGGGTATCCCTAAATAACCTCCTCCCCCCACCTCTCCTGCTGTCTGAGCATGGGATCCACGTGTGGGCTGATCTGCAGGCAGCTGCAGCAGTGGCCCATCAGCAAGGACTGCAGAGAGCCAGAAGGCTCCTGTTGATGTCAGTGGTTTCTGGGAACGCTGCCTGCATGGTTTTGTTCCGGGATTTCCCTCTCTGTCCACGCCTGATTGAGCTCAGACTTCACTCCGGGCAAATTTTCCAATTCTACTTATAACAAAAGGTAGAGTGACTCATTCCCACTCTGATCGCTCTCATTTTCCTTACTCCATTTACGTTCATTATCCTTTTCTTAATCTCTGTGTCTAAGGGTTTTGCCTGGAACTCAGGAGACACGAGGGGAGAGACAGCAGGTTGGAGCAGAGAATGGACTGCGTTGCCTAAAGGGAGAGAAATCCAGACTGCTGCCTTTAGTGTACGTTTGAATACTGTCAGGGGCATCTGGAATACATTGATGGGGTTCTCCTTTGCAGAGAATCTGATAGTAATGAGGCAAAGATATGCCACAGGTCCCACACTTCAGTCATAATAGTGGGAAAGTGTCTGAGCTGTGAGGGCATCCCAAGACCTCAGAGGCTGTGTTCCATCTCATGCCAGGGTTAGTGCCAACTCACTCCTGCTCAGAAGAAGTACTTCAGGCTTGAACCAATTTAATGAAAAGAGAAATTGTTCCGAGACTGAGAAAAAAGCTTTACATCAGTGGTTTTATGGGGGGTTGTTCCTGAGTGATTACAGCGTGTGCTTTCAGTGCTTTCTGATTCCAGGCAATGATGGCATTTTAAGATAAATAATGCGTTTGCTGCTCGGCTTGTTATTGAAGGGCTTTTATTATTGCTGATGTTACATGAAAAAGAAAGTTATTAAAAAAATGTGGCACTAACAAATTGAAGCCCCCAGGGAACTGTTGCCTGAATGAGATTTTGATTGGAGTTCAATTTAATTGGCCATAAATCTTCTCGTTTCTGATTTACATTCTGTTTCAGCCCAGTCTACCAAATTCATGATAATCGGGTTTTCATTTTTCTCTGTTGAACAAAATCCTCGGACATGAGCATAAACAGGAATATTCCTGCAGCAAGGTGACCTTGTTATTGCTTGCGGTGTACTGGTAATTGATTTAATGTCTGCTCCTTACCTATAAACCAAGCCTCTTTGTGAGCCATGTCTGTCAGGTTTTCAGGTAATTGGTTAGCGTGGTTGTTTTTTTGCTGTAGTATTTTGACTGCAAGATATTGCTTGTAAGCCTCTACTGCAGGAGTCACTATGTTCTCAGTGACACGATGCAGAAATGGGGCTGGAAGGTGTGTGCATGCCCCTCCCGTTGGCTGCTCTCGGAGCAGTGCTGTGCATATCTCAGTGAATAAAAGCTCTCGTTCCAGCTCGGAGCAAGTAACTGAGATGCAGAGCTCAGTGATTTCTGTGGGGTTTGAGCTGTATCTTCTTTCTGTCGCACTGCGATGTCTTTCAGGGAATGAAATCAGGCCCAGCACCAGCAGTGTGGGCAGCATGTCTGTTTTGGAGGGCTGCTGTGGAGCATGGAGCCGGGCTGCTTTCTGTGCCTGCCGTGAGTACCTCTGCTCCATGACTTGTCCAGGTGCCAGTACGGAGAGGATGGGGCCCCAAAGGCTGTGTGTGTGTCTTCAGATCACTGCTGGACCATGCGTGCTGGTTCGGAGGTGCCAGGCCCTGGTGTGGGGATGAATCATAGAATCTTTGGGATTTTCTGGTTAGAGCACTTTGCTGTGAAGAAACTGAAAAGTTTGTGTCTGCATTTTATGGCAGAGGTCATTTTGGTTTGAGTCTTCCCTTGAAAGCAGGATTAGGAGCATCTGTGCTTTATGTGCTTCCACAGTGCCCCATGGAAGCTGCAGCTGGGTCAGAGCTGCCCCGCACACCTCATCTGTGTCTTGTGTCTGATTAGATACCCAGAAACCAAAGCTCTTAAATTCCCTTGCTGCTCTTACAGTCTCATTCACGTGAATCTCAGTTAAGTGCTTCAGTGATGCAAGGAGTAAATAGGAAAGGAGAGGGCACCAGCCTGTGCCTAAGTGTAATCACTGCTGTTGATTTGGCAGTATTGCTGTTAAGCGTTTTTTCCCCACCTTTCCCATCCCACGGTTCTTTTCTTTCCTGATTTGTTTGTGTTCGTAAGTTGTGTGGCTTTGTTTTATTGCCCATTTAACCATTTCCAACAGTATTGGGATTGACAGGTTGAGCTTTCTGCAGTCCCACAAATTCATGGAGTGTAAATTGAATGTTTTATGAACTGTTGAGAAGGTAAAGTTACATCTGCTACCAGTTTCCTAATTACATCAGCATCAGGTGCATTATGAGTTTGTTAATGCCAGGTACTCCAGCTAAAAAAAAGGAAAAAAAGCATTTACAACCACAGTCATGACAAACTGGAAGCAATTACTGTGCAATGGTTTTCTTTTTGTTCTCTGAAACATCAGCTCTCTCTCCTCTTTCCTCCGTTTCCCTCTCTACAAAAGAAACTGAAAAAGATCCAAATTTTAACTCATCATGATTATCTTCCAAAGGTTTTTTTTGTGTGTGGGCAAAGATGAATAGCTTGAAAATTACTGAAATTAATGTAAGGAAAAATGAGCATGTGTTTTTGAAGTCTCTGCTGAGCCCACCAGGATTTAGGGCTTGTAGGACAGCAGTGGTTCAGCCCTGAGGCAGATGAGACCTGACTGTGTCTTGTGTTATTTGGGCCAGCATCCATGTAGGGAAGGTGTTAGTTGCTTACGGTTCTTGTCATTCTTCCTCGTTTCCTGCTTCTCCATCCCTCAGTTGCTGATGCATTGGAGCAGAGCAAATCCTTCAGCAAAGCTCTTCCAGTGTCACGTGGAGATATTATCAATGGTTGGATAACAGGCTCGGATACTAAAGCTAGCCTGGAATTCTCCAAAAAGATGTTTTGTTTTGTTTTTCCAAAATGATTTCGTGTGAACCATCTTTATTTCAAATCCTAGAGTCACAGAATGGCTCAGGTTGGAAGGGACCCAAGGATCACCAAGTCCCAAGCTCCTGCCACAGGCAGGGCTACCAACCTCCAGATCTGGTCCTAGACCAGGTTACTCAGGGCCCCATCCAACCTGGTCTGGAACACCTCCAGGGACAGAGCAACCACTGCCTTGAACTCTGGCTTTTGGTGAAAGCTTCCTTGATAAATACTACTGCAGGACTGAGATGGGATGAGGTGCAAGACACCAGAAAGGGGAGGGAGAACCTTGCTGTAGCTTAGGGTTGTCTGTTCAAGTCTGTGCCTTGCCAGGTTACTCATGACCTTCTGTCACCTATACCTGGGTGAGCACTTGTTCTGTGCCCAGTAAGCAGATCATGTCCTGAGCTCTTGCAAGGGGGCACCCACCATCATGGTCAGGAGAGGAAAAGAAACTGAAGCCTCCACGATGGCACAGGTGGACACCCCAACCCTACAGCTCCCCTGACATCTTTTCCAATGCCTGTAATTCTGGCGAGGGATCTTCAGAAGCTTGTGCTTTTCCTCCCTGAAGTGGGAAGAGTTTTATTTATTTTGTTCATCTGGAAGTTAAGAGGGTTGGGAAGATACGTCCACAGCCCCACTCTGTCACAGCTCTTGTTTCCCTCGAGAGAAGCAGAGCAGATGGAAGGCAGAGATGAAATGTAGATCAAAAGTAAACACTGTGATTCAGTTTTTGATAAAAGGATAAAACACTTATCACATCAAAGCAGCAGAAAAAAAACACATTAAATATTTCCGGGACATTTTGTGTCCACGTAAGCATTAACTATACTTGCTGTGGGGATGGTGCAAGAGCAGGCAGGGCAGTGCTGCTGTTACTTACCTCTCAGATCCTTGAGCACGTTGGACCACTCTTGGGGCAGCCTACATTTAAGCCTGGAGTAACATCAGTGGCAGAGGAGGCAGGCTGGCAGCAGGTTGGCGGGCCCCTCTGGTGTGTGGTTAGCAGCCCTTTCTCTAAGCCATGTCCTCTTCAGTTTTCCAGGTTTGGGCACTGGCTTTCCAGAGATTGAAGGCTCTTGCAGATGTAGATAGGTGCGGGGGTTTGTGAGTGGCTTCTCTCCCAAACATTGGTGATGGTTTGGTTCTGTGTTTTGGCTCAGTAAATCAACTCCTTAAAGATTTTGTAAGATTTGTACCTATAAATGTCTATTAATTACCTGCTTTCATCACTGAGCTGTCCTGGACAGCGAAGAAAAGATTATAAAGCAATATATTACCATTATTTCTTAATTATTTTTTTTTTTTCAATCTTAAGTAAGAATGTAAAGAAAAAGCACTTTGTAATAGCCAGTAAAAGCTAAGGATAAGGAAAAGTGAGAAAGAAGAACAGCAGAAAAGGGCAGAGGGCAAAAAAAGAAATGCAAAGGAAGATTCCCCAGTTCAGTTATTACCATGACACCACAGAAGTGCATTTCCTTTGCAGCGGGTGGGATCATTGCCAGCAAACCCAACTTCTGTTATCCAAAAAAGCCACAGCTGAACAAGTTATGCCTGAGCTGCAGCATTTCCTGACTGGAGTCTGGTGGCCAAACACAGCCCCCAGCATCAGGGACAGTGACCAGGATGCTTTGTTGCAGAGTGCCCCAGCAGGGCACTGTTCTGCCTATTGCCTTGCCTTTGTGCAGGGTCCAGCCTACTTTTTTTTCTTTTCCATTTTATAGTCTTGTTTTTCTGTAGGCAGTGAAGGAGCTACACACGTCCTGCCTTCTCCCAGCTGGAGCCCCATCCCAGAAGCGGGTTCCATTCCTTTCTTGGGGGGCATTGTTTTGTGGTTTTTCTTATTGCTCTTTAAACCAGTTTGGAGGTGGCTTTCACATCTCCAGGTCTCAGTCGTGCAGAGCACAGGGTTGGTTTGAATGCTGTATGTGTGCAACCTGTGCCATCAGTCATTTTGCATGGCAGGGTGTGGAGATCTGCCCTTCACTAAACCCTCCCCTTCCCCCCAGCAGTGCTCCATTTATCAAACTGGTCCTCCAAGGCACACGTGGTATTTCACTGCCATTGTCACTGCTGGTAGAGCCTGCGTGCTGTTAGCAAGGCCTTTCTGCTCCTTCCAAACCCACTGGTGAGCAAAATGGTGTGACGTTAAAACCTTCCAGTCTGCAACAAATGCACATCATTGATGGCAGAAGTGTCACTCCCTGCAGTGGCAAGCCAGGCAACAGGTCACATCAAAACAAATCTGACACTGGCCGTGCCTGAAAACTGTAGATCAGATGAGGAACTTTGTGGTAAAAAGTCAAACTTGATTTCTTTGCAGTACCCAAGAAGGACGTCTCAGCAACATGTGCACAGCTGGTCTGATTCAGTTTTTAAAGAAAACCATAACTTTTTTAAAGAAGTATTACCACGTATTTCAGCAAGATTTCTCATGTAATGAGATGCAAAAGTTCAGACAATATCCTGTTTAGACACATTTTGATTTGATAATGCAAAATGGTGCTGACAGTGAGGGATTGCACGGAATAAATCACTGAGTTTTGTTTCACACCGAAGCCTGGATGTGTCCTGCAAGTTCACAGCTGTTCTAACTTTTTCTTCCCCTCATCTAGACAGCAATATGTCCATGAGATTTATTTCTTGATCTTTATGGACTCGTAATCTTTGTTGGGATTATTGCCATAGAAACAAGATGTAACATAGCGTGTGTTAGGAGTAACAAATGGGACTTGGCAGTCTTTGTCATTTACTACACAAAAGTCTGAGATGTGTACAAAAAGCAGCAGTTGCTTATTCTCAAAGCTTTATTTACTGGCACATCTGCATGTTTATTAAAACTAAACACTTCAACTTCCATTCTAGCTGGAATGACATTTAGATATTCTGATCTTTAAACTAAAATCCCTGAGATCTGTTTTGCTTTTCAGTCGAGGCAGGGATTGTTTGGTTTTGAAATTTTGGTTTTCCTGGTTGCATGATTGCAAAGCCCAGAGGCATCCCATGCTCCCAGCGCACAGAAGATGCTCCTTGGGAGGATGATGTCATGAGTTTTGCCCATACAGCCCAACTTCCCAGCATCTCCCAGAGCTTCTCATCGTGCCTGCCTTGCAGTCACGCTGCCCTTCTCCTCAGAGCCCAGGCTCTGGTCAGGCCAAAGAGGCTTCGTGTGTTTGAAGGCCCTTGTTCTGCATGATGTATTTGCTGACCTGGGAGTGTGTGTGCACTGTCCTTTCCCCAGTCCTGGTCCCACACCCATCCTGTGGCTGAGAGCAGCTTCTTAGGGGGCATTTTGGAGGCAACCAGAGATGCTTCCAAGCCCTCAGGGAGTGATCTGTTCTCCCTCCACACCATCTCAAAAAGAAAAAAGCAGAACAGCTTTGCTCAGCATGAATGTATTTAAAAACTGGATGTGGTGCTCAGGGACATGGTTTAGCAGTGGGTTGTCAGTTAGGGCAGTATGGTTAGGCTGTGGTTGGACTCAGAGCTTGAGCTCAATGCTCAGAGCTTGCCTGGCCTGCTTTCCAAAGGTGCTGAGAACTCTGCAGCTCTCGTGAGGTCAATGAGTGCTCAGGATCTTTCTGAAGCATATATTTAGTCCCTAAGTGTAGATCTAGGACTGACTAACGTCAGGCTCCAAAAGTAGGTGTCTGCCTTCTCCCTTTTCCTCACTTCTCTTTTCTTTGCCCTTTTATCTCTTGGTCAGCTCACACGTTCTCTGCTCTCTCCAACTCTTTCCATTTTTCCATCCTCCTCCACTTGACATCTGCTCCTGCTGCTGTTCCTTGCCCACTTGGATGGCTCTGTCAGGGGGGCACCCCTTTTCTCTCCCTCTCTCACCCTAAATCCTCCCTGCCTCATTCTCAAAGGGACAGAGGATTGAATCAGCACCTCAGCTCTGCTCTCCTTGAGAACCTCCCAAATCCAAGTCCCAGGTGTCCTGTCTCTGCTGCATGGGGCTGGTGGCAGAAAGAGAAGCTGACATAGAGCTCTTGTCTGCAGCAACCACTGTCATCTTCTGTACTAAAGGCATAAACCAAAATGACCCATTTTCCTCTGCACTTCCCACCACAGGTGTGATCCACTAATGACAACTCTAAAAGAAGATGTAACGAAGGGATAATGTTGATTTTGCAAACAGGAAATTCTCGTCAGTGGCTTCTGATTTTCCAAGCAACCAGAATACAGCTGTGGCTGTGAATCTGATAGATCTTTGCCTGACGTGAGCTTCCCTCTGTTGCAGGAAGGCATGCCCCAAACGCTGAGTTCTACCAGTATGTTTACCCCATGTAGCTTCAGCCCTCATCTACATACTTCAAAAGAAGATGAACAAGGAGGACTTATCTTCCAGGATGGAAACCTTACCTCAGCATCTCTGGATGCTCTAATCCAGCATCTCATACCTACCACTGATTACTACCCTGAGGTAAGCAATTCACAGTATAATAAACAGTTTAATTTTGATGAATTGAGGTAGTGCTTTATGCAAAAGTGCAAATGTGCTTGGTTTTGAATTAAGAGGGGTTATTTAAAAGCTGGGGAAATGAATGCACTGCTTTAAATGCTGTTTCATCGTTCTGGATTTGTTTCCACGAAAAAGTAGATCCCAAAGTTGGTGCTACCTTGAAATAAGAGAACGGAGGGAAAAAAAAATCCGTGGTGAATTAGTGATTTATCAGTAGGAGAACTTCAAAAATAGCACTGCATCCCAAGGACAGTTAGATGAAAGCTGAAACAAAAAAACCTTCAAGTCTGAACTGATTTTCAATGAGCTGAATTTCAGAAGCTGTTGAAGGTGTCCAGGTGTCACTGCAGGTACTGAGCTTTTCCTCAGTGACAGCAGAAATGCTTCTGATGGCTTCACAATGACTTTGCAGTTTCTGGACAATGGGACACAGATCCTAATCCTCACTCCATCAGCAAATACTCAGTGTTTCCTCACCACTAATGAGAGGATCCATACTGGAAGCAGGTTTCTGGTCCTGAAAGCTGTTGACTTCACCAGATTCTGCACATACACAGTGGAATTCAGAACAGAATTTTACTGGAAGACTTTCGAGTGCTAATATGTCTCCATGGAAAGGCTTGCATTTCAAAGCACCAGAGTAGCATTGACTTCTAGGCAGTTTAGAGGTCTACTAAAGTTATCAATGCAGAGCAGACAGCATATTTTAAATTACCCACTGCTCAATTTCTGATCAGCTAAAAATAAGTAATAAAGAAGCATGTTAATTATAAGAGAACAGAAAGACAGTAAAATAGGTAATGGGCAGATTAGGCTGTGAGATTTTCATTAGGCAATGTGTGATATGAAATATTACACCCACTGCTCAGGAGCATGGCTAGGTCTGGGGGAAGGAAGATAATGCAGGCACCAGGAGGGGATGGGAAGCAGATGACTGAAGATGCATGCATGTATTTTAATTTCACTGCAGGAATACTTTAAATAGTCCAAGGATTTATCCAGCAGGCCTGCTCCCCTCAGCTTCCAGATGGAAGGCTGCACGTGGCATAGTTTGGCTGATAGAAATGTTGGGGAGTTAGCAGAATAAATGCAGTGTTCCCTAAGGGAGGCAGGGTGAGACTCCAGGGCAGAAACAGGATGTGATTGACCCCATGGTTTCTGAGCTCACAATCCAGTACAGCAAAGGGATATCTGAGTCTTCACAGGTCTCTGTGCATTTCTGGTGCTGCTGTCTCCAGCACCTGGGCCAGCTTTGTTGTGGAGGCAGGAGATGCTGCTGCTTCCTGCGCCCGTTGTAACCAGATCCATTTTGAGGGCCAGGAATCCTTCTGCCTTTTGGACACTCAGCTCTGTCCTGTCTGTTCCAGTGGAAATACAAGCACGGAGCGATTGGTTTATAGTAGGTCTGCTTGTTTCTCTCCCACAGAAGGCCTATATCTTTACATTCCTGCTGAGTTCCAGACTCTTCATTGAACCCCACGAGCTTTTGTCCCGAGTTTGTCACAAGTGCATTGAGCAGCAGCGGCTGGACGACCCTGTGCTGGACAAGGTTAGTTCATCATTTTCAACAGGCAGAGTCTGGTGATCCGGTGTGTGGCTTTGAATCAAATGAAACTGTCTTATAACAATGGTTGTTGCTGAGATCCTGACATTGAGGCATCTTAGTATCCATGTCCAAGAGCAGCGCTCCAGGCATCAGTCACTTCAGATCTCCTTCTAATTTCCCTTTCCTCCATCTCAGTCTTCCCAGGTGACTTTCCTTCTTAACTTCTTTAAGGCTTTGATGAAGCCTGCAGGTTGCAAGGAGGTAGGACATAAACCTCACACGCTGTCAGTTGCAGATGTCAGCACACCGCTCTCTCTCCCGTTTTTTCTTCATGCATCTGCTCTTCCTTGCTTCTGGTACAGAATGAGACGGTTCCCCTTGGCCTTACCTGTCACTGTGAACGCCACATAGCAGCATGCAGCTCCCCACTAACCCCTCACTGCCAGCACTGACAGATTGTCTGCACGGCCGTGCTGCAGAGCGGCGCTGTCTGGCACACCAGGAACGAGCTGAAGCAGTAGTGAGGCTATGACAAGCTAACAGAATGAGCAAATCCAAGCTGTTATTGTGTCTCCGCTCCTCCTGTTTTGCCCAAGCCACTGTGCAGACTGGTACAGTGCACAGTAACAGACGTGCAGCCCCTGGCAGTCCCACAGGCACTGCGGTGCAGATGGATGCCACTGGATCCCATTCAGTGGCAGATTCCACCTGAGCTCTCCTCAGGGCACTGATGAAGACCTCTCCAGTATGATGCCTGGAACAGGAGCTGCATCTTGAGTGCAGTGGAAAGGAGAAGAACGTGCATCGCTTGCAGTTTTCCAACCAAGAACCTAACATTCTGGAATGATTTTCAGGATCAGCCTTCCCGGCTTTGAAACACAGTGACATCAAAATGCTCCTTCACCAATATCTGAACACGTGTGCTTGTTTTCTCCCAGGGGACTGTTCACATGAGTAACAGGGTCTCTGCCCTCACTACATGGTACAACCAGACAGATGACATGGAAGCCCAGCACGTCAGCTGCATGTGCAGTGTGACTTAGAACTATCCGTGTGAGGTGCAGCATCCAAGACCTTTTTTTTTTTGAGGTGTGATGGATTCTGTTCTCTGATGCCATTCCAGGATGCAAATTTAGGAGAATGGCAGTGCGAGCGTTCCAAAGTTTTGCTGCTCATTTCAAGAAATTAGAAGCATTATGAAGAACCTCCAGAGTGCCTAAAGTGAATGTACGTCTTGGATATCGCTGCAGTAATGTGCAGGTGGTGGGACACAGCTGATCTGATGTTCCTGTGAGTGGGCCTGGCTTGGAAACTTTGCACACAGGTGACCTCCCATCCCCTGAGCCATGTCCTGTGACTTGCACAACGTCCTCTCCTTCAGTTCAGAATAGCAGTTTGTCCAGCTGGAGCAAATGTCTCCCCAGACCTTTGCAGCTTCCAATAAAGCTTTCCCTTTAGCAGCCACCTGCTGGTCTTTGAGAGTGAGCTTAATGCTAGCTGACAGCAGTTATTTTTAGAGATGTGGTTCACTGAAACCTGTTGTTGGTGGAAAGCTGAAATATGCATTTCAACCACCTTGGCTGAAAAGCAGAGACTCGAGAGTATAATTTTCCCTGATTACAGGGTATACTTTAGCTACAGCACGTAGGATGCAGAAGAAGGCTGTTTGTTTTGGTCTGTGTTTTCTGTAAATAAAAATGCAGTTTCTTGTTTAACGCAGTTTCCTTTTCCCTTGTTCTTGGATAACAGAGGATGAAAGCTTTGGAAGCAGCTGCACTGGCTGTCTGTTGAGATAATGCTAAGACACCAATTGTGCTGTGCCCCACATTTCCCTCCTTGCCCTGTATCATCCTGACTATTCTTGCTGCTGCATCCTCAGATAAAACACACCAAAAGCGAAGTGGGCACCAGCTGTGTGTTGTGTGAGTGAGTGTCCTTGTCTTACCATGACCTTAAGCTCATGTAGGAGAAGAGCAACGTTACCACTAGTTCAGGTAAAGCTGCTGAAGTGCTGGTGTGTCCATCTGCTCTTCCTCATGTTGTGTCTGCCACCAATCACTGAGGTGTTTTCTTCATCCAGACAGAAAGAAAAGAAGCAGAAGACTCACCACTTTGTTGGTCAAGAAATAAACAACAATCAGGTTTATTTTTTGTGAAAGGATGAAAGCGTAGGAGGGTTGTGAGTTCAAAAAGGAGGAACACGTGGTTGTTTTTTAAGACAGGTACAAAGGTTGCACCAACAAAATGTCCAGCCAGCCACAGACAGACCGACTGCATGTGCAGAATACTTAAATCTGCATGTGAGACAGATAGTTGTGTATGCATCTATGTACTGCTATATTTGCATGCCAAAATGTGTCATGTGTGCACTGCACTATTTGTTTGCACGTGCACAGATTTTGTAGGTGCAACTGTAAGTGCCTCCTTTGAAAATCTGGCCCCGCGTTCAGAAAGATGCACAGTTGCTGGCACTTGGAAGCACGTTTCAATCCCTGTGCATTATTCTGGTTTCCATTTCAGGCACGGATCAGAAAGTTTGGACCCAAAATCTTACAGTTGCTGACGGAGTGGACAGAAACGTTCCCGTATGACTTTCAGGAGGAGCGGATGATCGGCCATCTGAAAGACATGATCCACAGGATAGCCCCGTGCGATGAGGTGAGGATGTCTGACCTGGGGCACTGTGTGGAAGTGTTAACCTCAGTTTCCCTCTTGGCTCTTCCTTTTCCTCCTGATGTTTTCCACTTTCTCTGGGACATCTGCCTGGGAACTCTTACAGTTTTGTCTCCTCTAATGGTTAAAACCTGTAGTGGTTTTAATCCCTGAAAACCACGTGTCTCTTGTGGTAGTGACATGGGGACACATCAGAGTGATCAGCAGAGCTCATCTGCTGCACCTTGCTTTCTAAAGGAACACTTTTCCCACCTTAAAGATAGAAGGTCTGAGACACAGCATAGACAGAGCGTGGTTAGAATTCAAACAGCAACAGCAGTGTGCTCTCCCAAGTTACAGTCTAGAAGAGTGAAGTACCATGACTTCAGAGCAACCACCCTGCACAAGCAGTGGCTCAGGGAGCACTTCAGGGTGTCTGACACAGTACATGAGGAGAGGAAGAAGCAGCCAGTCATCAGGTGGTGTTGTGGAGCTAAAAAAGATGATTGTTGGCTTGAAGGTATCTGACAGAGCCTTTCTGTCTCTAAGAAAACGAGTGGTTGTGAAAGTGGAATCACCAAGGGTTGTTTTTTTTCCCATTTTTTACCTTTTGTGTCTGGTAACTTCAGATGTGATCTTTGCATTTTGTCATCTTTTTCATTAGTGAATCAGATGGGTTTGGTTTATGCATTCCTGTCCTTTGTGAGAGAGTTCACAGGCACTGTGCTTGAGCTGGTTGATGTTGTAAAGCTGGCACCCAGACAGCAGGCAGGCAGACACAGAACAGCACTCTGATGCCACTGGGATCCCCATCAAAGTCCATGTGATCTATGGGCCAAGACAGCTCCAGTTGAATCCAGTGTGTTTTGCTGATGCCGTGTGATAGCAAGGGATGGTTCTTACCTTTAAAAAGATGCATATTTATGGACGTGTAACTTCTCTGAGAGCACAGAAGTGGCAGACGACAGCAGTGTGTGGCCCTCTGGGCAGAAACTCAGTTTAGATGGTAGGTCTTGGTGTTAGATAAATGTTCTGTGTGTGTGGCAGAGCAGGACAGGGGGAACAGAACATCTGGGAGACCTGCTTGTAATCTCAGGTGGGTGAAACCCGTAGATTAATTCAGAAACATTAAAAGCACCACAAAGTACATGAAAATAACAAGGATTAGAGCAAATAGCATATAGAGAGTCTCTAATTACTTCTAGGTTAACCATGGGTTGTATCCAGGCCTGGCTTCAGATGTATGCAATTCAGTTTAACAAAAAGCACTGCACCCATAAGGTCAAAAGAGAGAGGGTCCAAAGAAGGAATGAGGTTCAGCGTAACAAAAGGGGAATTGAACCCTCCTACCCACATGAAACATGAGAGAAGTTGAAACAGCTGCTTTTGGGCTGGGCTGGCATCACGGCAGGCAGCTCTGGGGGGCTGTAGGCTGGCATGGCTCAGGCCTGCAGGGATGGAGGATGGGAAGGAGAAGCTGCGTGGTGCTTCCGTGGAGGTGAAGGAAACTAAGAGGGCTGCCAGGAACAGCCACGGTAACCTCAGCTTCATTGATTAGAGCTGTTGAAATTCTCCCTGGTGATGAACTTGCCAACCACCAAAAAGGTCATCAGCATCTGAAGTGAGAGAAACCTGTACAGACCTTTCCAGGTCATGTCTACTGAAAAGAGGGAAGCAGCCCATAGGGGCTTTCTGGGCAGGGAGATAACCCTTTTAAAGGCAGCTACTTCACATTATGTTGCTGCCCTGGAAGAGAGCTATGGATGGTGAAGGTCAGCCTTCTGCAGGCAAAGCAGGCCTTTATTTGCCTGACTTGGACCAGTGCTGCACACCTTTGCTCTGGTGGGTTCAGAGCTGCACACTGATGTTCATGGGTGCTCCAGGGGACCTCTGACTGCACTAGCTTCAAATCATGGTTTTACAAATACTACTAGGAACTATAATTGCAAGTGATTATGCCTGAGCAAAATCAATAATTAATTTAAGGAACAGCTCATATCCTGCAGATATAATTTTATTTTTTTTTTAAAGGAGCAGTACCGGAGAGTGGTCATGCCCATTAGTTGTTTGGAAAAAACTTGTTCCCATTGTGGATCATAGAAATTAAAGATTGAAAGATTTGTGAGGTCATCTATTCCATGTAGGTTAATGCAGGATTTTCCCCTGCAGTGTATGCTTCTGTCCTTTGTAGAGTCCACTTTCCAAAGGCTCTGTGATGTGCTTATAAAGGTGTCCGTGCTGAGAAGCATTTCTTGGTAAGTGCTGTGATTTGCATTTAGAGTTAGAAATTTTAATTAAAATTTGAGCTCCTAAGCCACCTGCTGATGCCTGCCATCTTCAGAGAAACTTTCCCAGTTAAGAATGAAACATTTGCTTTTAATATTAAACAGAAGTATGCTACTTTTGACTGTTAATGTGGCAACGTGGTGAAATAGATGATAGAGTCCAGCATGCAGCTCCTGTGCAATGGGGGGCTGCTTTGTGGCAAGGCAATTATCAGCACGCTGAAGGTAATGAACAATATTGTTTTCAATTAGTGAGCATAATTTAAAGAAAGCAGGAAATGCTTTTAAAATGGCAAAAGCAGGATTAACTTTTTCTCCCCCAACACGCAGTGGGGTTTCTGGGTGGGTCTCCTCAAGGACTCTGCTCTGTGAGTTACGTTTTCCTTGTCCATTATCTGTCTCTTATTTCGTTCTGTTACCTGGTTGGGTTACTCAGACCTTTGGTTACTGTTGTCTGTATCTATCTTTTTGTGCCATATTCCCTGTGAAAGTAGATTTCTTGATGACTGTTTATTGAAAGACTCACTAAACATCAGTGTCATTCAGACAATTCTGCTTTTTGGCTTTTCATCCAATCAGTGAAGAATGTGATTGGCAAAGATTTCTTATCCAGACTCATTTTTGAAAGAGAACTGGGTTTTCAGCTGAAAGTTTTTTAGCCAAATGCTTTATGTTCTGCGGAGGACTTTTACTTCAGCATCCCCCGATCAATTTCCATGTTTACAAAATGCCAGAATATTTCCTTATAATAATAATAATTTATAATAATTTCCACTGAAAATAGCATTCTGTTAGAGGACTTGATAAGCCATGCTGAGTTTTGCAAACACACCTGGATGTAAACTGGAGAAATACTTAGATGGTATTCAGTAGTTAGAGTCCAGGATGGCCTTTGTAAATCAAAAATGTGACTGTCTGTTTGGGTGAGGAATTGCATGAAGAAGACCAGCAGTCTGTTTTCCTTGGAGTCAGTATATATCAGGAACTGAAAGAACAATTTTTATCCTCTAAAAAAACGATTGCAGTGATTTGTTTCTACATCTTCCTCACTTGATTTTAACTCCTTCTCCATGATTTTGAGACCTATATGGATGTTCTCCAAGACAAGTCCCTCCTACCTTCTAGGTCATTGCTTTATTTACGAGTCTGTTTTGCAAGATAGCCTGACTGCATACTGCTTCTCTGGCCCATGCTCCAGCCTGGCTCAAGAGAGCATCTTCCTTGGGTGAACTCAGCCAAAACTGGAGACTGAGACTACCTACAGCCTACAAAAATCTGGAGAAGACACAGACTATTTCTAAACCATTCCCAAGCGTGCACTGGGCTGTGTGCAGCTTGGGCTGTGACACAGGTGTGTGTTGGCCTTCATGAGATGGCAAACCACAGCCAAGTCCCTGATGTGATGATAAGAACTGCATAGAGAGTGCCAGGGTGTACATCTGCTGTACAGTACAGATGTAACAGAAGAGGGGAGTGCCAGCTCTGGTTTCACACTGGCATATTCCAAGCTGATGTTACTGGCAGCTTGACGGTACTGAAATCTGCCTGGATGAAGAGCGAGGAGTTATCCCACTTGTTGGCAGCCAGAGTGTCTCCCCACTCTGTACTTTGTGCTGGCATTGGAGCTGATAGTAGGCCAGACTGGAAGCTGTTTTCCCAAGTGACTGCTCTCTGCAATTGAGCTGTCATACCCACGCCTGATGCTTCTTTGGCTGGGAGAGCCCACCAGGCCTCGCTGTTGAGGAACACCTCAGTATGGTACACCTGTACTCCGCGTGAAATTTTAGCCCAAGGACTTTTCCAATTAATCCTTGTTTTCAGAGCCCATCCACCAGTTCTCTCAGTTTTATAATGTCTGCATCTGTCAGTCATGAGGAGTTGAAAGCACTTTTATCTACCCATCGTCCATGGCCAGGAGCTCAGCTCTTTTCCTGCAAAGAGCTGCTCCATCTCTGAGAGGAACCTGCACAACTTGGTAATGATCATCGTGCTGAGTGCCTGGCTGTGCCTGGAATATCTTATGAGCATCTTCCACTAGCAATTAACATTTTGGATATTAAATACTTAGAGCCACTCCAACTGGGTAAAAAGTAACAGTGTGCTTCGGGTGCTCTCAGCAAAGAAGGACAGAGAGAAAAGCCTTACAAACACTTTGTATTCTCAATGAGCAAGAGTTGACTAGCAACTCTTAACAGGTAGAGTTCTCAGGCAACCCGTCACTGACATAAAGGATGGGCAGCAAAAGCTGCTCTGCTCCAGAAAGCTGGAATAACTCATGTTGTAGCATTCCATCTCCTCTGATTCCTGCAGCACTGATGTTGGCAGGAGTAAGTGAGTATTAGTGCCAGCCCAGCCCACCAGCCCTGCTTGCCTCTTCTCCAGGCTGCAGTCTGTTTCTGTGGTCTGGAGCACAGAACTGTAATTAAACCAACTGATTGTTCTGAAATAGGCATGTTGAAAATAAAATGATAACCTGTTGCTGGCTTAGGAATACTTTGCAGAAGGTAAAATGTAGCATAAAAGCATACTTTCATTGAGTGCTGTGGGTGGTTTACGTTTCTCTCTCTCCTTGTCTCTCCAGGCCTACTGGAAAAAGATGAATCAGCTTTTGCAGACCCTGAATCAGAAGCTCGCCACCCTCAGCCATGGGCAAGAAGGGATTGTCAAGATCAATGCTGCTGTCTCTGATAAGCTGGTTGCCTTTAAAAGTAAACCTCCATCAATACAGAGAGAAATCCTGAGCGTCTGCAGTGACCCTTACACTCTGGCTCAGCAGCTGACACATGTGGAGCTGGTACGTGGGAATGGTTTCCAACTTTTGCAGTCAGAGATATTATTTTAAGCCGTCAGCTGCTAAGTATTCCAGACACAGCCCAAACGTGTCTGCACTGCTGCAGCACATCACATTGCTGTATCAGCACTGCAGGAGGAGGCAGGCTCTGGAAGGTGAAGAGATGCCTGGAAAGCAAGAAATTATCAGAGTGTTCCTGTGCATCCTGGGGCATGTCACTTTACCTTTTCAGCTTGCTTTGTCTTTAAATGTGAATGTTTATTCCAGGAAGGTGAGGAAGGCTTCTGTAAGGTACTCACTTCGAGCTATAAAATGATACTGAAATGGCTGATCATTAGCCCATTTGTTAATTGGGAAGAAGTCCTAACTCAAATCCATTCCCACAGATACATGTGGACACTGTTTGTTCTAGAGAGGAAGGCTGGAAAAATTAACCACGATGTGGATTGTGGTTTGGACAGAATGTTGTGGAGTTAACTTTGGGGATTCTGAATGTAGCTCATATCATATTTGTAACTCAGGAACCCCTCATTTCAGATCATCTTCTTACCTTGGTTATTTTTCACAGCATGCAGCTTTGGCTCTCTTAGCTTTATACAGTTTAAGGCAGAAAGTACAAGTCCTTTTGCCTGGAGTTGTTTTTTTGCTTTTCCTTCTCTTTACAATACAAGCGTCCTCCAAGGATTCCCTGTATTCAGATTATACTTTTAAAACTGATGCAGCCAGAGATTTTCATACCACTTTAATCACTGCTCTCTGCTTTCACTTACTGCATCAGTTATACCAAATACATTGCACTGAAACTGTCTGGTGCTTATTTGTTAGCAAGAAGTATTTCTTTATTTATTAATAACAGTTATTTTTATATAAGAGCTCTGTACAGTTACCAGTGGCATGGTGAGTTGACAAGAGAAATACCCCAAGAACAGCCATAACATTTTTGCTCACTCAAAACTACCACTGATTTTAGAGCTACTTGAATGTCCTAAGATTAGACCATATGAATTCCAAAATTTCTCTGCTGAAATACCTACAACCTACTGCAGATATTTTTCTAATAAGCATGTTAAAGGGAATGTCAAAATAGGAAGGGACATATTTCCTGTGTCATTAAAAATACTGCCTTTGATATCTGGTAACCTGAGGATCATTCTAATGACTCAGCTTTCATACCAAAGCATTTTGGAGACTGTACAGTAATGGGCTGGAGAAAAAAGTGTACAAAAGATGATTAAATTGCTCAAGAGAAACATGCCAAGCAGGGATATCAAGGAAACCAGCTCCCATCTGCTGACTCCTGGGCTGTTATGGGCTGAGCTGCCCATCTCTAGCTCAGTCACAGCTGCTGGATTCTTCCTTTTGTAGACAATGTAAGTGATCTCCTGTCTCGTTTTCATAGCCTGAACTGAATTGTGCTAATGGGCAGAAGCAGAAGTCAAAGGGAGTTAAGGAGCATATTTGAAAACATGTCCCTGAGGGCCTAGTTCATTAAGGCATGGGCTGAAGAGGCTCAATGGCAGCTATTAGAATTAACCATGACTGCTGTAAAACGCCACAGCTTACTTCACATACTTTTCTCAGTACTTTTAGGTCAATCAATGTGATAGATACCAAATCTCAGAGAAACGGCCGAGTTCCCACTGGCTGTGGCAGAGCTCTGTTGGCAGTTGGCATACATTGCTGTGACACCCCAACACACCTGCCCTGGCATTGCAGAAGCACTGACAGCTGCTTGGCTCCTCCAAGGCTGTCATTGCCAGCACTGAGTAAACCTTCCACGAGATTCCCTTCCTCTTGTGTCAGCAAGGTGCACAGCCAAGGGGAGCTCCCACAGAGGCAGGATTGTGAGTGACAACATACTTTGTTTAGTACATAACACCTCCTGCAGTCTTCTAGTCCTGATGCAGAGGAATAAAACCACTGTCCTTCCTGAACAGTGGCTGCTGCTCTGACTGAAGCTGCCGCATTTGTTCGGGAGATGGATCAGTAAGAGAGATCTGGGTGCTTTATTCACTTTTGTTTTGGGTAACGCCTGGGATGCTCTCCAGTGTAAGCAATGACTGTAATAAAAGCACGTGCATCCCCAGTGGCACAGAGCCAGCCCCCCAGGGCATCACCTGAGCTTTGCTGGGTAGGGAGGCAGGGTCAGGGCACTGCGCAGCTGACAACGGATTGCTATGGTTACCAGAGCACAGGATTTCTCCCATTGGAACAACTGGGGAATACAGCCACTGAGAAATGCTGGGTCGCTGTAGGTCCGTGGCAGCTCCAAGCACAGAGCTGAGGTCCTGCTGGCTGCCTGATGAGGCCTCGTGCATCAGCACCTTTCTCTCTGAGCAGTGAAGAGAGTTCTTGCTTTGACTCCTCAGTAACCAGACATGCTCTCATTTTCTTCTACCGAAATAACTCTCATCATCCTTATCAGTATTAAAGTTGGTTTTAACAACACCATTCAGAACTTAAAGATTGAGGGAACATTTTACGAAGAGAAACAACAGACATCCTGAAGTGCTTTCTGATTTCTTCCCGTTTCTCTTTTCTGTCCCTCTAACAGGAGAGGCTAAGTCACATTGGACCTGAGGAGTTCGTGCAGGCGTTTGTACATAAGGACCCTCTGGATGGCACCAAGGTATGTTCTGTCCACATACAAAATGTCTCCTACAATAACTGATGAACTGATGCGATAGAATCCATGAGAGCAAGCGTGGGGCATCACCGGGGCAGGCTGACTGGCAGAGCTGCATTCTCACAGCAAGGAAGGACCTGTTGGTGGAGCTCTGGCTGGCAGGTCGTGGCCATTCCTTCATGGTGAGAGTATGTCCCAGCCAGGGACTGGCCTACGCACTGAAGTTCTGGCCTTCAGCTTTTCCTCTTCACCTGATTTGGCCGGGGCAGATGGCTTGTAGCTGCACAGAACCTGGGAATGTCTCTCTCTAATGTTAAAGGCGTAAGGACTCTGGACATGATGTAATGGCCACGGTGTGAGCCCAGACACCACAGTAATGAGTCAGTGCGTCGTGAATCAACGTTCTTTTCTCTCTACACACAATAGCTTTTAACCCAGACCACTGCAGAGAATGAAGGGCCTGATCAGGGCTTCATCCGGAGTTCTTGGAAGCCAGTTGGAGTCTTTCCATGGATTCCAGTGGGGTTTGAAGCAGCATTTCAATGAGTGCTTTGGTAAGGAAAGAGACTTCCAGCTGGAGAGCAAGAGTCTGGCATTTCATATGCTGATAAAAAAGAAAGAGGATGGAAAATTCTTCCCCAGAACCACACAAGGGCTCCCACTGAGATCATATACCAATGGTAAAACTGCATCATTAGATAGAGGAAGACTTCTTTTTAAAATGTTTCCCAGAGAGCACCAGAGTAACTTGTAATGGTGAAGGGAGGCATGGACAGACATTTTGTGCAGCTTTGGGCTCTCTCTGTCTCATGTTGGAGTTACAGACATTCTGCAGTTCAGTTCAGGGAGGGGGGAATGGGCAGAGCTGGTGTCTCAGGTATTCTGAGCATTGATCACATCCATTAGGAAGGAACCCCTGCGTGACAAAGGTGTGTCAGAAACGTGAAATATCAAGGCAGCCAGAGCTGAGATTTTAGCAACCTGCTGTGAATGTGAGGGACCAGATTGAAAATGAACAAGTGTCTCAGGAAGTCATCATCTCTGTTATGAAGTAGCATGAAAGAGATCAAATGGAGGCTGTGAATCTCGAGTAAATTTTGGAAGAAAGGAGGGAGGCAGCAGTGAATGAAGCCAAACTGCATAAAGCCACACAGGGAAAAGGATGCTAAGAGGAAGAAGGAAAGTTTTGTAATAAGCTGAAGTAGGCACAGTGGCTGTAGCTTTGTGCAGAATTTGTCTAGAATTTGAAATGTAGTGCTGGAGCAGAATAATACCTAGATATGAAGAAAAACATGAAGAAACATCAGCTAAGGTGGACAGGAAGTATTTGAATGAGAGGCAGAGAGCAAATGTCAAAGCAGGGATGCATCACTGCATTGCCTTCTAAGTTCAAGGCAATGTCTTCTTCCAAATGGGCTCTACTTAGTATAGCAAAAATTGCCTTAACATCTTCATGCAAGATATGACACAAAGAATTAGTGGGCTTCAGGTCAGCAAGCTGGTGAAAGCAGGGGTAGTCTGCAGGTTGTCTGCACCCTCTCCCTGGGCTGAGCAGAGATCCCAGCGATGACCTGGGACATCCTCTGTACCACGGTGTGCTGTAGCTGAGAGATTGTATGGGACCTGGCAGAGCATCGTGCACAGCAGCACAGACCTTATGTGCAGTGACAGCTCCCTGCCTGGCCCGTGGCTCTGGGCTTTGGCCCTGCTCTGTATTCCCTCCAGGTGAAGATCATCGTAAAGATCGTTCTTGCACAAAGGCTTCAGGGGGTTTCATTTATGAATGTTTATCAAGCACTTGGAGAGCTGCAGATGGGAGATGCTAGGGAGGTGCTAAATGTTGTTGCCATTTATAAAGCTTAACCTTTAAAAGGCAATCTGCTTCAACATGAAATGTGCACGCTTTCCCCAAGTTCTGTGGCATTAGCTGTGGTGCTTATGGCATGGCACAGAACAGCAGTGCTGTGATGGAAATCCTATGTTCAGAACAAAACCATGGTTCTGTGTACTTTTTCTGCCGTCGCAGGGAACAAAATATACCACAGCGTGCAAGAAAAGTAACTGCTATGGGTAGAGTGGGGCTGCTTTGGGATTTCTTGTAGTCTGACATTCACGTGGTGCCTGCCAATGTTTCCTCTTGAGATGCTTCGATACCTTTATTTATTTATTGTAGTTATAGTCTTCCCATAAGATGGCTGTGAACATCAGGCTTCAGGTTGGCCTCCTGGTACCGTCGCCCTGTGACCTCTCTTTCCAAGTGTGCCTGTGAACAGAATTGCAGGGAGATACTTCCTTTGAATTACCTTAATTCAAAGAATCTCAATGTAAGGTATCTTAATGTAACATGAAGACTGAGGTATCAGGCACCTAACTGACATTATGTGGGTAGTTCCACTGACATTCGTGGGTCTGTGTTTGTGCATTGTGTTTTTCTTCTTAGCAGCTCTGGGAGACGATTATCTTAACAGTACAGAAATGTGGTATTCTCTGATACCCTCTAGTGGATGCTATTGAATGTTCACGGAATTCATGTGATTCTGGAGAGCAGTGTGTCCCAGATGGAGAATCTCAGAATTTAGGGCTGGAGAAAGGAACAGAGTTCTTATAATGCCCAGCAACGTCTTCAGGCTGTGTGAGCTGCCCTGCCTCCCACTGAAGTCAAACTACCTATGGATGTCAAAGTACCTGCAGGAGTTCAGCCAAGTATCTGCTCCCACCACCATATGAGCTGTGAGAATTTAGTTTCATGTAAGAAGTGAAAAAAAGTGCTTCTTTGCAGTGATTCTTACTGGTGAAGTCTCCCTTGTGTGTAAGCAACCCGCTCCAGTGCAACCAGCAGGACAGAGCTGGGGCTCAGCAGCTCGACATCCTATTATCCTGAATACTCAGGAGAGTATTTTTTCCCATCGAGAAGCAACTAGAACTGTTTTTTCTTTTGCTTTTTTCCTTCTGCTAAGACACAGTCTTCTCTGTACATGAGAGAGATGTGTGATTACCTTTGTGTAGGAGGTGTTTTGCCATCAGGCAACTAATTGAACTGCAGTTACACGTCTGTGTGTGTTTTTTCTCCCCAGCCTTGTTTCAGTGACCAGAAGACCAGTAACCTTGAGGCCTATGTGAAGTGGTTCAATAGGCTCTGCTACCTCGTAGCAACAGAAATTTGCATGGTAAGTGGGAAGCATGAGGCAGGGTTTGAGGTGGTGCACTAAAAAGCAAACCTGGGGGTTTATTTCTTCTGACTTAGCTAAGCATCTGACAGTAAGTTTTAGTAATGCTGCATTCACAGGAGCAACCTGATAAATGGCAAACATTACAAAACAGAGCTGGCAACACACAGGGGATACACTGTTCTATTGATGTAGAAGGAACACAGTGTGGAATAATGAACCCTGCAGGGAGAAAAAGAGGAAAAAGTGCCTCGAATTATCCTGTGAGGTTCCTGCTGGAAAAGATTCTAGTGGAGCCGTATTTGTTATCTGTCATCCTGAAGCTCTGCTGTGCATGTAAATTCCCGTTGCATAGCTCTGTGTCCTGCTGCCCGTTACTGGAGCTGTGGTTGTTGTTTGTTACTGTTTTGTTGTGTTTTTAAACGTGGTAGACTTGGGTTTAGTTAACTTGGCCCTGTCAAAATGAAGTGAATGTTTTCTCCTTTGAAGGGAGGATTAGTACTGGGGTAGATGTCCTGCATAGCTGGGGATTGGAAAGCATTGCCATCTGAAGGTCTCTGGAAGAGTGGGGTGATTCCATCCCAGTTAAAATGTGGGTTTAAAACACAAAGTATCACTCAGCCTGATCTGCCCTGCACTTCTGTGTGTGCTCATTACAAATACTTGTTTTAATTTACAGCCTGCAAAAAAGAAACAGCGAGCACAAGTCATTGAATTCTTCATTGATGTTGCCCGAGAGTGCTTTAACATAGGGAACTTCAATTCACTGATGGCAATCATTTGTAAGTACAGCTCCTAACCAAGTGTGTCCGTGGGCTGTAGCAGAAGGAAAAGGAGAAGTCTGACTCTCATCCGTGGCTTTTTTTTCTCTTCTTTCTCTCTCTCCCACAGCTGGAATGAACATGAGTCCTGTTTCCAGGTTAAAGAAGACTTGGTCAAAAGTAAAAACAGCCAAATTTTTCATTCTTGAAGTGAGTAAATAAAATAAAGACGTGCTCCTTGAACTGTATTTTTTTTTTTGTATGTTTGTGAATTTCCACATTGTTATCCAGGTATGAGATGTCTGTAGACACGTTGCACAGGCAGAGGGTTGCATTCTGTCTGAAGTTACTGAGGGGTAGTGAGGAAAGCATGAAGCTGCTGGTGTGTAGAGGGGAAGCAGAGCACTTGGACGTTACATATAAAAAGATATTCAAAACCTAAAAGGAAGTGAGGAGTGGCTGATGTACAAGCAACAGTTCTCATGCTGATGCCAGTGTTGTTTGCTTGTGGTTTATGGGCTTTTGTGTGTATGTGGATTTGGCTCTGTTCAAGTTTTGGTACAACCAAGGGCAAAGCTGCCTTCAGAGGACCCAGGCTGCTTTCTAACCAATGTGTTGTCTTTTGTATACCCAGCACCAGATGGACCCCACTGGTAACTTCTATAACTACAGAACAGCATTGCGGGGGGCTGCTCACAGGTCCCTCACTGCACACAGCAATAGGGAGAAGGTAGGTGTGACAACATCTGTACCTCCACATCAGTGCTGTGCATCCCTACAGAGAGCATGATTGAAACACTCAGTGCATTGCTGTCCATTTTTCCATGGGGCACTGCTGAATGGAAATGTAAATCTGCAGCTGGAAGGGGTTTGAAATGGATCAGAGGGCTTTTGTGGGGTGGCTGTCAGGAAGCTAGGGCAGGTGGAACATGTAGAATGGATGTTGCAAGCATCTCTACTTGTTGAAAATTCACATTGTTTAGATTGATAAATCAGAGGCAAAGGTATTGCAGACTAAAATGACTTTTATTTTGGTATGAAACATCATCCTGGCAGGCCCAGGTGGAGCTGCACTTTGTTGCAGCCGTGCCAGGCAGTTTCTCTGTGCAGACAAGCCCCTGTTGTTCAGCCTATGATTCGAGATACAGAGCAAAGGGCACAGCACTCAGAGGTGATGAGGTGGTTCTCCACTTACATTAGAGAAGATGACTTACTGCAAGCCATGCTAAAGAGTCTGGTCTGAACCCAGTGTAGCAAATTTGGGGTGAAAATCTGTCCTGATGCATTTTCATTTCATTTGCTTGTGTTGCCATCATGCTGAGCAAGAACTGAATCACCCGTGTCCGTGGCAGATGCAAACCTTTCTGACTGGATTCAGGAGATGTTAGTGCAGCATCCTGCTGTTTTGTGCCTGAATATTTCTTGCTCATTTTCTTATTTCTCCATTCTGTTCTCTTATTCTGTCTTGTGAAAGAGTTTGTTTTTAACATTGGAACTGCTCATAGTCATAAATGGGAGATCTGTACACAGAGCGTGGCCAAGGCAGATACTGCATGAACTGCATAACATGGAATTGGATGTTCTTTCACTAGGGGAGAGAGGGCAGATGCTGATCTCACATCCCTGTAAATTTGATGTAGATCTGCTGAAGCTAATGGAATCTCACAGCAGTTACAGGGAAATGAGATCAGCAGCTGGTCACAGGCTGACTCAGCTGCAAAGGGGTGTGCTGAGTTGTTCTGAAAAGAATTAAGGAATTTTGTTCCTTATTGCAAGCCAGATTATTTGTTATTTGTTTTATCAACTTTGAATTAAATTAAAGGAAGATGATCACTTGGTTAATAGAAAGTGTTGCCTTGCTCTGTGGCAATCTTGCAGCAAAGCCCTCACATTGAAGAAAATATTTTTCCTCAAATTGAGCTGTGCTTATGACAGTTTGAGATCCCAGTCCCCTCTGCCCCCGTTCCCAACAAATGGCCACCACAGAAGCACGCGTGGAAGATGCCTCAGCCATCTGTGTGGGACGCAGGGGAGTGCAGAAATAAAGCTGCCCAAGTGCAGGCGAGAGAGCTGGCAGTGAGGAGGGAGGATGTTTCATGCAGAATTCGGTATCCTAGTTGGGAACTGTCTGGTTTTGTCTGTGCACTCAGCTGACCTCTGCCAAATCCAGAATTAAGTCGTTCCACTGGGACACCCCACGTAGTGCTAATGGCATTGCTCTGATTGGCTTTGAAACGTTGAGAGGACGGACAGCGCAGTGCTGAGTATCGTTGCCATGTGATACTTTGGAGGAAGGACGGGTCTGAGCTCATTAGCTTTCTTCTTTCTGCAGGAGGCAATTGTCCTTCAGCATGTGGGTGGGTTGGATGGTTCGGGGAGAATCAAAAGGGAGTGAGGTTTGAGTTTCTGGCACTAGCCAAATTTTATGCTAGGTTTTTAGTCTGGATTGAAGCCGACACCGAAATGTAACTACATCCACTTTTGTTGCTTTTATTACAGAAATTGGGAAAACAAAGCATGCGGGGCCACATATTTTTATTAGGGAAATAAATACTGACCCAAAGACAGAAATCCCCTGGAAACGTGTGGAGAATTGGTATTCTAGGGAATGTCTGCTTCCTTTCGGATGCAGATGAGAACAAGCTCTGCCCACGCTCTGAGCTGACTGGTGGCTTTGTAGCTGTATTAGCATGGCATGTAGCCCACATTAATATACCTTCCTTCCCAGCAAGGCTCTTAGTTTATGTTCAGTACCACTAATGATGGTGACCTGGCTCCCAGGCAGTGTAGAGCAGGGCAGAACAAGCTCATATCTGTCTGCAAAAAAGTACACAGAACCTGGCAGTGATTTCTAGCTGGGGGTCAGGGCCTGGCTCCAGCTCTGTGAGCATCTTCTGACTTTATAAGACCATTTTCCTTGTTCAGAGATAGCAGTGGTTCTTTGGATCTTTGGTTCTCAGCTGCCTTTAAGTCGCTCGATTTGTGTATGCAACAGCTTTGCTTGCAGTGACCCAACAGAGAGAGGAAGGGTTGTGCAGTTGTTTTGTTGTTCTTTGCTCTCTGATCTCATCATCAGACAGTGATGCAGTGGATGTACTGGGAGTTAATGAACTGGGTTATTAATATTTTCTTAGCGTGTCAGTCTGCTCAGTGACCCTTGCTTTCAGCTCATGCTCATTTCAGCATTCGTTCTCCTGATGGCTGAGGGTGTATCTTTACCCTGCTGCCCTTTTGCTTGCCTCTCACTCCACCGCTTTTTAAGTGCCCAAAAAGTAAATACTTATTTTTTTCTCCTCTCTCCTGACTGAGTTCTTCTTTCATGCAGAGAAACTACTGAACTGAAAAGATAATAGTTACACCATTTCTCTTCACAGATTGTGATCCCCTTCTTCAGCCTATTGATCAAAGACATTTATTTTTTGAATGAAGGATGTGCTAATCGCCTTCCAAACGGACACGTCAACTTTGAAGTAAGATCTGAAAAACGTTTTTACCTCATTCTGATAGTGCTATCTAAGATTGTTTGCCTGCGATTTCAGTGCAGCCCAGCAAAGGCTGGACATACCAAAAGGGACAACCTCAGGTGGCCGCTTGAAGGTTAAACCAATCTCAGAATGTTTTCTGAAAGAAATAATGTATACATTTTATAGAAACATTACAAAGGGACCATTCTGACTGGCTTCATGTGGGCTGGCTGCTGGAAATGCAATGTCAGCAGTATGCATGATTATATGTATGGCTTGGAGGGGAGGATGACTTTCAGGAAACAAGGAAAAAAGTATTCTCCTTGCACACGTAGACAAATCAGTGTAAAATGCTTCATAATTCATTTTATCTGTCTTGTAATTAACTTTTAATTTTAAGACTTGGCAAAGTAAGACAAATTAATTGTGGTCATTAGAGAAAGATTAGAATACAAGCAGAATTACAGACAGCGCAGAGTCTGCCATGCTGCTGGTGTAGGGATTGCTCTGTGTTTTACACAGAAGTATTTCTATCAGCTAAAGCAGAATATTCCCCCTCAGCTCCACACCCTGAGTGGTTGCTTTGCGCTCGGGAGGATGGTTTTAGATCCGTGCACCTTGTTGCTGGTGGCTGTGTGTAGGTGCTCAAGCCCTTACATTGTGCTGTGCACTGCAGTTGCTGTGTTCTTGCCTTCTGGTGGGAGTAGAGATGAAGTGCTTTCATAAGAACTGCCCTGTGGCAATGAGAAAGCAGTTCTTTGGCTCTCAGATTCTTTGTAAATCATCTCTTTTGCAGTCAGAGGTCTAGGTCAGTTGCATTACGTTTGTCCTTCTGCTGTGGTCATTGTGAGATACTGAGTAATGCATAAGCTAGAGCCTGGCATCCCCTCGAGTTATGTCAGAAGATTTTTGCCATGTATGTTTCCTGTTAGAAGGCCTAAAGAGTTGTGAGGGATTGGGGTCGCTCCACTTTAAGTCAGGTGCCTAATTCTGGTCCCTCAAAGTTTATGCCCTGTTCTTATGTGTAACCCATTGCTTTGTTTGTGGATACATTTTCACTTAAGTAGAAACTGAGACTCCTTGCAAGAAGGAGCACACCCTTTCCTCCCCCTTTCCCCAGCAAATGAGCAGTGGAAGTCCACCCATCTAAAAGATACAGGACTCCTTTCTCCTCGTGTCCTTGTGGTCAGGGACCCTAAATCTTGATCTGCTGCTCGGATGTGGTTGTTTTAAGTGTCATAATAGAACTGTATCTGAACAGAATGGGTTTATGTTTACAGAAATTCCTGGAACTGGCAAAGCAAGTAGGAGAATTTATAACGTGGAAACAAGTGGAATGTCCCTTTGAACAAGATGCTAACATCATCCACTACCTGCACACTGCTCCCATTTTTACTGAAGATGGTAAGATGTGCAATCTCTAATCACTGAAAATGTGTCTCTTTATCACTACCAATTAACATCTTGACCCATCTCGGGTGATCTCTCCCACTGACAGGTCCCATTTCCTTCCTAGCTTTCCTGTTACACAGCTTGTTGATTATCCCCAGACAATCAACATGCTTTTGCAGATAAAGCCCTCTACCCTGTGGAGCTGCTGCCTGATTCCTTCTCTCTAGTCCATAGCTTGTCCAGAAGGCACTGCTATCTCAGAAGTTGTCATGGTGGCCCTATGTTTGAAATCAAGGGGCCACAGAACCGTGCTGTGGGCTGCACTGAATGTCAGCTGTCCCTTAGCCAAATTCATGCAGCGATTGATGGAGCCAGGGCTCATCTCTTCTGCAAAGCAATACTGTCTTCCATTCAGTGCACACAACTTGGGGCTGTGGTTGTTCAGCTGAACCTCCTTCACTACCGCAGAAAAATAGCTACAGAAAAGGATTTTTAAGAAAAATCTTTTCTAGTAATTGACTTGTCCTGCAGCTATGAAAAAGCTGTTCTGAAATTGTTTTTCCGATTGACTTTTTAGTCCTCTGTGCCTTCTCTTTTCCTCTTTCAGTTTGCTGTCCACCACAGCCAGCTGTGCCACTTCGTACTGTTCCATGTCAGTTGTTTTTTGGTGCGTTACCATGCACAGGAACTGTCTTCAGCTGTGTTCCCATAGGCCGTTCTGGTGTTGAGTTTGTTCTTCTTTGATTCTTTAGACACTTTTCTGTACTGATCCAAGTCAGTCACACCAGACAGCTTTTCAGAGACTACTACAGAACACTAAACGCTGTCTCAAAAGTCCTGCCTAAACACCAAGAGAAACAGCTGCCAAAATGGGATAATGAATGTGATTGATGTAATATGTATTGAAAGGAGACAGCGTGGAGGCATTTGTTCTGTATTCAGGCTCTGAAGGGACACAGAGTGAAAGTCGAGTCACAAATGGTGTTTAAAAGTGCAGATTTCAGGGTGGTGAGCCAAGAAAGGGTGACCTCAACCCACTAATTGTTTGCATATTTTCTCTCCCATATCCTTGCTATGTTCATACTGTTTTCACTAGATGCCCTTTGTAGAAGCCAGAGCAGGCCTCTCCTGCTACCCAGGGGGAAAGTGCTGAGCAGAAAGATTCACGCTGAGTGAAAGACACGAGAATATATTGGACAGATGCTGCACTGGTGTGTGACATACAGCTGCACTAGGTTTGTCACTGTGCGTAGGAGCAGTGGCCCAACAGTTTAATATTAAAATGTGCTTGAATGATAGCACAGACTTGAATAGTGAGATGGTTCCTGCATTAAAGAATTAAGCATCACTAAGCAGCTAAATGAGGAAATACACGTGAGTGCAAATTATAGCCCTCTTAATTTTTAAACAGTGAGACATCAGTGCACCACCAGCCTGCATAAAGGAAGCTGTACAGCCTAGGTGCATGTTGCTACCGTAAAATTCATCCTGCATTGCAGAGTTTTGCAGAAAAGGAGAACTTTTTATTTTCTTCTACTGTTTTCCATCTCTGGCTTCTGTAACTCATTCTTATCTTGAGGCTGTTTTCTATTCATTTAAGATACCATTTCCCCTTAGTCCTTAAAGAGATTGAGGAAGATTAAGTTGTGTTAAGTGATGGGAATAGTGTTAAATGTAACAAGTTTATCTGCTCCAATATCAGCTCTCATTTTTTAATGGAGATCATTTAACTGACATTATTATAAGCAGGTTGTGCTAACATGTTGTAACTCTGGGCTCCTGTTCCATCAAAACTAACCTAACAGATTTCCAAAGGTGGAAATGTGAACTAAGCACCAGTGTCCTGCTGATTGCCAGTGATGTGGTGAGCCGTGAACTTACAACAAGTTGTCTTGCTTTGTGTTACAGTGCAGGACATACATGAATGCAGAGACATAGGGATTTACTGTTCCTGTTGAAAAAACATATTTTTACCTTTTCCAGGTTTATATCTGGCTTCGTATGAAAGTGAAAGTCCAGAAAACCAGACAGAAAAAGACAGATGGAAATCCTTAAGGTAACTGCTCATTTTATCAGCTCGGTTCTAAAGTACTTCCAAAACACTGCTGTGATATGCAAAACCTGTAAAGTGCTGGCATTGGAAGTGTGACCTCTGATGGAGGTCTCTTCCATTTATGACTGATTTACGAGCTGGAGCTGCTCTGATAAAAGCTAATCTTACTCTCAAATTACCCACCATTTAAAGGACATCGTTCTCCACTCGTGTGTTTCTGCAGTGCTGCAGCCATGCAGTAGAGGTCTGTGAGATTAATGGAATCCTCCTGCAGTCTGTGTCTCTTCTGAGAGACGTGACGTGGTGTGGGGTAAATGAGAACCTGAAGGCAGTGATGTCAAAACAAAAAGCCAGCGTGCTTTGTAATTACTAAAAACCATGGCCCCTTTTCATCGTTCTTATGTTTTAAATTTACAGATCCACTATTTTAGGAAAGACTTGAAGATTGAGAGATTATTGCAGTAAGTCAGAGAAAAGAAATCCGCAAACATTTTGCACTACTGATTCCAAAGATGCCTGTTTGGGATTTAGATGAATTCTTTTGTTTGAGTTTTTTGTTGGCTTTTTTTTTTTTCCTTCTTTTTTTTTTTATTTTTATTTTTGACTGCCTAACGTGATGGATGAACTGGATTCATCCGCTGAAATCAACTGAACTGTGCACAAGGACGCTTTTCTAACTCTGAGACAGAGAGGAAGGACAAACAGACTATTTGTGGCTGTGCCCAAACTGCGCCAGGATCACTGTAACTTTTGCCTCTGAAGGAAAATGTAAGAAAATCGGGAGCGTGGAGAACTGTGGTACTGCGAGAGAGAATGGAAACTGTGTGAAAAAGAAAAAAAAAAAGACATGAATATTCCAGAAGCAGGTGCTTCAGACAGCAGCTCTTGAAACCCTCTGAGGATTATAAAATTAAATCAGACACAGCAGCAATCTGGTTAATTGCTGAATGAAGAAAGAAGAACTTAATCTTACGTTAGCAGTCCGCCAGCCTTGTTGAACAAAGCACTGACTGCAACAGGTATAAGCTTCCAGTGGATGAAAATGACATCACTCGCTCATATGTATTCATGTATGTCACATACAGATCACATCAGCGTGGGAGAGCTGTGCAGATCCCATGAGTTTTTACAGAGAACAATCTGAAGTGTGACTCTTGCTTAGTTACTATTCCTGCCACTTGTTCTTCTTACTGTGAATCTCAGCAGATCTGAGGAGGTCGCAGAGTGTCTATGGTATTCCTTAAAGACCCCCTACACCCAACATTTAAAGCTGAACTGAAGAAGCTGGACTCATTTTACCTCTATTTAATGCGTGTTGCCTGTCCCCCAGTTTCGTTCCTGCTGAGGTGCATCCTTTAGAGGGCTTTATCACACTTAAAGAAAAAAGATACTGCATTATTATTTAAAAAATCTATCAGGTTCCACTTGACACAGTACTGTTTATTTTGCAACGTGATGCTCAGAGGATAGGAAGGAAGAAGTAATTGCTCTATAAGACAGAGGGATTCAGAACAGAACAGATGCACTCAAGTGCAACATTGGTCATTCGTTAGCAGATAACCATTTTCCTCTTCTTTAGTTTTTAGGTTATAACCAGTACCCACCACTTCCTTACAGGTAACTGCAAGCAGGGACTGACTGCATCTTTTTAAACTTGTACGACGATCGTGGTGCTACTTTAACATGTAATAAGTGATAATGAACTGTGTGGGTGTTAGAGTCAAAAGTTTGTGTGTGGAAGGACTGTATGTATGTGGAAGGGCTGTTCTCATCGGCCCCACAAAAAGCTCAGCTGAAACCTAAATGCTGTGTGGTACTTTGCTTTATGACTGACTCGACGCTGACCATTCAGATGCTCCACTCTGTTTATAATAGCAGGACATAACACTTCTCTTTGAAATAATTGACTGCTTTGTTTCAATTTAGAGTGATTCCAAATGGCCACAGGATTTGGAAAACGGAACCTAATCATAAAAGCTGGCTACACTGTGCATTTAGGCAGGAGGCTGGAACTGCCCCTGCCCACTGCCTGGCCTCGCAAAGGTGATCCACGCCTGAGCTTGAGGCAGTGTTTGAGGGCAGCCCAGGCAGCTGAGCTGATGTTGAGAACGGTGGCCTGAGACATGCTCTGTGCTGTACGCTAAAGCTTGGTGTCTGCAGTGCACTTCTCAGGTTGGGTTTTGATCTGTGGAAACCTGGATCGTGGCCACCTGGCATCCGCTCGTGCAGCTGGCTGAGATGAGCAGGGCAGCTTCTACGTTTGCATACACAGGGGCACGATGCAGAGCGTCGATTCTCCTCTTTGTTTATGTATCAGCGCACAAGTTCAAGCAGGGGGAACATAAAAATGTCATGTGTGTACTCAAGCTCTGTATGGAAGAAGTGAGTGTGAGGATGGCACGGCATCCTTCCAGCCAGGGAGCGACTGTTCTGGCAATACTGCTGATGAACTGCTTGTTCATTTTTGTACACAAGCTGAGAGCTGTACAGGGAAACACACACAGACACACACACACACACACAGACACACACACACGGCCGTTCCTTCAAGCAGAACCACTTCCAAAATGATGCCATTAAAAAATGGTTTAATCCAAACCAAATCCAGAGCAATAACCGTAAACGTATCCCTGAACAATGGTAATGCTGACATGTGTTTGCTGAATGGTCTTCTTTATTATTATTACTTTGTAACGCCTGCATCTTTTTAATAGGCACAGTGTGGCTTCATGGTGGAACAGGGTTTTTAGTTATCTGAAACTCACTGTGGGTGGATGAGCTCTTCCCTAAAAACTGCTTTTTAAAGTGCAAATTCTCTGTTGTTTTCCAGTGGTCAACAGAGGCTGAGGTGATAACGCCCCGGGGATGAATCAAATTTTGCTTTCTTGTTATATTTTCCATTCTTGTACCTTCCATGAAGTCAGGCAATTTTGTAAGGATGAGACAATGCTTGGTCTCATGGCATTTATCACTGCTGCAAACTAAATTACATTCACAGTCCAAAATTTTCAAGCCCCGGTGCCTAAAATGGAAGCATTGAAGTTAGATTTAGGGAGGTGTTAAGGGCTTAGTGGGACTTCCAGAAGCTCCAGATCATCTTTAAGCCTTTATATAATCCTACATTTAAAAGGTTTTTTTTCAGAGGTGCTGAACATCCTCATCTCTGGGTGGATACTGAAGCAATTACTGCCTTAAATCCAGTTGATTTTGATGGGTTTCGGAGCAGTCCTGCACTGCTCAAGGTTATTCATAGGGATTAAATTGCACAGGCAACTGGAATAGCCCTTGGCCTTTTGTTAGGGCCAGTTGCAACCCTCAGATGGGCAGGTGTACTTAATAGGGTGAAAATCCAACCTTGGCAAAAGTGTTTTCTGACGTTGCTGAAGTTTTAGAAGCAAATTCAAGGACTGAATTTGATCCAGGGAATTAATTCACATCTGAGAGCAGAATTTGGCCTTCTGGCTTTGAAACCTTTTTTCTTTTTAAATGAGCCTTACTGTCTCAGGAGTGTATTTTATCAGAAATTAAAACCCCTTTTGATTGTAAACTGAGCATTGCCATTGTTGTAACTGCAGAATAGGATTAGGGAGAGGCGATGAAGCGTGGCGAAGCTCCCAGCTCCCTTCTCAAAGCCTCAACTGTGGGCCAGAAACTTTCCTTTTTGTTAATGTTACCTGTTAAGTGAAGTCACCTCAGTATTTGGTGCACAGTGTTACTGGATTGTGTCTGGGGAACAGCATCTCTGTATCTGTACATCAGGGTGTGCAGCAGTGATAGATGTTCCAGTACAAAATTGTCATGCAAATTCCTATCTGAGCCCTGAGGTCTGTGAAGCTGGGACACGATGCTTTTGACAGGCTGGGCATTCTTGGAAGTTCACCTGAGGCAAAACATATTTCATCCTTTATCCAACAGAGTAATTACAAGAAAATTCTTGGAAGTTCCTCTAGAGAAACAGTGGAGAATTGGTTACTTTGCTGACAGAGATGTTAAGATCCAGGCAGCATGGTAAAACAAGTACTACAGAACTATGAATAATGCCTTGACGGCTGTTAACTTTTATATTTCACAGCATGGCAGCAGAGTGGAAGAAGATAACTGTGCATGTGCTATTCCTGTTAATATCAATGGCAGCTGGGCAGGCCGAGGCAGGAGAGAATAAAGTGACATAGTGATGCATGCAGCAAGCTGTACTGATCCTTTCATTGTAACATTGGCTATGTTGGAAGGAAAGCACACTGCCTTGGAGTGTCCCTTTCTCCACAATCACTGTTAGCTGCTCGGCTGTCCAGGAGCTGAGCAGGGGAGGCTTTTTTTCAGTGGAACAGATCTGAGGGCAAATCTGTTTCGTATTTCTTTCTTTTACAGTTCTTTTTGCATATTTTCAGATATGCAAACAATATCAGCTGCACTGTTAATGCGCACAGAAGGCATCACATTCTGCATTTTTATACTATGCAAGGTGTATATTAGAAGTTAATAGCTCGCACAGGTGGCATTTTGTACCCTCTGCAGAGGTGCAAGACACTGAAACTCAGGCTATACCCTCGGTTACAGAGAAAAGCCAGCTATGGCTAACTTGTGTAGATCCCTTGCCTTGCACTGTGGCCGAGCTCAGACTGTAATGCTGTACATTCAGAGTGGCTTGCACTGCCATCTCTCCCTTTGATGCCTTTCCCTCTGCAGAATTGGCATTCTGCTCTATAAGCAGCCCTTGCAAAATGCCATGGAAATATTTTTCTAGTTCTGTGCCATACATGGGCTCTGCAGTCGTATGCCAGAGCTGTTGTTGTCAGAGTCCCTTCTCCCTTCCTTCCTGGCACTACCAGCCCAGACTAACACTGCAGTGCAGCAGCGCTCCCAGGCCTTTGTGAATGCTGAAGACTTCAAGTTCAGCACTCACACGTCCTGTATGTTAAATACCTGTACAGTAAACTTTGTCCTAAAATGTGCACGGCCTTTTTAAATATGCACCTGTGACCAGAAAGCCAAGCTACCTTTCAGAGAAGGGCAACTTCCTCAGTGAACTGTAACTGGTCGGTGCTGCATCACTGCTTCCATTATTTAATTAAGCTTCTGCAATCCCAGCCTGTGGGGGACAAGTAAGTGATGTTTGGCATATGAGTAAAAAGAGTCAAGAAAATGGGGGCTACCGATTAGACAGCTGACACCAGGTGGATTTTCATAACAGCCCAAGCTGGGTTACTGCTTATTAGGTATGTCCTCACCTTGAAGAAGGAATTGTTCCAGTAAAATCCTCCTAACTCTTAATGCTTTGTGAAAGATAGGAGCACACAGCTATTAAATGTGTTTCAAGATACAATTCTCACCAACAGGCAAGTACTTCCCTTAGGAGCCAGCCTTTGAAATAGAATAAAACTGCCAGGATGCAACACAGATGGAACACAAATTGGCCTCCAGGTTTTGAACTCTTCACTTTCAGCATCAGCATATGAAGGCAAGAAATCACATTTTAGTATTTTCTTCACTTTTAGCCAGTTCTGTGAAATGTGACGGTACCACCCATCTTAAACCTATACCCTAAGACCATCCCAAAACATTCATTCATAGTCCTAAAAATGAGCAAGCAGAGCTGTCCCTATACTCAGATTGAGAAGCTGAGCAATGTGTCTGTGGTCTTTCAGAAAATCACCCCAAATTTTACAGCTTTTACATTTCATCTATTATAATTCCTTCTTACAACTGTGCTTATAAAAAAAAAAAAAGAGTTTTTAAGGAAGAATAAGCTAGGAAATAAAGGAAATACGGCGTAAAGGACCGGCAGGTACTGCCTGTGTGAACAATATTGGGGAGGGGCTGTGTTTCTTCCATCCCTTGTCCTTTAAATTAAGCTATTTCATTTTCAGGCTGAACTGAAATCCCTTTTCCCTCCACAATACTCAAACCACATAGATTTCTTAGAAGTCCTCACAGCAATCACCAACACTTGATTAACTGTGCAGGCAGAAAACAGTAAGGTTACTTGAAAGTGGCTGTTATGATTTCGTGACTGTACATAGATATTGCAAAATGTTGATGGTAATACGCATACTGTACCCCCATAAACACTGCAAGAATAGCATGGTCATTGTTACGCTTTATAGCTGTTGTGGAAAATGTCTTAACCCGCATTCATTATAGTGCCGATCCTCCTCCCATGCCTTTTTATACCGTTGTGGTAAGATTGTTATGAAATCCTTTTGTCAGTCATGTTCAAGCTAACTTACCTGTGTACAGAATTTATATATTAAAACCCCCTAATTTATACTGTGTTTTAACAGTTTGCCTGAACTGTCTATGGTTTCTAAATTTTGTAATGTGAGTGTCAAATAAGAATAATAAAAAAAAATCGGCTCAGCTGTGTGCATTTGGTTTCCCAGTTTGGGCTGAAAGGAAACGGACTGCTCTGAAACACCAAAAAATGCAGAGATAGTTCTGACTCAGCGCTGTAGTTCATGGACACACATGTAGATGTGACAGTACCTGCGGTGTCTGCTTTTCCTTGCTTCCACTTCACTGCTTCTCTCGTCATCCTCAGACACTTGGAAGATTGTACTGCTCTGTACAATGCAAGAAAACAAATTCTATTGTTTCCCAAGTCACGGGCTCAAAAGAGTACCACGAGAGCTGCAGCTTGGCCTGAACGTGTTCAGTCTGTTCCTGTAAAACTTGGTGGTACAAGCGATGTTGAAACATTCTTTTTATTGGTATAGCAGTCGTTGGAGAGCTTCTACTGAGAGGCCCTTTTCAGTGAGCATGTACAGTAAGACACATCCATGCTTCTCGTGGCTTAGAATTGTTTTAAAGAAAGGCTTAGTGGTGCAGTTTCCTTGGTAAAGCATTACCTTGCTTCTGTGAGTTGCTTTTACTCAGCACCACCTGCTGCTGTCTGGCTGCGTAAGCAGCACCACTGACTGCAAAGCCTGCAGAAGTGAACTGTGCAGCTCCTTTCTCAGTCCAGTGCTCTCAGTGGCACAGCTGTTGCACAAGAGGAACTATCTCTGGCTGAGTTTCCTCTGAACTGTAGCTTATTCAGGCTTCCCGGAGCCAACCCCGAACCTTTAGCAGGTTAAAGCCTTTCAGTCCTCAGAAGACTCAATTGTGCCACAAGCAAAGACTGAGAGAAGCTCAAGTTCCAGCAGTGCCTGTGAGCCTTGCAGTAAAAGGGAAAAGGTCAGGTCAGCTCAGCCCAGGGTGACCCCAGCACTGTGTGTTGCAGAAGTTAAAACCAGTGTACAGTGGCGAGCATCTTAGGAAGACTCCTGGTGTTCTTCCATCCCTATCATTCAGCCTTTTCTGAACAGGCCGTGTTGTCATTACTCTGTCCTTGAGCTCCTAAGCAAAGGCACCGCTGTACTGCCCCATCTAAGACACCTATAGGAGTCCATCTGTAAAAGTCAAACCCTGGAAGTGCAGAAATCCAACTACAGGCAGAACCAATAACCAACCATGCTTAGCCACTGACCAGCAAGAAGAAAAACAAAACCAATGCACCTTTAAGAAAAAGCCCAATTCTGAAAGCCAGGAGATTTTGGCTCTGTCACTGTGCCTTCTCCTGAGAGCTGGGCAAGGCAATCAAACCCTGCTTTACATTTTGTAACCGAACAATGAGGAAAGTAAATGAGATTTACACCTCCTGAATGGCACCTGTGAGGATGGATCACCTATTGCTGTGAAGTTCTTGAAAAGGGAACCAATAACGATTGCGTTTTGAGGGCAATGTTCTGCATGCAGCCTCCAGCACATGCACAGATGGGTCCCAGTGGGGTAATGACACTGCAGTGTAATGTCCTCTGTTGTGTGGAACAAAGTAAAGTGTGGTCCCACCGTGTGTTACTCTCTCAAGTTGTGCACGTGTTTGGTGTTGTATGAGCTAATTCAACAAATAAACAAAAGGAAACGCCACACAAATTGGCAACAGAAGGAGCTATAAAAGCACTCAGAAGAGTTTCCTTCCCATTTTCATCAAGATTTAGTTCCTCTAATTTGATTTTTCATTGTTAGATCATTGCCAGCTTCAAAACAGCACCCCGATGTCCCTGTTCTGCCAGGTCTCCACTGCCATCTCCTGCATGGGAAGGAAAAATAACTGCTCTCAGTACTGCTTCTCCTCACAGTGCCTACAGAGGTATCTCTGAACACATCTTCAGCACAGAGAGAGCAATACTGGGAGCCTGCTTGGCGGCATGCTCTCTATAGGGCCTGCTGTAAGGCTTCTACTTCAGGGTGAAATTCCTTAATTTACACTGTGCGTGTCTGATCCGAAGACAGTATGAGCTTTATATACCGCTCCTCCAGAACTATTCAAAACGAAAAGCTGCTAAGTTTGGCAGGTTTATTCCTCCTTCAGTTGTCACCCAACAGCCTCCTAATGAAAACAGTAAGTTTTATAGCTCCCAAGCTGTGTTTTCATGCTGAATAACACATATTTCTGCCCTGTTTCAGTCCGAACGTCCTTGCTAACAGATGAGAATCTTAGAATCTTAGAACAATGTGTCTCTTGCTTCAAGGTACGGCTGTTTTTGATATTCTCTTCACCCCACTTTCTGCTGCTTGCAGTCCAACCATTCCTCAGGCTGAACCTGAGGGAAATCGGGTGCTGGGAAAACAGAACACCGCAGACCTCGCTGCTATCTTGATAAACAGCGAGCAGCCATTTACGTGCTACAATAACAAACGGCCAAAGCTATCGGCACGACGAAGACAATGAGGTAACACACCCTGCGTCAATTCACCTTCAGCTCTCCCTGGCTCCGCTGCCACAGCAGCAGCAGCGACGACCCCGCCCCCTCCCGCGCCCTGCCCACGTGACTCCCCTCACAACGCTCTCTCTCCCCTCCCCCCTGACCCCGCCCTCCGCTGCGCCGTGTGTGTGACGTCATCGCGCACCGTTTCCGGGAGCGGCGCAGGCGGNTTGGGACGCGTGTGTGAACGGCGGCTGTCAGTGTTACGTAAGCGCTTTGGTGCGTAAATTTATAGGGAGAGTCCGTCATAGCGCAAAAAAAAAATATATATATATATAAAGGATCTTAAGGTGGATCTCGCTGTGAAGCGGACTGGGCTTTGCGCGGGTGGCTTCTCCACCAGTCCCCTACAGTTTCGTGCTCTTCATGAGCTCATTTCGTGGTGCCTTTAGGAGCAGGCCGTGCAGCTTCTGCCTGTGATCTGTGAACTGCGGACTGAAGCGCGGTTGGTCCTCAGCGAAACCTTTTCTCGAGGTTTCTATGCGAAGTGCCCACCCCCCNGAGAGTCCGTCATAGCGCAAAAAAAAAATATATATATATATATAAAGGATCTTAAGGTGGATCTCGCTGTGAAGCGGACTGGGCTTTGCGCGGGTGGCTTCTCCACCAGTCCCCTACAGTTTCGTGCTCTTCATGAGCTCATTTCGTGGTGCCTTTAGGAGCAGGCCGTGCAGCTTCTGCCTGTGATCTGTGAACTGCGGACTGAAGCGCGGTTGGTCCTCAGCGAAACCTTTTCTCGAGGTTTCTATGCGAAGTGCCCACCCCCCACCCTCCCTCTGCCTGGCTCTTTCATGGGGGTTTTGTTTAACGTTCGCCGCTTCGGCGGCGCCTTATTGCTGGCTGCCAAATGGCAGGGAGGGGGTCGGCCCAAGGGAAATCCTCAGTTCACCTGTGAGGGAGTCGGTTGGGGGAACAAAACGCTTTCCACCTCAAAAATAGAGTAATTGAAACTTGAGAGTGTCTCACAGTTCGAGTTACGTGGGTTGGAAATAGGGAAAAACGACCATGGAGTTGGGTAAGAAAATTAGAAGTGAAGCAGTGATAGGTCTCACTTTTGTCCTGACCCCTCTGACCCGTTTGTTGGTAAATTAACATTTTTATTTCTTACTAATGGGAATAGGGTTTTTGAGAGACCTGAATCTGATTCAGGTGGTACACAGTCACCTATTTTTACAGTATTTAAAGCACGTTTCTATAAAAGAAGCGATTTCCAGTTACCAGCCTGTCAGAAATGCTAGGTGTCTCAGGAGACTTGTTTCTCTTGAACAGCTTGCTATGTGCATGTTCTAAAAATTCCCTTCTTCATGCTTCCAGTTGCTGTAGAGGCAACGAGTTTTCTTAGTACAATTTGCACAATTAAGTGCCATTATATTTACACGTTACAGTTGTGTCTAAACTCGTATTCCTGCTGTCACTAAGTACTGTGGAAATTCTCAGTTCATTCTTCAGAGTACACTGAAAGAAGTATGCAAGCTACTTCTTTTAAAATACTTCTGCTAAAGGAGATGAAATGGTGGTGGATCCTGATAAACTCTTAATCCTACAGCTGTGCTTTGCTTTCTTTTTCAGTTGTGCATGTACCTGTTTGAACACCGAATTCCTGATTATAACGTCCAGCAACAGAAGTTGGTGGGTTTTGTCTTTGGCAAGTCAGCTGTATTGTGAAGCACCTGCGTACTTGTGTGCTGGCAAAGTTCAGAAGCTGTGGCTTGGCTCGTGGTGCCTCAGTTAGGTTTATTTATCAACATTCACTGTGTGTGTGATTACTTAAGAAAACAACAGTGATCTGTGAAGAGGTTTGTGGGACGTGTTTGGCTGGTTGGACAGCTGTGGCTTTCATGTAGCAACTTCTGTACCAGTGGTATGAAGAACTAAATCTGCAGTTAGTCAGAATATTTGAAGGTTAAGGTCTTTCCACGAGAAGTCCCATTAAGGGAATGATTCTTTTTAGTCACTTGAGAGTTTATTTAAGGCAGGCTCTAATAACACATCTGAAGCTATTAAGCAAAGATGAGTTGGCCTATTTAGCCTTGGTCTGTGTTTCGTAACAGCGTTAGGGTGGGAAAACTATGTCTGCTCACCTAAATAATGTGTGGGAGAAGCCAAGGAAAAAGAATTGAGGAAATGGTTTTCTAGTTCTGTCATTTGATCAGACTGCAGTAATGGACTCACAGTTACAGATACTCATGTAACGCTTTGTGTTCTGTGTGTTTTTGTTGTGTGTTTGTTTGGTTTGTGTTTTTTTGTGTGTTTGTTTTCTTGTGTTTTTCAGGAGCAGATGCGCCATTCAAAACAAAGCCACTGCCCTGAGTGGGATGACAGGGGGAGCTGGGATCAGAGGAAGCACAGCAGCAGCCGGAAACGCAGGAAACGCTCCCCCAGCAGCGGGCAAGAGAGCAAGCACTACAAAGCAAATCATGTTTCAGAAAGGTATAAGACTGAGTTGGGTAGTGCTGATGTTTCTTACTGTATCTAACATAAATGCGCGTTCAGGGTACGAGTTTCTAGATGTACAGAACTGGTAATTCCTTAAGGTTTGACTCAAGACAAGGCTGACAGGTAGTTTGTACACAGTATTTAAATCATTAAATAGAATTCTTTAATAAAAGTAGCAAATGTTACGAGTTTGGTTTGCTGTTGTCAGTTAAACAGTCAGCATTAAATTTCATATGAAAAGTGTCTGCTTACTTTTAATGTGAACAAAAGGAGGGGAAGAGAAGGTTTGTTCAGCCATTCAGTAAATGGTAAGTATGAGTTAGATTTTGCTTACTAATTTGGAGGTGGTTTGCTTTTTCTCCCACACTGCTTTCACTGGAAGGATGTGTTTTTCTGTTTTTCCTTTGAGAAGATGATCCATGGAATTCTTTTATAAGAGCTCATACTCGTGCTTGTAAAATGCAGGAAGGGGTATGTGTGCAGCAGCATGGGGCTCCTTGCCTCTGCAGCTTTAAGGCTGTTTGGCTTCTGTTTTTTTTCTGGGCTAGAAGATACCTGATCCAGATACTTGTCTCAAGTATTTAATGTTTAAGGTAGAACTCTAAGGAATCTCCAGGTTCTGTTTTTCTTTGGGGCTTTGAAAGTGCAGGAGGGAGTTACTGTTGGAGCACGAGCATTTTATCCTGTGACGTTGGAGACTGTAACTTGAATTGTTTGGTGTATTTCAGAAAGTGTTTCTCCTTTTTGAGCCCAGTTTCTTTTACTGTGCAAACTGTGAACTGATGATGTATTGTTCATGTGGATGGCTGCTATGTATTTGAGACTGACAATGTCATTAGTTCCTAATAAAGTAATGTGAAAAGCTCCACTTCCTTTGAGGAGGGAGTTAATTAGAAAAGTTCTTTGGTGTAAAGACGGATACTGTGTAACTCAGTTCAATCACTTATCTTGTTGGAACCGCAAGTTTTTGAAGTGGAGAACATTCTCTTAAAATATATTTTCAGTCATTATTTGGACGATAGAGCCATAAATGAAAGAGACCATCATGACCGGAGATATGTTGAGGAGTACAGAAATGACTTCTGTGAAGTATATGACCACAGGCATTATCACAGAGACTATGAAAAGAGTCACCATCATCACTATAGCAAATCCTCTGGTCGGAGCAGGAAAAGTAGTCATAAAAGGAAGCATAAGAGGCATCATTGCTCCAGTCACCAATCACATTCGGTATGAGTAATTTTTAACTTTATTATTAATGATTTAGTGGCAATAGACTTCTTAAGTGACTGCTAGAACTTCAATTCCTGATCACAGTACTTTGGGGAGTTGTTTTATAATGGAAGGATTTGTAGTTGAATCCATTTGTGAGGATATGAGTATGTTCTTAGTTGTGAGCTTTGGATGGGGATGCTGGGGGGGCAGTACCAGCTGCACACTGGGTATGTAGGTAGCAAGTAGCTGCAACACTGGGATTATTTTAAGAAATGTTGAAAACAAAGATGTATAACTTTGGTGTTTCACAGTGCAGTCATCCCTTCAGTGTTGCAGCATAGCGAACTATCTGATTTTCAGGTGGACTATGAGATGCCATCCATCTTTTTATTAAAAGTAATTGGAATAAAATGCCTTTTAAATGTAAACTTAATTGGGAGTGTGAAATGTGCATGTCTGGTAAATTGGTGAGAAGAAGCTGCACGATTCTACGCCTGCTTTCAGAAAGCTTTGCTAAGTCATGTGCCTGGCCAATGGCAGCTGATGTCTCACTGAAGATATAAGTTTGCTGCTTGCCTTCATAGGAGGCACGCTGTGCGAACTTCTCTTGGCGGGCACGATGCCTGCTGGTAAATCTTAGCTCTGAGTATTTTGTGCCATGTTTCTGCTATAGAAACAGCAGGTTGTCTTAGATTATACCATGCAGACCAATAGCTTGAAAGTAATTTTTCTTCACTCTATCCACAAGGGAAGTAAAATTACTTGACAGTTCCTAGTATGTAGATGAGAAGAATTGTACATTTTAAAAATGAAGACATTTCATCTGACTGTAAGCTTAGCTATGTAAACAAGTATTGCTTTTTGCTGTATGATAGCAAAGTGTTAGAAATAGTGACGTTGCATACTTAATCTGTTTTCAATTAAGCCACTGTTTGAGAGTCAAAATTGTGTTGTTTTTTTTCTGTTGCCTTATCACTTTAAGTATTTATCTGAAAATCTGTTCCTTGCCATGTTTTTCTTCTGTAACATAAACTGTGCCCTGTGAATTTCTGGGGACTGAATTTGAAATTGCTCCTGCCAACTGTTCGTGGCCTGGTGCGTTACTGAATGCCTGAATATCTCCCCGCTGAATGAATTGCGTATTCTGCCCTGAATTCACTCTGATATATTGATTGGCTGGACGATCTTGGTGCCGTTTCCAGAAGAGTCACCGAAGGAAAAGATCCAGGAGTGTAGAGGATGATGAGGAGGGTCACCTGATCTGTGAAAGTGGAGACGTTCTAAGAGCAAGATGTATAGAACATTTTTCAACACTTTTTTTAAAAAAACTTTTCAGCAAAAAGTCTGTTTAGAATAGTATGGCAGAGGAGGGGGGCTGAGGAAATCTGCATTACTCTTTTTGTTCTGTTTTTTTTTTTCGTGCTTTTATTTTTTTGCATATCTTCTTTTCTGTAGAGTTTAAGTACTGTATTCAAAAAGTTGCAAGCAGTAAATGAACTTGAGTTTTGAGATTAGAGCAAGAGATAGGGTTTTTTTTGGCTAACTGTTTTCATGACACCTGTCCAATAAAATAACACGTTCTGTTGCTGAGATTTAAAGTAATTAATGCTTTTTGTAATGGCACATTTTTAAATCTACATTAGTAATATTCATTCTTACTGAAGCAGTTACGTAATTCTAACGTCACTTTGTTCTTTTTAGATGAAATTGTTGCAACTTTAGGAGAGGGCGCTTTTGGAAAAGTGGTGGAGTGCATAGATCATGACATGTAAGTGCCAGTGCATGCACCTCCTGACACAGGATGCTGCTTTGCTCAGAAATTAAGGACATTTTATCTAAAAGAGAAACGTCATTCAGATAAAAGAGTTGCAGTATGTTTAAAAAAGACATGGTTTTGTTTTGGTCTGAGCTCCCTTTTGAAGTTGTAGTTGAAATTGCTTCTTAAGGATTTTCACATGAAATTGTATCATTCCCTGACGTTATTTAAGTTTCTTTACTCATTGCTTCAAACTCTTGAGATTTGTTTCTCCTTTTACTCTGTGGCAGCCCTTGTGTGGTACTGACTTTGTATGAGATGATATATCAAGAAGTACTCTTGGTTGCTTTTTCTCTTAGGTTTTGGGAATCTGTCCTTAACAGTAACTTTGCTTTACTACATTCTTCTTGAGAAACATCTGCCCTGCAAGGATTTCTTTAAAAAATAATCCTTTTTGTTTTTGTAGATGTTTTTTTTTCCTATACAAACTAACTTATATAAGTGCGTGGTGCAAATAATTGATTAATTACAGTTAAAAATTGCCAGTGAGAGCTTAGGATAGAGTGGACTTTGTGTAGCTGTGCTCCTTAGAGTAATATCTGCACTGAAAAAGAGCTGGAACAGGTTATGAAGTTGCAGAAAGACATATTCTTGCAGTCCTTTTCTCAAATGAGATCTCTGCAAATTTGTGTCTCCTTTTTTGTGGGTTCCTGATGCTTGCTCACAGAAAATCAACTAAGGCTGAGAAACAGTCAGTGGAAATGTGTGCTGTGGGTTTATTACCCAGTAATATCTGTCTTTCCTTTGGAATTTGCTAAAGTCACATTTCCCCTAATCCGACTTGTAATAGCCTGTAACCTTTTACTTTTGGGTTCATTTTATTAAAATTAAACTGCTTTGAGTCTGTAGCTGTTTAATAATCAGTTTTGTTTGTGTTTCTCTGTGTTTTGAAGGAGAGGAATGCATGTAGCAGTTAAAATAGTGAAAAATGTTGGTAGATACCGAGAGGCAGCCCGGTCAGAAATACAGGTCTTGGAACACTTAAACACCATGGATCCAAGCAGCACTTTGTAAGTATGAATGCAGAGTGGCATACTGGGGACTCACCAGAAAACTGAGTTGAGTTTACGTGTGTTTCTATCTTTATTTTTCTTTGTTTTAAGCCGCTGCGTCCAAATGCTGGAATGGTTCGATCATCATGGCCACGTTTGCATTGTTTTTGAGCTGCTGGGACTTAGCACATATGATTTCATTAAGGAAAACAGTTTTCTACCATTTCATATTAATGACATCAGAAATATGGCTTATCAAATCTGCCAGTCCATAAACTGTAAGTAAAGCTGATACTGTTATCGAACGTGTCTGTGTTCTCTCTTCCTTTGGTAAATTAATCTATTAATCGTGGGATGTTTTCCTTTATTTCTTACAGTTTTACATCATAATAAGTTAACTCATACAGATTTAAAGCCTGAAAACATTTTGTTTGTGGAGTCTGATTACATAGTGAAGTACAACGCGAAGATGGTGAGTTGGTGCTTTTCTGTCAGTGCTGTGGTCCTGTCCTCACCCAAAGTTTCCTTTAGCACAGTTGTGTTAACTGGAAATCTGAAGATAACGTCGTATCTTCTGCCTGATGGTGCTTTTAAAACTGCTAACAAACAGCGTTTGGATTCTGTTCCAGAAACGAGATGAGCGCACCTTAAAGAACACAGACATAAAGGTGGTTGATTTTGGAAGCGCGACCTTTGATGATGAACATCACAGCACGTTGGTGTCCACGAGACACTACAGAGCACCTGAGGTTATCTTAGGTCAGTGGGGATGGGAAGGCAGGCATCAGTAGATGCAGGAAAGCTGGCTGCGTGCTTTGTGGACCGAGGGTTTGAGGAATGTAATGAGGAGTGTAACATTACAAACTCTGCGTGTTTTGCAGCGCTGGGATGGTCGCAGCCCTGTGACGTTTGGAGTATTGGCTGTATCCTCATTGAGTATTACCTGGGATTCACAGTGTTTCAGGTATGCACGTGAAGTTAAGTGGAACGTCTTTGTTACTGACTCCTGACTCTGATCTTGTAATGCCACATACTCAACTTTTGGTTTCAAAGGCACAACCTTATGAGCATCACTGTTGCAGAGATAAGATCATGCAGAGTGGTTGGAATCTGGAGGTGCTGCTTTGACAACGTTGCTTTTCTTTTTTAATGCAGACACATGATAGCAAAGAGCACTTGGCAATGATGGAAAGAATACTGGGGCCTCTGCCAGCTCACATGATCAAGAAATCCAGGTAGGCGCATGACACAGGGAGTAGTTGCCTGCTGTCTTCCTGTTGTAAACGAAGCTTTAAAGGTTCCATGTTGGCTGCTCGCCTGTTGGAGAGGTGGTGTCAGCGTAGTGTGAGGAGTTGAGAACGTCCCTAACACTGACAGTGTCTTCCTCTCCTCGTCCCACAGGAAGCACTACTTCCACCATAACCAGTTGGACTGGGATGAGCACAGCTCTGCGGGCCGATACGTCCGGCGGCGCTGTAAGCCCTTAAAGGTAGGAGGGCGGGTTTTGGTGAGCAACAGAGTGTGGAACCATGACCTTGTTACGTTTGCACCTGTGAAACATCTCTTCAACACGTGGTTTGGTTTTGCAGGAATTCATGCACTGCCAGGACACGGATCATCAGAGTCTGTTCGACCTCGTGCGCAGGATGCTGGAGTATGACCCAGCCAAAAGGATTACCCTCGATGAAGCCTTGCAGCATCCTTTCTTTGATCCATTAAAAAAATAAATTCTGAGATCCTTTATGCTTCTCCAAGGAGATTTCCTAGACTGTGTCAGTCAGCAGAGGTGGCATGGAACTTTTGTAAACTTCTAAGTTATTTTGTACAGTTAAGCCTGTAAATACTTCTGTTTTGTAAACTGTCCCGTTGATCTTGTTGAACAGCTGTAGTCTCAAGTATGGATATCCAAGTGAAAAATAAAAGTAATTTTCATTTTTGAGAATTGTTTTCTCTTTGAAACGCTACCCACTGTTCTGGATGAGGTTTGCTGTGGTGTGTTCAGGCTGAACTCTTGCAGCAGTCACAGGATCCTGAAGTCCTCAAAGAGGTATTTCTGTGGAGCTCCGTAACAACTAACGGAGCTGGGGTTTCATCCCGCTCGGCAGTGCGTGGGGCGGAGCCAGGAGGACAACAGGAATGAATTCTCCCACTGCTTTCCGTCCCACGTGTCCCTCAGGTGCAAAGCAGGCGCTGGGCTGAGCAGATCGGCGTCAGTGATGCAAATCTAAGGCAGATGAGGGGGTAGAAGAAGTTTATATGCTTCTGTATCTATAAAACTAACTATAAAGCAGCACTATCACAATTAGGAAGTGAAGGGTTGTGTACTTGCAGCTTTGGTGATTTGTGTTTGCAGAGCATGGAGCTTAGAGTCAGGCCAAGCGTTACCTGATGATGCCTCATAGATGAGGAAAGATTTGGTGCGGTGCAATCCGTCACACAGGAAGCGTTCAGCGTTTGCGCGGGATCGTAGCTTCTCTCATGTCCAGGCTCCCCTCGAAATAAAGGAATGAGATACAAAAACAAAGGAGGAAAGGGCTCCCCGCGTTCAGCGCTGCCGCCGTGCGGAGCTCCGCTGGGGGGCGCCAGCTCTGCGCGGGGAGCGGCGGGACCGCAGCGGGCCCGGCCCGGACGAGAGGAGCTGCCCCGCACCGCCCGGCCCGGGCTGGGAGCGCTCCCTGCGGGGGGCCGGCGGCGGGCAGGGCAGGGTAGGGCAGGGCGGCGGGGGTGGGATCTGCTCCGCGTAATTCCACCCCCCCACACCCCTGTGGGGGGCGGCGGGCCGCCGTCGGAGCCTCCCCCCCCCAGTCCCCGGCGCGGGGAGGGGAGAGCCGCCACCCCCCGCTTCCTCCGTTTAAGCCCCGGGCCGGCGGGGCGAGAGCGGACGAGAGCGGCCGCTCCGCAGCTGCCGGCCCCATTTCGGCGGCGGGGCGGGCGCTGGATGAGCCGCCGGCGGGAGGCGGCCGGCAGCCGAGCGGGTCCGATCGCGGCGCGATGAGCGCGGGCGGCAGCGGCTCGGCGGGCACCGCCACCTCCGCGCTGTGCCTGCTCCTCTCGCTCACCGCCGTGGCCGTGTGCCTGCTGCTGGGCGCTAAGACCGCCGAGCTGCAGGGCCGCCTGGCCGCCCTGGAGGAGCGCGGTGCCGCCGGCCCCGGGCCGCTGCTGGACGCGCTGCAGCCCCGCGTGGAGCAGCTCCTGCGCGAGGTGAGTGCGGCGGGGCTGCACAGGGCTGCACTTGGGGCTCGGGGCTCGGGGCTCCCCCGCGGCCGCCCCCCTCCCCTGCGGCGTTTTCCCTCTCGCCCCACTTTTTTTTTTTTTTTCCCACCCTTTTCACTGCCCTTTGGGAAGCTTTAATGCGCGAGACCTTGCCGCCTTCCCCCTCGTTCTGTTCACCGGCAAAGGTAACCCGAGTACCGAAGTGCCATTTATCTCCGGCTGCGACGGATGATTCCCTCGTCAGAAATTCCCGGACGAGATATCCGCTCCTGTGCGCGCCGCGTGGTGCGGCGGTGCTGAACTGCGGAGCGGAGCAGCGCCCGTCTGCGTCCCCATCTCCCGGCCCCGACGTGTCCGTAACCGCTCGCTAAACTTTTCTTTGCCGGAAGATTCCTCCTCTTAACGAGCGGCCCTCCGCCCTGGGTCCCTCTGTGTATCCGAACCTCCGGGAGACGGTGGGCACGGGGACACCGCCGGTTTCCCCCGGCTCCCCGGGGAAACGCGGTCGCCGCGATGGGTCTCGGTCTCCGGGAATGAGAAAAAGTGTGTGTGTGTGTGTGAGAGAGAGAGAGAGAGCCCTGGATGCCAGAGACGAGGGGTGCTGTGGGGCGGAATCCCAGCATCTAGTTACTGTCTTTTCTGCAGGCAGGAACCAGCCTGCCCTGCCGGCTGCGGCCGCGGTTCTGTTCCAATTACGCCAATAAATGTGCTTAGCAATGGGAACGGTTTCTGTGGCACTGCCTAAGATCATGTGCAGCCTCTTGCTGGGACGGAGTTAAGTGTGGAAAGCTTGTTTTGTGCTGGGAGCGCTCAAGTGGAGATTGTGCAGGGGAAAATGAAGCAAAACCACATAATTGGGCTTCTAATGCAAGAGCGAGCTTGTTGAAACGTTCAGTACGACCAAACTTTTGTCAATACCAAAAGCAAGTTTGGAAATGGGTAACAGATTCAAGGAATGCGTGGTAGCCGTTGCACGAGCTCTTCATCACCATTTTAAAGGAGCATGTTCATTTATGATAAAGGTCGAGAACACATCTGTATCTCGGTCACATTCCTCTTCGTTACATAAGACTCCCTCTCGTCGGGCAGCCTCTGTCCTTCTGTGCTTGGGAGAGAGGGAACATTTCCATCACCACAAACATCAGCCGATGCCTGGGGTCAGTTTTTTTGTTAAACTCTGTTCTGCTCCTTCTTTGAAGTTTGCCACAGTATTTCAGAAGTGAAACCGAAGCTCCATATGCTCGCTGTGCACGACCCCTGGCACTTTGTCACTGCTCACACAGCCTGCGTCGCTCTGCATGGAAGAGCTGTACGGGAAGAGCTGCAGATGCAATGCAAACGTGCCGCTTTGCATCGCTTTGAGTGTCGTTTAAATGTTTGGCAAGTAAGAGAGGATAGGAAATAACAAAGGAAGGGTAAGCGTGTAGTTAAGGGAACGAAAGCCAGTTTGGATGGCTGCAGTCAAACTTCTGTCCCCGCAATGGGCATCCATCTGAGGGCACATCTTCGGGGTCGCAGGACCTGAGCTTTCCATTGGGTTTTCCTTTAGCCCTGCAGGGTCCTGCGCTGATGCCCCCAAACCTTCCCAGCAGTGTTGTCCAAGTGTGGAGGCAGCAGAAGCCCCAAATCAGAGTGCGTCGTGTTTGTGCTGGAGTGAAAAAGTTAATGTGGGGATGAGAGGAGCGTCCAGTTGTTGTAAACAAAGCCGGACCGTTTGTTCACAAAGGATGCATTGTCTGCAGTAGGCAGAGAGTGTCCAGATTAATCAGCTTCATGACGAGAACAATTCAATGGGAGCACACAGGACTCCTTCCAGCATCCAGGACAGGACAGGCTCTCCCCTGGGGTTCCCAGCGGTGCCTCCAGAATGAAAGAATGGCAGAGCTGCTTCTCTTTTCCTCGAGCACCTTCACCATCCAAGTAATTGAAAACATATGAAATTCGAGTGATGCTCTGTAAGAATCTGATTCCAAATGGATGTCATAAAAGCCTCTTTCTGTCACTTTTTTGCCACTTTCTCCCAAGCCAACTGTGTGTGCTGCTGTCGCAGCTGTGCTGTTCTGCTGTTCGTGCTTCCCTTAGGACAATTTCTCTGTCAGGTGCTAAGAAACCACGTGGATGCTTTCAGGACCTCTCTGCGTCACATCCAGACAGCTCGAAAAGGATGTGTAGGATTTAAACAACGATTTAATTCCCACAATAAAGGACCAGAACTTCACTCTCAGGTAGCTGAATTCTTGAGTAGTCCACAGTCATTGAAAATTTGAACACGGGCTTGATCATCAGCTGCATAAAAGTCAAGCCCTAGCACCCCAAACTCAGTAAGAACATGAATTTTCTCTCTTGTATATGTCAGAGTACAGACTCCAGTTGTCAGATCACTCTTTCTGTCTTGGTAATGCTTTGGGTGAGTCAGAGGATGTCTGAAGGACTAGAAGAGTAATAATGATTGTGCGTGAAGAGTAATTGCCCCCACTCTTGCAGGGCTGCCCCAGCCACAAGCACTGTGCCTGAGCTCACATAACTTACCTGTCATTAACTCGTTAACTCCAGCTTGGCGCTGCCCTAAATGCAGGCACGAACATTTTGGTAGGCTTAGAGAGCAGGCAGCATGTGCTCACATCTGTCTGCAATATGCCACGTGGGCAAATCTGGGGAATTTGTACATGTGTGAGTAGTTCCACTGATCTCTTCTTCACCTTAAAATGGCGACGTGTTGGTCTTCAGGTGGGCCTGGGGGTGTGTGAGCACCCCAGCGTGTCTGCCCATCATCCCCTCGCCCCTCCCCTAAAGAGAACCACAGTGCTTCAGAGCCAGCAGCATCAGGTGGCATCTGCTGTGTGAGCATCCCCTGCTCGGTGACCTGCAGTGCTGTGCTTGGCTGCAGAGCTTGCATCACTTTGGCCAACGGAGCAGCACGGGGCTCTCTGCAGCATTGCTGACACCAAATGCACTGCAAAACCTCAACACTGGACTTAATAATATCTAACTTGGGGCTGCTAACTGTGCCGTGCCTGGGCATGAATCCAGCCCTGTGGGGCTTGGCCCAAGGGACTTTGGGGTTTGCAGAATGAGGGTCGTTGCTTTAAATGTTCAGTACTTTGCTGTTCTATGTGTTGTCTTGAAAAGCTGAACGCAGCAGGGTGAAACCACGGCCTCTCCCTCAAAGGGAGCACGCTGGATGCTTGGGCTGCTGGTGCGCACACACAGCATGCACTGAGATAGGATGTGTCTGCTAAATGGCTGTTTCTGTTCCTTCTCCAAACAGAAGCTGGGCGAAGGACTCGCGAAGCTGCGGACGGCGAGAGAGGCTCCGTCGGACTGCATGTGCCCACCAGGTAGGGCCAGAGGGATCCCGTGCAGCCAGGAGCTGCCGGCTCGCTGGGCCGATGCTCAGCTCCTCTTCTCTTTTCTATATTCATCTGTGCTACGTAAAAAGTGCTAAAAAACATTTTTCCAAGCTGAAGCACTGCCGTGTGCTGGGGGCTGTTGTTCCAGCACCCTGCTTTGGCCCGTGTACGGATGGAGGAGTTTGAGGTTTGGACAGAGCGACCCTCGGCTGTCGGAACAGCAGAGCGAGCAGCTTTGCTCGGTTGTGAGCACCGGGGTGTTGGGCCAAAACAATTTAGAAGGAGTAACAAAATCACTGCGGCTTTAATGCAAGTGTGATAATTGAAAGCTGCAGCCTCTGTGCTGTTAGGAGGGAGCGACGTCGCCGGCGCTGCTTTGCCGAATGAAAGCTGTCGCTGATTGTTTAAATTTCCTCCCAGAGTTTAATGAACTTCTTAAACTGTCAAAACTTCCTGTTCTGCTGTGGAAGTGCACGCTCCTTGGAAACAATAAACAGCTTAGATTCGTTTGTAAAGGAATCTCATTTATAGCAAGACTCAGTGAGTGCTCTGCTGTCACACTGACGGCATGAATGACTCCGGGCTGAGGCGCTTCCAACCTTCTCTGTTGTTTTTTTCCCTACAGAAGTAATGAAAGATGGGGGAAAGATGTGTAGTATTTTGCTGATTGGGAACGCGAGGCCCTGTTACAAATCCCCACAAGCAGCAGATCATGCAGTTCTGCTTTTAAAGACAAAACCCAACCTGAGCATTACACGCAGGAGCGTTGCAGGCAAATGAGCGGTCTGACATTTTCCTGACATCCTGGCTGTGAATCCTGGCAGGATTCTCAGTGTTTGCCCATACTCACGGCACAATTAGATGCGTGCTGCTTGTTGCTTTGTTCCCCCCCCCCAAAAAAAAAATATGATGTGTTGTGGACTCAGAAATATATAAGTAATGCTTTGTGGCACCAGCGGGGCTGTCTGGTGGATGACTGCCTTGGAACCCAACCACATCAGGCTTGGCACACACCAGGGCTGCTTCCAGCTCTGGAGGCTGATGGACAAATTGATTTCCTGCCCTCTGGAGCACAGCCCCTTGGCTCTGTGGACTGCAGCTTGCTGGGCCCATGCAGCGGGGGCACTGCTGGTGTGATTAAGTGGTCAAGGGGCTTTTCCTTTGCTCTGCAGAAAGCAATTGAGATTTAAGAGCTCCTTTGTTGCCAGGAAGGTCCCGATTCTGTTCTGGGTCACTGGGTTTGCTGATCGAGAGATGGGGGAAGAGAAGGGGGGGACAGCTTTCCCACGTGCTGCTGAATTGCTTGTTACAGTCATTAGCAACGAATGCCCAGGTAATTTGTGAGCCCTGTGCTCGTCTGCTGGGCAGGGAGAGCTGGGGTGGCCATGGCTGCTCCTGGGCCCCTCTGCTCTGGAGCTGAGTGCTGTGCTGAGGTGGGGACATGCCGTGGAGCTGTCCTTATGGCTATTTTGGACCAAATCAAAGGAACCTTTACTCACAATGCTTTTTTTCCATGCCAAATTGCAGACCAATAGCACGGCCTCAGCTCCTCAACCCCATAAAAGAATCCAGCAACCCCACAGCTACAAGCTGGCCCCGCAGCCATGGTGGCTGCTGCCTCTTCCACGATGAGCAGCACTCAGCCCCACACAGCCCCGAGCTCCCCTGTGCTCTGGGTTTGTTTTGGAGAAGACCCATTTTGCTTTAAATGGAGCCCATTTCGGGGTTTTGTAATTTCTTTGTGGGCTGGATGGGTGCTGAGGTGCCGGGGACGGCGGCCAGCAGAGGGGGCCCGGCCGTTTTGTCAGGGCCACGGAGAAATCCCGATCATAAAATATTGCAGCAATAGGGAAAGAGCTCAAAAAAACTGCTGCCATGTCTCTGACATTCAAGATGCTCAGAAAGGTCTCCGTGTTTTCTCTCAGCACCTGTGTCTGTGGGATTCATGGGGATGTGTGGAGATTTGTTCTGCTTTATTTATTCAACAAAAGCAGCATGGGGTGTGTGTGTGGGGGGGGAACTTTGTGTCAGTTCATCGTTTCTTCTTCTTCATCGTTTGGGAATTTATGTGGCGAGGAGCGAGAAGAATACACTCGTGGGAGTGCTGAGGGGGCAGTAGTGGGTGCAGAGGGGCCCCACTGCAGTGAGGAGAGGGGTGATGATGTTGACCCCACTGTGGTGAGCAGCTGGGGGTGGTGGTGGCCCAGGAATGGTGAGGGTTGGGGTGGTGGTGGCCCCACTGTGCTGAGGAGCAGAGCCTTTCAGTTTTCAGCACTTCCAGCTATTTTGGGGTCTGCAGCCGTTGCGTGCTGCCGGTGCTGGCCAGGCTGAGGACAGGCTGTCCCCACATGTTGGCTCTCAGCACAGCAGCAGCTCAGTCTTTTTATTGTTGTCATGCACTGAGCCAGGCCTGGTGTGCTGTGCAGAGACGCCCTGTTGCTTTACACTCAGCCTCTCCCCCTGGATGGGGTCCTCACATCCTCTTCCCCATGAGATACAGCTGAGCAGGTGCAGGAGCATTTGTTGACATGCCATTGAGGACAGCCTTCAGCTGAGGAGCAAAGGGAGGTGAGCTAAAAGCAAGACTACAACTTGGTGCTGGCCGCACCTTGCTCACAGCTGCGTGCCTTTTTGTCCGGCTGCACCTCCTCAGCTTTGTGCTCAGCATTTCTGAGGAGCCCAAACTCTGATTTCCTGACTGCTGAGAGACGCATATCCCCATCTTCATCTTGAATTCATGAAGAGATGCTATCATATGCTTTGGAACATACATACATATTACAAAGCAGCATTATATATTCAGTGTGGTAATCTGATGTGCCACTTAATATGTGACAAATATTTCCCAGTAATGCCTTGGCAACACGAGGGCCGAGTGGTGCTCCATCCTGTGGGATGGCACGGTGCTCCATTCCTGGGCAATTCAAACCACATGTCCTGGGGGAACCGATGGCTTAAAATCCTCTGCACCTCTGCCTTCACAGCAATGCCGGAGGCTCTTGCTGTGTTTCTTTTTTTTTAATGATTATTTTTATATTTTTAAGCACGTGGATAGGCTTCTCCATCTTGCTGGGAACATCTGCTCTGTGGTTCCCAGCAACTTGAAATATCTGCCTCATTTTTACTGGTGTAAATGTTGTCTTCAAGTGTCACTTGCTATCTATCTTCTCCCTGCTTTGACTCCCCAGGTAATTAGCACTACAGAACTTCCCTAATTGCTGGAGATCAAGGAAGAGAGGGCTCTGTTTGCTCTGTAGCCCTGACAAATGGCAGATGTTTTCCAGCAGGCCAAATGCAATACACTGAGCTCCAGTGCGGGCTCTTTGTTTCGCACTGGTTCGTGATAGAAGCTCTCTGCTATTTCAGTCTCTACGTCTGGGTCTGCAATTCTGCATTTGTAAGTCGTCATGACTCTTTCGCAGTGGTTAAATAGATGTAGAAAATCATCAAATGAAAGTGTTTCTTTTTGAAATTAGCAGCAATCTCTGTCGCTCCGAGTTGCGTTGCATCTACTGAGCTCAAGTGTCTGAAGTATTCATCACTGTAACCTCAAGACATGGTTTTCTACCCACTGGAGCCATTCAAATGCAGTATTTTTCTGTAGTTTCTTTAATGTAGAGTGAGACAAAGGTCTTCTGAATGTCCTCGAGGTTTTAAATGTTTCTGAATCCTCCTAACCTCAGTTTTTATGAGAACTTGGTCCCATTCCATACCGTGCCAGTCACTTTCTTTCATCAGGGCTTGGTTTCTTGGTCTGACTTTGCCCACAGGAGGCCGGGACGGTGTAATCACAGTAGTAATACAAACAGGATTTTCTTGCACTAAACAACAATCAGAATTCTTTCCTACGTAGAAAAATCTGTGCCAGGGTTTTTAAAAATTACTCAGAAACCACGCACAAAAGCATCCATGTGATGAGGAATAGCAGCCTGGGGAGGGCTTTTGACAGAACAGGCCATAGAAACGCAGGTGCTTGCTTTCTAATTGATACGTTTGCAAATCTAACACCCCTTCAAAATACGATCCCATCGCAGGTCTCAGCAGCTCTTGGAAAAGTGCCGCTCTGCTCTGCGTCTCTTTGAGCAAAACAGTTACTGCCAGCTATGTTCCTTCGGCTCCTTCCTGGAGACTGTTCCCTGTCCCTTTTGGGTATTGGTGGAAGGCCGTGAGGACATCTGGAGCCGTGTCTGCACACCACATGTGTGAGGAAGCCTGCTGCCCAGGGCTGCCTGGGCTGGGCACTGCCTCCCCGAGGCTTGCAAGAGGTTCCCAGAAAGTGGCCGCAGGTTTGAGTTTGGGAGTTGGAGGCCTGCACTCAAACCACGGCCCCCAGCTCACTTGTGAATAGGGGTGAAGTCGCCCTCCACTCTGGAAACCCATCAGAGCAGTGCATTCCCAGGTCAGGAGCCACGTGAGCCAGTGGTGACATTTCACGTCCCCCTGAGGTGGCATTAAGTGCTGGATGTGGTGGGGGCTTTTCAAGGCAGGAAATAGCAATGCCAGTGTTACTCCCAGAGCTGGCAGCACCTCGGTGGTGCAGTCAGAGCCACGAGCTGAAAGGCAGTCTGCTTCCTTGCTGGAACCAGCACAGGGCGAGGGGCCAGGGCCAGCTCCAATCCGGTGACGTTTGATGCAGATTTGGCGTTGGAGCACTGAGGCCCAGAGCAGTGCACCAGAACTGGCCCTTTCACAGCAACATTTGTCTTGAGACCGCTTCAGCAAAAATTAATTAAAAATGGTGACATCAGTGGGAGAAAGCTTTGAAAATTTATTTTTTCTAAGTCTGCCAAAGTTATTTGGAGTGTAATGAAAACTACAAAAATAAACCTGATGACCATATCCTCTAGGAGAAGCTCTGTGTAACTGTATCTTTGTCTTGACATATGAAGTCATTTATCTAGATGTGGTATTTTTGCTGCCAGCCCCGGCAGTGCTGCCTGTCTGCAGGGAGGCACTGAGGCACCTTGGTTCAGTGCTCGTGGACCGACTCACCTGGGAGCTCCCCACCAGCTCCCAGCTGTTTCCTTCTCTTTCTTGGTCCAATAATGGATGTGAGCTCATGTGAGCAGCGATTTGACTCTACAGAACTGATTACTGAAAATAGCCAGGCTTGGCATGCTATCTGCCCAACCTTCCTGCTGTCTCATTGAGGCAGTAATGCCACCGTTTTCTATCCATCTTCTGTGCAATAAGATGGGAACGTGTTCCAAACCCAGTGTGCTTTGTGTTGATGTTATCTTTCATGCAGTGGCAACAGAAGTGGGTTTTAGCACAGAAATAATTTTTGATGTATTGAACACGTGCAGTGCAGTTTAGACTCCACTCCTATTGCTCTGATAAAAGCCAGTTGAGTCCTGGGGAACCAACCCCAAAGGGATAAATCCATCAGTAGATTTGGGGCTATTTTACAGATTTCTGGTCAAGAGAGTCCCTTTCAGCTCTTGTAAGAGTTTCCTTAAAATAAAATAAACTGAACTCTGAACTCTGTCACGTAAATAGCATGCTACCGTGTCACCAGATCTGCTCATACCTCATCATGCTTTTATAGGAGGGAGCATTGTAGCTTGTAAGTGAGACCCAAAGCTGGCTATAGCTGAGTCCTGAGAGGATTTGGAGCAAGTAATTATGTGGCAACAGTTGTTCACTAAGAAGTGCCACTTGCCCAACTTGTGTGGACGTGGGTGTGGATCCAAACACCATCCACAAATGGAGCACTGCATTTTTCTCTTGCTGCTCTGCTACCAACACATGAGTCAAACACCACTCATAAAACTCCAGACGTTATGTCAGATGTAGAAGCAGAGAGAGATCAGGGAACTTCTGTCATTTTTTCACTCAGAAGATGCAAAGAGGTTGAGGGGGAAAAACAGTAAAAATGATGAAGAAATTAATGTAATGGTTTGGAGTCAAAGAACCAGGGTAGATAGATCATACCTCTAAAAAGCGTGGGAAAAACTGTTTTAGGTCAAGAAACATTTGTATAAAAGAAATGGAAACAGAACTGTTTCTGTTGGGCTTTAGCTCTGTGATCCTTGGTTTGATGGTTGTGCTTCCCCCCCAGCTGCATCTCTGATTCTGCAGGAAAGCCATCTTTCATCTCCAAATTAACCATGGCAGGTTTCCATCAAAACACTCTCACCCCGGCACCTCCTGGCATGAGAAACAGACCTTGGGGTGCTGGGGTTGCTTGTCTATGGGGCACCCAGTCAAACCCATTGGAGAGCTCACTCGTTTCATGACTGCCCCATCCTTTTCCCTTCATTCATGAGGCTCTTGTGAAGTCAGCTTGACTTATGCCAGCAGAATGGAGCAACGAGGCAGGATTTTCTTTTGCCAAAGGGTTTCTTAGCTGAAACTGTGTGTGGGAATTGTACATCTGTCAGTCTTGACTGGCTGCTGAGCTCGGTGCATCCTAGCCTCAGTCCTGATGGTGGCAGAGACATGGTGGCTGTGGCTGACCAGGATTGGTGCTGTGCCATGCAGTGAACCCACTGCTGCAATGATTTTGCCGTGTGTATGCACACAGTGGTCTCTGAGTGACGGTTCCTCGTGGTAACACTGCATGGAGAAGCAGCACGAGGAGACAGCCAGTTGCTGGTCTTTATTTAATTGCACCTGTCTTGCTGTGATAACCTAGACAGCAAAAAGGATGGATTTCTTTCTGCTTTTCTAAACCTGACCCAAGAGGCAACAATTCTCATCATTTCCCAGCTGTGACCCCATAGTAATCCCAGAATTTGTACATCCAGCCCTGGGGGAGGTGAGCGTCCCTTTGGGCTGTGGTGGGTGCAAGCGTTTGTATTAATATAGCTCTGCAGGTTGCAATCCCATGGCTTAGTGATCTCATTAAACCTCCACCTGTTCTGTGTTTATCACCGTCAGTCTTTGTTCTATCACGCGACAGAAGATGGGCTGATGCTGAGATACTCCTGAACACGAGGACTTGGCAGCCTGTGCAAACACAGTGTGCTTCTTTGGTTTCATCCCTGCGGCAGACGGATTGAGCTCACGGCCTTTCATACGAGCGAGCCATAGAGCTTCTGAAAATGGAGGGGGTGGCAGTGCCAGGCCCTGCATCTCCCCCTGCCCACTCACTGTGTGCTGCTGTGCTGCTTTCACAGTGACATGGTGGGACAAGAGAGATTAGAAAACACACGTGTGAGATGAATTGAGGGCAAACAGGGGAGTCGTGGAGGGCACTTGGGAGATCGTGTTGCAGTTGTAAATGTTAAGTTGGTGCCTGAAGCCCACCTATTTCTACAAGTTGCAGGGGGGGAGGTATTACTGAAAGACCTTATGTTCACCTTGTAGGAGATTCTATGGCCACACTGAATCTTGGTTAGGGTAGAGAGTCAGAGACACGTTGGTTGTATTTATTTAAAGTTTCTGGCACAGTTTAAATCTGGACTGTTTATTTGTTTAAGACATTAAGAAAGCTTGGCTTCTCCTGAACTGCATCTGACTTTATGGTTCAGCTTTGAAAAATGACTTCAATCATGACCAGACTTGGGTGCCAAGAGAAGCTCATCTTTGCCTCGGAAAGGCTGTGTAATACAAATTAACGTTTTACTCCCTACGAGAGCCACCCAAGGCCAAAGGGTGGGCATCAGACACAAACCAGCTGCTGCTCCATTGGTTGTGGTGTGGGAAGCCACCCACATGCTTTGCCTTCGGGGAGAATCATTGCAGCAACGAGGCCTGCTGTGGGGAAGCTCAGGTTGACAGCTCCTTTCCTTTAACACCTCCCCAAATCCTCAGCTCATCAGGAGGGTCCCACTGATGTGAGTTAGCTGGGGCTGTTCATATCAAGACAATGCCTGTGAAGGACTTGGCTCCAGACCCACATGTGATGTTTCCTACACACTTCAGAAAAATGCCACGTTTCTCCCTTTGCTTCTGTCCTCTTCTTAGCATGTCTGTGGTCCTCAGCCATGTAAGCAGTGCATGGTGCCCAGCAGTCCTGGGTGGACTTCCTGTGCCCATGCTCTGCACACTGTGTACATTGTACCCATGGTACCCCAGCTCTTAGGCTGTTTCCCAGCAAACATGACATGGAGGGGGGAGTATTTACCAAGAAAAATGAAATAGGTTCAGCAGAGTTCCCAACCATCTGTACACTTGTGGTCAGACTTCTAAAAAAAAAAGTAGTAGTGCAGACGAGGTCTATCAGTACAGTACATCTGGAAATGTTTCTTTCTGGCTTGAGTTTGTCTGGGTTTTCTCCGTTTGGTGCTGTCTGAGCAGTCCCTGTTTGTGCTACTCCAGCACGAGGCACACAGTGCAGAAGGACTGTGCTGCTTCAGTGGTGAGAGATTGAAGAATTTGGGTGAGATGTTGAACAGGTTTTTCTTTTTCTTTTTTTTTTTTTTCCCCAGCAGATTAGTTTGGAAGATGAGAACAGTTGGCATTGATATGATCTGCCTCATATTTTGGGAAGGTTTGGCAGTAACCACTACCAAATATGGATGCTTCTGGGTCCCTACTATGCAAACATTTAAGTATGTTTGACCATGTTGTGTAGGGTCCCTGCCCAGAGGCTAAAGCCCAGCACCACTGGGAACTGAATGGGTCTTTGCAGGGAGTTGTAAGGAAAGTATGTCCCATTTTTTAAGAGAAAGCCTGGCTCTTGGTTACTGGCAGATGGTGTTAGCTTGTCTGAAAATAACTGCTGGGTTTGTTTTGCTTTGTTTCTTGTTGGAGGAGCATAGATGTGAAACATGCTATTGGAAATGGGTTAAGTACTGCTGGCTCCTATGCCATGGATGCAGGGACTTCTTGGATTCGTTTACTAATTTCAGATTTTCTTCCTAAACTTTGCACCTTAAGACAGAACATTTTCAGCTCAGTCCTGCAGGGCTTGCGTCAAGATTTGTCTTAAGATTGAGGTGACTGCAGCCTGAGGGTCTGCCCCTGCCCTCAACTCAGGTTTGGTTCCCTTTGGTTAGAGTGACACAAGGACACATTCAGGCCTTTGATAAAAGCCAGGCTTCTCTGCTTGTATGCAAGGAAAAAAAAAAGATTGGAGCAGGGCAGGCTGCGTTTTGTTAAAGTAAGCACCTGGGATCTAGCAAGAAGAAAAAAAAAATGGTTATTTTTTGAGTTGATGGGAGAATCTGAAGTTAGAAGGACCTCTTCTCCATCTTCCCTGCCCCATCACATCAGTGAACATTTCCACCCCCTACCTCCTGGCAGTGGAGCCCTGCATATCTCCTCAACCACATGGTGGTGTTCATAGGAAGGCCCTTTACTTGTACACCATCCCTTGTGTAATTCTGTATACATGTATGTACACACTCACTAGTGCTTGTTAATATTAAGTGTGCAAAACAGAACTCAGTGAATGCAGAAGAGCAGGGAAGGATAAGCACATTCTTTCTCCTTGGTGAATCAATACCCATCTTCTCTTATGTGGTTTTATTCTCTCTTTTCTCTTTGCATTTGTTTGCTAGTTCTTTTTTTGTTGTTGTTCTTTAGTTTTTGTTTGTTTGTTTGTTTCGTAGGTGCTATCTCCTCTTTGCTCCAGGTTGGCCCTTATGGATGGCTTTGTGACAGGAGCCCATCCCTGGGGAATACCATTGTAGGGACTGGGTGACACTGGGTGGCTCTGTCCTGATTTGGTTTGAGCTGGTAATTATGCGTGGTTTGAACAGCTGTGTCACTTTAAAACTGATTTGATACCTTACTTTGGAATCCTTGACTGCTTTTTTGGGATTCCCTGTGTCTGTGTCACTGCCACATGCCTCCATGCCCTTACTGCCCTAAACTTCAGCCACTTCACACAATGAGCAGTGTGCCTCTGGCAGAAATCCCACACAGAGTAACCGTATCGAGCTGGCAGCATCAAGCCTGGCACAAGCTCCACGAGGACTTTGGCTTTTACCACCAAACATTGAAGATGTTTGCTTTTCCCTGGCTGTAAAACTGCATGCAGTCACGGAGGGAAACACGCATTGAAGCTGTGTCATTTGGGATCCCAAATCTCATTTCATAGCATTGTCACATGAAGGAGTGCTTTATTCTTTAGCTGCTGCCCTGTTGCCTGATGTGCTGGCAGCCCCAGCAGGGAACGCCGGACCTCTCAGTGCTTTACAGCATCCTTGTCAGGGCTAAATAATGAGAAACACTTGGTAGACTTAAAAACTTGCTTATGTTGAAGCTTTAAATGTTTTAAAGTCCAAAAGCACATTTAAAATTGATGAGATCACAACATTTGTTCTCTCAGCTGTACAGCTCGCAGTCCCTTTCCACAGTGAGAAGAGCAGCTCTGACCCCAGCAAGCGAAGCTGGAGGGGCTGCAGTGTTTCTGGAGGGACTAGGACTCACAGCTCATAACACTGATCCTGCACTGATAGACTGTTCCCTCACAGCTCCCTTCACATCCCCTCTGCCCCTAGGAACGACCTCCAAACTGCTGCTTCCCTTCCTAAGAAGCCTGCGAGGGCATTAGGGCATTTCTCCTTCCTGCAAATATCTCAGGGAAGGTAAATGGAAAAGCAGTACAGCTGCTCTCTCTTCTCCTACAGCAAAGAACAAGCTGCTTACCACCTCTCTGCATGCAGGTGGCCACTATGCAACATTAACAAGTGCTGCTCTCACCTGCTATTGCCAGTAATTGTGCGCAGCTGGTAAGCTGCCTTCATCCCAGGCATTTCTGGGGCTCCCATCGTCCTTCTGGCAGTTTATGCTTGTGGTTGTCCTGTGAGGAGTTGTGCATGTCTTCTGAGTACCCATGGAGGTTTTTACCACTGGATTGGAGAGGGCTTGAGGTTTCCAGGAGCTCGGGATGTGGCTCTGTGGTGAGTCTCATGGCATTTACTATTTCTCAGCTGTTGGGAAGGGATGTCAGGGTGAGAATTTATGTGTGTTTGTGTTGAGGCCTGAGGATGAGAGTTTAATGTTTGAAAATACCTGGATTCCTTCTTCTCCTCTTAGGATGGGGGATTAGGGTGTATTGGAGTAAAATCATTGTGAGCCAGAATGGAAACAGAAGTGTATATCTATCTGCTTAGGTGCACATGTAGTTGAGCATGTGTAAGATCATAGCTCCCTGCAGATGCTGTGGGAATCCTCCATCCATTCCTTCTGCCCGGGCATCCATGTTATGGCCAAGAGGAGCGATGAGGCTGAGCCATTGGCTGTAGTGAAACAACACAATGGGGTTTTAGGGGAAAAAAAATGGCATATGGAGTATTTGGGCCTTACTGCAGAAAGGTGACTTCTGGAAGAGGTTTTCTGTGCAGGAGGACAAGTTAGCTGGTTGGTTTCTGTCTGTGGCAGCTCTTCCGACTCAGTGATGTGTGCATGCTGCTGTCTGTGTGTTGTTTTGGCTTTGTTGTTTTGGTTTTGCTGTGTTTGCTTGTCTTTTTGTTTGTTTGTGCATGGAGCCTTTACAGTAAGGCACAACAAACCCTTATGGGTGGAAGAAGCATTGCCTGGGATGGATGCTGCGGGATGCAGCAGGGCAGGGGAGCAAACCTCAGATCTGGAAAGGAGCCTTGCTCTGTGAAACACCATGACTGCTGATTGCAGTTTGCCACTCCTTGGTGCTGATGAAGCTTGAGCTAGTGGCTGTTTGCAGGGCTGGAGGAAGGCACAGAGATGGTGCTGAGCCTGTGAGCTCTTGGTGCCACGGTACTTTGAGACCATTATGCTTGGAAGAAGTCTGCAGAGCCTGTCTTGGTTTTTCTCTTTTTACAAACATGGCCTTGGGTTTAGGCCATTAATCTCTTCTGCTTGGGTTGTATGCTTGCCAAGGGAAAACAAATGGGGCCAGCTGAAGTACGGCTCTCAGCTGATCAAGGCCATTTACTGAAGCTGCTTCCATGCAAATTAGGACAAAGTGATGGGGCCTGTGGTCACTACAGCTATTAGTAACGGAGACATTGACTAATATCACATGCTAAAGGCAATTTGTCTTTTTTCTGATAGCTTTAAGTGCAAAAGCTGGAAGCAGTAAGAGGAGGGGACCAAGTGGCTGGGCCCAGCCTCAGGACAGAGGGTTTGACTCCTTCTCCTGGCTGCCAGTGTGTTGAAGGGGAGCCAGGAATGCTGCGGGCTGTGAAATGTTTTTGTTTTGCTTCATCAGGTTTGTGCAGCCAAGTCCTAATCAAGCCTGTCGTTTCCAGGGAGGAAAAATGTCCGTGTTCTGAACACCTCTGTGTCACTATTGCGAAGAAGGGGTCCTTCCCCGTGGTGTTAAGAGAGCTGTGTGTTTGTTTGTGTTTTCTTTTAAAGTCGGAAAGGGTTTATATATATATGCGTGCACGTATATTTAAGCAGCACAAATTGATTTGCTGGCTGGAACCGTAGATGGTTCAGCTGAACTGAAGCTGTCCAGTGCCAGGCATTGCATGCAGCTCCAATCAGCTGCAGCCAAAATCTGCTTTTTTTTTTTAAGCTCATCTAGGTAAAAATACATCAAAGGGTTTGGTCTAAATGTACAAAAATCACTAATGTGTTATCGCTTAAGCCTCTCCTTTCTGATCACACGTGACTCTTCAGCTCTTATCTATAAACCACAGTGCTAAGCAAGCTCAAGTTTTGTTTGGAGATATTTTGGGTTGGAAGAGCCCTCTTGGTTTGCTTGTCTTTCTTACCATTCTTTGACATGTCATCTCCTTGGTGGTCTTCCCACCCTCTCAAAATGGGTTTGCATGTGGATATTCAAAACAAAAGCTGACTGATCTTTGCCATCAGTGTCCTTCACATTGGATAAGGTGTGACTCTGGGGAGGGGGAGAACTGATGTAATCTGTAGTCAAACACTGAAGACAAACTGGTCACAAAAGTGAATTTGCTTTGCAACTCACTCCTCTCCATCTCATCATCTCTTGCTGAACGCTGTGCAGTGCTGCTGGCTTGCTCCTGAATTTAGCTGGTTTTCTGCTACAGCTTCAAACACCTTTTCCCCCCTCAGAGAAGCAGGAAGGAACCACAGCGAATGAACCATGCAGGACTGAAGCATGCATCTTTGCAGCAAGCTTCATGAGGACAGGGATTTGGTCAGAAGTCCTTCCTTCTCCCAAAGCCTTCAGAGCAGCTCCTGTTCTTGCTTTACCACTGTGCTATTGAGCTAATTGCAGCAAGTCAGTAGTGGTTCCAAGTCAGCTCCTGGTGGGAATGTAACCTTCAGTCCTTGGGTTGTAGTCAGTCCCAGTTCTAGCTTTTGTTGTTTGGAGTTAGTTCTGGTTATTGTTATCAGATTTATTTATTCTTTATTAGGGTTGAAAGGCTTTTATTAGGACTTAGTGATTTTTATTAGGCTGGCGTATGCATCGGTTTGTCCAATTTTTGTGATATCTCTTGTTGAACAGATCGCCCACACCAATATTGTATTTCCTGTGGGTGGTTTAACTGTGTATTCTGTAATGCTGTGGTACTGATCTTGAAACAGATGGATGTTCCAGTTCTGCTCTCTTCTGCCAAAATAATTTCCTCTTTTGCTCTGGTTCACATTACTGGAAGGTGAAGCCATTGGCTGCAACTCTCAGGGTTCCACTGTCCAAAGCTGCGCTCTGCTTGCCCTTAGCAGAACTGATGATTGCTTTGCAGCCTACAGCTAAGTACAGGAGGCATCAGACACCAGGACTGAGTAGTCCTGGCAAGGAGGAATTGTTTCCTGAGTCAGTTCATGGAGATGTGCTATGGGGGGTACTGTGCTGTGTATGTGAGGTGGACCAGGCAGCTTGTATGTCCTCTTCAGGAGCTGCAGACAGCACTGGCACTGGGTTAGGACTCCTCCTGCACTGCGGGAGAGACTTCTGTGAGGAAACAAATTGCGGTTTGGTAGAAGCCTAAGGAAGGGAATTAAGTAATAGATAACAAAAGTTTTCAAGTTTGCTTTTTTTAATTTCAAACATTGGCATAGTGAGAACTGTATCAAGCTTGAATGCACCCCTGCTTCATTGGAACAGACAGCAAAAATGAGCAAAAAGTTTATTCTGAGCTTCCAGGTCACCGGGCTGCAATGGTGAAGCTGGAGGCAGCACTGACCCTGACACTGTGTGTCAGAACCTGCAGAGACCCCTGCAGCTGCAGTGTCTGTCCTCTGTGGCTGAGCACATTATTCTGGTGCCACCAGTCTGCATCCCACTGCAGTTCTGCAGCTTCCAGAGTGAATCTGCAGCAGGTGAATGGGAAAATGCTGTGCTGAACAACTGTGTTGTTTACCTGACTACACCTCAGATCTGGAATAGTTAATCTGATTTCAAGAAGCACTCTTAGTGATTGAAACGTATCTTTGAGTAACACAGATGTGTTCTGCCGTCTCTGTCAGGCCCTAATAAACCACACTTTTTTGCAGCTATTCACCTTCTGAACTGTAATTGTTAATGAATGAGATCAAATTGTGTGTGCTCGTGGCAGAATTGGTGATGGGATGCTCAAGGCATTGTTATTGGCAGGGTTGCTGGGGTGGGAGAGAGCAATTTGGGGTGAGAAGCGGTCAAAACTGCAAACTGGCTAGACCCTGATTATATTCAGTACATGAAATATTGGCATATATCAAATGAGGAGATGGTCTTGGCATAATTCAGCAAAGCATGGTTCTTAAAAATGTGTGGCCTTTCTTTAGATTTTGTCTTATTACACTAAATAATCTCTGGCTTTGACATTTTAATTGTACAGCCCAGATGTGAAAACTTTCCACGAGATCCTGGCAGAAATCCCAGCAAACTGTTTCAAATAGAGAAGTTTTAGGGAAGGGGAAGGTGGTTTTTTGTTTTTTTTTTTGCTTGTAAATCCTATTGTTTAAGAACTTATCAGCTAACATCACACTCTTCAGGCTTTAAAAGAAGCAGGAGAAGTGTTGCAAGTTGTAGTGATGCCGTGGAGGAGATGTGGTGGCACTACTTGAACATGAGGTTGTGTATCTGGTGGTTGAGGAATGGGAAGCTTTTGATGTTTGTTTGGCTGTCATACAGTCAGAGAGGCAGACATCCAGTCATTGGTGTTCAAGGCTGAGCTAGATGTGACTGTTCAGCACTGCTGCTTTGAGTCTTATTTGCTGGTACCTTGTCCTGCAGGGGACAGACTTCTTCCACCTGCCAGTTTATTGAGTGGTGATTATTTCCTTTTGTATCTGCCCTGCTGCCAGGAGGGACAGGATTTACACATAAAATCTAATGAAGACATACAATCACTTAGGTAGGTTTTTATTTTTTAGGGCAAATGGGCTTTAAAGAATTAATAGACAAGCTCCTTGAAAGGCAGCAGCTCAGCCCTGGAGCATCTTTCGCACATCTGGAACATGCCCAGGGAGTGGGAGGAAACCCTTGTGGCTGTTTCTTCCTAAAACGAAGCATCCTGGCTCTGCGTGCATATGACAGGCTCTTTGGTACCAGAAACTGCTCTGGGAGGTGAAAATGGAGTTTGACTGGAATTCATGAATTGTTCTGAGCAGTTGCTGTGTTGGATACTTTTTGGCATGAAGACTTCATGGCCGTTGGTTCCCTGAGCCCCTTGGGTCAGGGTGGAGGGTGAGCACTGTGCTTGGTGGCCCAGTGTTTGCTTGGTTTTCACAGCTTTAAGGTTGGTTGTCAGTAACTTGGTTGTGCTGCTTTGTGACTCTTGTGTGCAGTCACAGCACCCGGGTGGCAGGATGGAAAGAATTCCCCACTTCGGGGGCTGCTACAATTCCCAAATTGCACATTATTAATATAGGCTCAATTATGATTAAGAAGTGTGGTGATGACCATCCCTATTTCTCTGTGGGATGCTAATGCTAGACCAACTAAAGCAAGACTTTGGCCTACAGGCAATCTGAGTGTAAATGTCTCGAACGTGGTGTCAGATCAGTTCAATAGCTCTTGGGGGAACTGTAGGCAGTATCAGACAGCCTTTGTTGTCTGAACAGCTCCCTTCTCCTAGTGGAGACTGGAAAATAGGCAAGGGAAGATGGGGAACATAGCAAGTCCTTGTAATCAGTCTGGTAAACCCAAAACTTTCAAACCGTGCGTCTTCCCATTATTCCACAGAGTTTGAATTCTTCACTGCTTTGAATCCAGAGGAGACATGGGAGGCAGTAGAGGGGCTGTAAATGAAATTCCCACTGGGAGCAGGGATGATGAAATGAAGCAGGAGGGAGGGCTGGTCTGCAGGCACGGTCACTTCCATAGGGGAGAGTATCTGAAGCTTGAGAGGGCTGGAGCCAAGAAGCATTGCTGGGAGTTTAGTGGTGCTGAAGCAGTGGGAGAGCGAGAGGGCTACAGCTGGTCTGCTGACCTGCCTGCAGTGACTCTGCACTGTGATTCTGGCATATGGGAATTCACTGTATCCCCTCTGTGGGCATGTGGACCAGACCTGTTGTTGAGGAAGGTGGAAGCCCTAGCGGTGCTAATTGGTTTGTATGTACCGCATCATGCGTTTTTTCTTTGGTGCCATTTAAATACTGACCAAGAGCACTGTTGGGGATTTTGTTTGTTGTTGGGCTTGAGTTCCTTAAAGGCACTGCCACAAAGCTCTGGCATCAGAAATCACAGCTAAGCATCTCTGGTGTTTCTGCTGACATCATAGGTTCCCATTAACATGGAGCTGTAGTTAATGTACTGATTGTATTTCCCCCCACACCCCGTTGTTTTTTTGTTGTTGCTGTGTTTCTTTTTTGCCTGCAGGAAAACGTTCGGTCTTCTACAGGCCCTGTTTCTTATTTAGCTCAGGCTTCACAGAATGCCTGTGAAGATTGGTCTCCACGAGAATCACTTGCAGATAATTTTCATTGCGAGCAGAATCCTGTAGTGCATATGTGTGGAGCTGGGTTGGCTTCTTCTTGGAGCATATGTAATGGTTTCTAGATGGAAAGTCTGAGATGAAATAGATCATGACATTTTCAAGGTTTATGAAACAATAAAACAATAGTGATGGTTAAAATTTGATAAATATGTGGTGGTGTTTTTCTAGCACAGAATACAGTTCTGCAATAAACTGTAATTAATACAGTCTGTGTTAAACAGATTAATTCCTTTTAAAATCAGAAACTTTCCATGCCCTCAACTCAGACAAACATGCATTTTAGCAGCCAGTGTCTAACCCAAGAAGTGCAAATCTTTTTTTGCTCCTTTTGTTATTTTTTTAATGTATGTCTTGAGCAAGGCCTGGGTGGCATCAGGTCTGCCCCATGTGCATGACCTCTGGCTGTGAAACACATACAGCTTAATATCTGTCTACATGGGATTGGGTGTGTTTCTTGTAAGAAGTGATTTCCTCACCAGTTGTGATGCTTTTCTCTAGAGTGCACAATTTCATGCCCTTTTGCCTGGGCTGAAGCACGTGGGTATCAGAGGAGTTACGAACTTCCATCAGAAGTAACGTCTTGAATGAGGAGAGCTGCTGCAGACAGTTTGAGCTGAACTTTGTGTTGCTTTCAGCTGGGAAGGTGCATGTTATGTTCTTGCTGCTCAGAAGTATAGCTAGGATCAGTAGCCAAACTAATTAGACCAGAATGTCAGACTAGAAAAGGTGTGGGATAGTGCTGTGTAGGAGTCTGCCTTAGGGACCTTTGTTTCAGGAGTAGGGATGCAAGAACAGCGTTTGGGTGCCTGGGTCTGGATGTCCAAGGCTGTGCATCAACACAAAATGCTCCTGTGTGACATCTAAAGCTTCTGTTGTATCAAGTTTTTAATCTCTTGAAAGCTGGAAGGGCGCCTTAGTTTTCTACATTGCTGAGATGAACTTTGTACTTGCTACATATACCAAGCAGAATCTGCTCTGAAAATGCACCTTTTCACCTCTATCCAGCTGTGGTTTTCCTAATAAGTGTATTTGAAACAGACCTAACTGCCAAGGAAAACATTAACTCTTCCTCTTGCTGGGAAGAGAGGATTAAATTCAGCTTCCTGATGTGATGGCTGGATTTCACACAGGTAGTTTGGGCCTAATAAAAGTCCATTTTGGGGTTTAAAAAGGAGATTTTGTATTGGCACTGACTTGTGGCTTCGAAGAACGTGTACTTTGGCTTCAGGCATACAGATCTTGTTCCACTGGTGCAGAGATGCCCAACCTCCTACCAGCAGTGTAAAAAGCCTCTCTCACAGCTTCTTCTTTACTGTAAAATTCAGCAGTAACGTAATTTGCGAAAGTAGTCCAGTGAGATGAATAAAAGTGCACAGAAGTAGGTGGAGGATACATTTATCAAAGCTCTGTGCTGGTACAGTTTGCACTGCGGTTGCTGAAAGGAGTGGTGGTTGTATCCCATCTTTCACTTGGCAGCAATGCCTGGGCTGCAGCCTCTGCAAAAAGCTGGAGTGGTGTGGATGGGTGCAGTGGGGCCTCCCCAGAGCAGCTGACCCGCTGGAGCCTGAGGATGCCTTGGTTAAGAGGGGCTGTGTGCCCAGCAGTGGCAGGAGCCTGCATCCCGAGGTCCCAGCAGGCTGACAGCACCTGATTCTTACTGCAGAAAGCCAAAGGCAGGCTTCCCACTGCGAGCAGTGACTGGAAATAACAACGTAAGCAAATGTTGCTGTGAAATTCAGGTTACTCGTGTGTGAACCCGTGCTCAGAGCTGGCTGTGGTCTGTGCTTTGCTCCACGGATGTGATTCAGACCCATTGCCCCAAGAACATGAGGTTTGCTGCAGCAGAGTTCTAAACAGCTGTAAGCTCACAGTGTGGATCTTTAAATGGAAAAATGTCTTTCTTAATATAGGATTTAAGACTCAGGACCTGATAACGTGCTGCTGAACACTTCCTGAATGAATATGTCAATGACTCATTTGTTTACAGAACTAATGGAGTTTATCATGTCCACAGCATTTATGACTGTCCCTGGAATTCTTCAGATGGGCACCTTGTGTTTTCGTGTACCTAAAAGTTCAGAACCCAATTGCTGATGGAGCCTTTGACCACGAAGAAGCGTGCCTGTATGAGTTGTTACACTGATGCCTGTACACAGTGAGCATTTCTGCTGCGAATGCCCTCTGTGCTACAGTACTGCTTATCCTGGGCTGATCTCATTGCCTTCAAACTGACTTTTCGCCCCTTACTCAGGAGGCATGCATGTATATATGCATAGCAATATAAAGTAAACAATGTGCTTTCTCTCCTAGAGAGCGATGTTTGAATGATGGGAAAATGACAATTTCAGGATGGGTAAAAAAAAAATGTATTTTAACAGTGGCAAAAACTCAGCAAGATCTTTGTTCCCTATTGCTCTCTTTCTTCAAAGTATGTGCAGTACCAAAGCAGCGATGTAATAACTTGTAAAAGTGTTGGGCAGACATCCAAGGCTTCTACGTGTTAGTATAAAGTAGTCCTGACTGTTTCTGCCTCACCAGGCAGGCTTCAGTTGGGCTGGGTATGAAATGGTTTGCTCATAAGGGACCATCCTACGTCTGTTTTGGCAAATGGCATGAGCAGCAGTAAGGCTTCACAGCTGGCTGTAAGACTCGAGGAGAGCATCACGTGTTTTTCAGGCGTGGATGGTGTTCTGTGTACTTCTCTGTATTGGTATTTGTAATTGGGGAAAAGATTGAGTGTGCCTGAATATCTAGGCAGTCAAGTCAGCTGGCTGTCCACATGCTGGGCTTTGGGAGGGCACAACAAGATGGACAGCCAGGAGGAGTCTGCTGTGTTAGCATCTGCATGTGTGACATTCACAAGTGCTGAGGCTGAAGGCAGAAGCAGACAGAAGTCTGCCTCAGTACACGGTGCTCTGCAGCAGAAACGCACTGCAGTGTTTTAAATTAACATAAGGTAATTATCCCCAGGAAGCGATAGGTAGTGAGAAATCCAGTGAGTTGAGTAATTTTCTCTGCTTAGGATGGTTTCCAGTTTTCTTCCTCTGAGTACCAGAAAGCTTTCGGCAAACTCTGACCTCGGAGTTGAACTAACGCTTTAATTAATGTGTGTCTGTTGCTTAGCCACGAGGAAAATAGCTTGGAAAAAAAGTTTGGCTTGGAAAACTGAATGGCATGGATAATTTAACCTGAAGATGCCCCTGTTTATGTTAATGCTTCTGTCGTTCCTTCAGCACTCTTTCTTTATTAAGAGAAGGAATATGGCAACCTGTAAGTGAAGTGGTTGATAACATAGATCCTTTGCTTCTCAGGGCAAAACAGTCCTGGATTCCTGCCCTTGTTGGAAGGTGCTGGGACTGCATGAGAGCAGCACACCTGTCTGTGCCTCCCAGTATGCTCCTGCAACTGGTGGCAACGTATGATGCTGCTTAGGACTTGCAAGTGAGATTGAAAGCTGACATAACACAGCAGAACTACAGTCATGAAATTAACACCTCGCTCCTAAGACCACATCAGTGGTTTCACATCTCCACCTGGTTTGCAGCTGAGTTCATTTTAGATGCATGGAAGTGCCTCTGGTTGCAGGGAAGGTTTTATTGCAGAGAATGTGCCTTTCTTTTTTCCCCCCAGAGGTCAGTTGCTGCAAATCTGCAAAGCAGTGACTCCAGCCTACAGCAGAATCCTGTTCAGTGGTGTGAGGTACCCCTGAAAGTATCTCACGTAAGGTCAGGCTTTCTTTTCCCTTACCTTATCTTGCTCTTAGAAAGTAACTGTTATTGTCTGGTACTGTGGGAATGTTGGTAGCTGCCAGTTTTCCTCTTATTCCCTTTTGTTTTGCCTCTGGTTTTCACCTTATTTTTTCCTCCTGGTTCTGTACAAGTCATTTCCGCACACAAATACATACAAGGTTATTCAGATATCTGCTAGGTTTTCTGCTGCAATGCTTTGGGCTCTGCTTGGTATGGAAGTTGGAGGCCTGCAGCTGCAGGTCAGTGCAAGGAGGGAATGGGTTATTTTGGAGCACGTCTGGTCATGAAAGCCTCGTTTCTGGCAGCTCTGTAACTGGCCGGTGTGCCTGGCTTCAATCCTAAGGGAAAATGTTGGGAGAAAGACCAAGAGTTGTGTTCTGCTATGAAGAGTGAGTTGAAAAAGATTGAGTGCTTTGGCAAGGTGTTTTTTTTCCTTGTGTACGCCCTGAGCTTTTCCCATCTGAGCTGAAGTCTTGCCAGCACTAATCAATGGCTTACCCTGATAGACAGTGCTATGATTGTGTTGAGGAGAATGATACCATTCTCCAACTGCGGTCCTCTTTCTCCTGACATTCCTGTAATCAACAAATTAATGATGATGTTGTTATGCTTGAGAAGGGACTATTCCTTTTGAATATTTTTTTACCTGAGAGAAGATTATTTAACTGTTTGTAGTGATTAGTTATGAGTGGGATGGAATTAGCAGCAGATGTTCCTTTGGAATGACCTGTATGAGATGTGTATGTATTTTCGTGCTAAACTGACCCCTCAGGGCACTCCTGAGGTAAATCAGATGTCTTTAAGCCTGTGCTGTGCCAGAATGCCATGTGCTTGTGAGATAAATGACAGACAGCTCTGCTGGCCAAGCAGCCTGGGATCAACATCAGCAATTCTATATTCTTGCAGGCAGCAAACATCGGGATGTGCTTCTCATACAGCTTTTCATACTAATTGAGTTATACATGGATGAAACAACGTGAACAGTAATTCCTATTTTCGTAGACTGACTGGAAGAAAAAAAAAACTTGACTAACAGTCATCTCTGTGGTTCATTTTAGGACCTGTTGGTTTAGAATATGGGAAGACTTATTTGTAACATTACTTCATGTAGTTAATTGCCTGCTAATTAAGTTTTATAGGTGTGTGTTTTTCTGGCACCTCAAGAGCAGGCGTCTGTGAGTGGGAAGATGATGAAATTTCGGTTTAGATTAAAATGTAAAAATCTGTCACAAATATTAGACTCTGCTTTATGTGATTATTCTTTGTGTCTTTGTTCTGGATGAGCAATGCCCATTTGGCTGCTCCAGAATCCGGTATTACCATTATCTACAGCAGAAGTACTGAAAGGTAATCCTCAGGTTAAGCTAAACCACCTTGCAAGAACATGTTTGGATGTGAGTAATCAGGAATACTTCTCAGACTTCACCCACTACTCCCATTTGGTGTGTGAATTGCTCGTGTTTTAGGGACTGGGGCAAGACCAAGTGGTAACAGCAGGTAGTGGGGTGCTGGCAACTCTGTCACCCACAGAGTTCTCTCTCAAACTGCAGAGGAAATGGAAGCTTTGAAGTTCACCCTGGTTCTTCTGGACCAGTTGCTAGACTTTGCTCCAACTTCATCACAAAATATAATAGCAGTTTCAAGCGACTCTTAGTAAGCTCCTTTGAATAACATAAAGATTCCACTTCATGTGATTCTATGATGATTTGACTTAAATCCTTGCTTAGCTTTTTCTTAGATCTATGTTATGTTGCTGAATAAGAATAATTTAGGACTGTAAGCAGAGGAGATGTTTCCTGATCAGCATTTTTTTCTAGCTAGGAAAATACCTTGGTCAGCTGTAAAAACAAATAAAATCACAAAATGTCTGTTTCCTTGCAAGTGACCATCCTTTATGGTGGATGCTGAATGCACAGTCTGATACCAACTGGATCCAATTTGCTGAGAGCATCTGTGCATGGTGCGTTTTCAGAGAGAAGCTTGCCAGATGCATTTTTTTTCCCTTGGTGGTTTAATATAGTAATGTATGGGAGTACTTTGTAGCACGTGGCTGTTGCCCCTGCAGTGTTGGAATGTGTGGGTGACAGTCCAGCATTGAGTGAGGCACTTACAGGGAATGGAATCGTATCATGGAGTCACAGAACGGGTTAGGTTAGAGAGATCCTTAATGCTCATCCAGTTCCAACTCCCCCACCATGGGCTGGATGCCCAGAGCCCCCATCTAGCCAGGCTGTGAACATCTCCATGGATGGGGTGTCTGCAACCTCTCTGGGCAGCAGTGCCCATAAAGTCTTTACCAATAACCCTCTAGAGTAGGCAAACAAGCTGTGTCTGTCTCTATATCAGGGCATTATTTTCTAAGTGGTTTCCTAAAATGCCAGTTGAAGAAGGTTCTAGAGCTGTTGTTCTCTTGTGCCAGGCCTGTGTACCTTAACTTCTTGCCAGAACGAGGCAGATGATGTAGTTGCACGGGGATGGCTCCCTGCAACTTTCTGTCTAGGGTAGTGGACTTTCTGATGTTGGCAGGTGACCTGGGTCCTGCAGGTCTGTTCATGTTTAATTGCATATAACCAGTAGAAGTGACTTAGTGCAGATCAAAGTTGTTGATGTCTTCTTGCCTATGGTCCAGTTTGAGTCTTGGAGGGTGCTTGGCCCGGGGATGCTGCTGCATACTGCTGACCTGGAAGGGAGAGCTGCTTCTGGGGCTGAGCCCCTTCCTCCTGTGGGATGATGCTGGAGTAAAAGCATCATCCCAAAAGGTTCAAAGGGTGATTAGCTTTGCCTGTTACTTAGTACTTCCTGTGCTTTCTTAAACATAGCATTTCCCTTCTGAGTTTGTCTAAACATATAGTATTTCCCTAGCAAGTTCGAAAGGCTGCAAACATCTCATGAATATTAATTTTCAGGGCTGATCTGAAGCTCTACTGTGAGAATAGCACCTTCATCTTCACGATCTGTGTGCTTCAAATCCTCTGGGGAGGATCTTATTTCTCTTAATGCTGTGGTGTCACTTGGGTAAAGAGGGACATAAATGGATTTTATTGATTTTTTTTTTATTATTTTTTTTGGTTCACATATCATTAGCAAGGCTTTCTCTTCCTGTGGGAAGGACCTGATTTGTCTTCAGACCTTGGGGTGGTTTTGCTGGACGGGAAGCTAGATTGTGTTTTTTCCTTTATAACTACAAAACCGAATCAAGATCCCCAGGTATGACTTTAGAGAGCTGCTCTTTGTGCATGTTACTGAAAATGAGGAGTAATTGAGGTGCTCTCAAAGCCTTGGTGACATAACAGCTCACTTGGTCCAGCTCTAAGCAAGAGAAATACTGGGACAGAATGCAGCAATTTCTGTACCTGTAAGGTCAAAATGTAAAATAAGGTCTCCAAAATGAGAAAGGCAATTACAGCTGATTCCATAACAGTGGTACCACCTGGAGTCTCTTGGTTGGGCAGAGCAGTGGCTGTCTAACAGTGTTCTGGAGGTGTGATTTTTTTTTATTTACTTTTTACTGGATTGCCTAAAGCTCTGACAGCTCTGTTAGAGTGCCAGGAAATGCTTCAGAAATGAACAATCACTTCATGGCACTAATATCAGAGCAGGCCTGTCTGTTGGCATGGCTATAGGCTTCATGCTTGCCAAAGTACAGCTGCCTTTGGAGGAGCCCCCCATCTGCAGCTGTGCCGGCCCTGGCAGAGAGGGGCAGAGCTGCTCTCAATCCCCTGGCAGCACAGTGCTGAGGGGTGACATCAAACTGCACTGCAATACCCATCATCTGCCTATGGACATCCTTGTGTGCCAGCAGGAGAAAATGAGGTCTTTGGTTGGGGTCATGCATATGGCTGTGGGGTGTTCCCCCTTGGAGGGGCTTCTTCCTCTCTGGTATATCAGGGACTATTGAAGCTCTCTGGACCCCCCAGGGCTGCTGTTGTTTGTTGTTGTTGTTTTTAGATATTGTGATAAGCCACAGCGTATTAACTTCCTTGTGAAAAGCACAGTTTAAGTGTGTTCAGATTGAAGGAACGTTTATTACTATTTGATATGGCCTGATTATGAATATCATCTGTTAAACACACGCCATGTGGAAGGCGGGAAACTTTTTCTTTCAGTCCTACTCCAGCGTGCAGGGGGAAGATGTCTTGCCATTTGCCATGGCTTTGGTGGTTCCCTTTAGGTAGCTGCTCGGAGGTTTCCTTCTCACTGGCTTACGTTGAAGCCTTCAGGAAACAACTGGTGTTGTTTGAGGAGTTGCTTTGTGGGGCAGCACGCATAAACCTTCACACAAAGCAAATGGGAAACTGAGCACCACGTGTTTTCCTAAACTTGGACGTGGATCCCAAGTACAGCATGCAAATCCGTGTTTCTCAAACTAAATATTTTGCTGTATCTGCCCGTCTTTCTCATAGCATCGCTTTGTATGCTTGCCCCAGGGAGTAGTGCTTTGTGTAACCTGTGTCAGGCAGTCTGTAATGGTAATCATTTCTGTGTACTGCAGAGTTTAACATCTGAAAGTTCATTTTTGCAAGAGGGTACTTTATCGCTTACAGAAAAAGAATCAGGTTATTATTTAAGCACAAGAGATTTCTGCAAAGCATCATTACGTTCCATGGAGTCGGTCATTAAGGCAGAGTGCTGGCAGTGCTCGTGGCTGCTGGAGGAGCTCAAATTGTATACAAACATTTTGATTAATGTGATCTCTATCTACGGATAGCTTTGAAGGGGAGTGGGCTCCTGTGGGGAGCGAGCTCTCCTGTGCTACCAAAAGACAGGAGGAATGGTGATTTACAGGGAAAAGACTTTTCACATTGACTCCAGCTCTGTAAACTGGTGAGCTTGGGGTTTATCCTTGCTAAAATCTGAAGTGATAACACCTGGTTTCAGTTTTTAAAGGAACTTGTTGCCTGCACTACTCTATCAGTAGTGCGTGACATTTTCCATTACTTTAGGAAAGTTTTAGGAAGTTTGTTTAACAGATGTACTACTGTGAATTTTTTCCAGTTTCTAAAAATACAAATGCTGCTTTCCAGTCTGAAAGAACATGTTTCCAGGCACAAACTGATTATGCTTTACATCTTGCCTATAGTACAGTGGTGTGTGTACGTTATTTTTTTCCAAGGAAAACCCAGGACTTGATGGTAGGGAATGAGTCATGAGCGTACACTGCTGCCCCTCCGTTACACATCTCCCCTCCTACACCCATGTGCACAGATCTGTGTCCGCTTCTGTAACAGTGATCTGGTCCCTGAAATCTGCCTTCACTATCCATTACACTTAATTGTAATGTAATTTTTGCCTGTGAACATCTGATAGACTCTGCACGTGATCCGAAGGGACTTGCTGAGCACTGAGACTTGATGCTGACAGCTGGAATCAATTATGAAACCTAATACGAGATTAAAAGGTTCCTGAGTATATTTGTAATTGAATTGTACCAAATGCCTGATTTGTGCACTGGACAGTGCACAAGAGACCGCAAACACAAATGAAGCAAATTATAATTCAATTAGATAAATGCTTCCAGAGCACTTCACATCACAACTTTGAGCCTGCTTAAAGCAGAGAAAACGCTTTACCCATTGCTTTTAAGATAGAAAAATAAGCTCTTATCCGCAGGTTGTCCTTTGTATTGCTTCTGGAAGCAAAAGAGAAAGGAAAGAATTATGATGGTTCGTAGTGATTTAGGAAAAGAAAGCTCCCCCTGCATAGAACTAGCCTGCTAACTCTGCCCAAACTTTACTGTTTTTATAAGGTGTATGAGTTCAGGTCCCTCTCAGAGATGACCACCAACTATGGCCTGGTTGACTTAGCATGGGTTGGGCTGAATTAAATCTTAGCTTGGGATTTTTGTTTGTTTCCTTTTCCTTAGAACTTTTTGTGTTTTTAACTTTTTAAAAAGAAAATATCAGTGCATCTCGGGGGTTTATCTCCAATGTTGTAATCTTTTAATTCCCCTCCAGCTGTTTTGTTTAGTTGTGTGAGAAATTTAGTCCTTATTAGAAACAAGTGTCAAAGCTTTAGAGTATGGGAGTGGGGGGGGGATTCATTTTGAACCTGAAATGAGAACCAAAATGTCAGAAGTGTTTGTGAAAAGCGAAGACTTCAAACCACTTCTGACTTTCTCTTTCCAGAAAGCAATATTGTAGTCCAGAATCCCATGTGTGGCATGCAAGCAAAGGTACCCCTGTGTCTGTGGAGCAGTGGAGTGGTGGATAAGGTGTGAAATGACTTGGGCTGGTGATTTGCAGGAGCCTGATGAGTTTAGTTGGAGTAGAAGTTTTTGTCTGACATAGATCTGATGCTAATTCTTACTGTTTTCTAACAGGCTACTTTAACAGTAAATAAATCCCTCTTACATTAGTCTGTCCCACCAGAAATTATTTAGTATGGCGTTATGCTACCGAATAGCCAACAGCAGAAATGGCTCCGATTGTTGTGCTGGGCCTTCTTGGACAGACTACCCAGCTCCCTGAGTACAGATAGCCCCTAAATACCCATTTAAACAAAATAAATTAGGTGCCCCACAAACTTAATTGTTGGGAGGGGTCTAATTTGGGCAGGCTGCAGCCACACGGTGAATACCACAGGAAATTGCTTAATGAGAGCAGATATAAGAATATCTGTGCCTCTAAAAAAATTTTTGGCTTGTGTACTCCCGGATGATGTGAATTAGTCTGTGTGCTTCGTGAGGCCCGTAGGGCAAACTTGGCACCACTTTCCTGTCTGCATTAGGAAATAATTGCTGTGTAGATAAGGAAGGGCAAGGTTGCCTATTAATTTTAACGAAGAGGTGACCAGGCTTGCTGTTACTTCAGTGTATCCCATGGATTAACCACTGTTCCTCCACCACTGGTAACCTTAGCAGTGGATCTGGGGGATGCTTTGCCACATCTCCTGTCCAGAGCAGCTCTGGCTGGGGCTGCTGCTGAAGCCTTCCTGCAGCAGGGCAGTCTTTCCCAGCAGCACTGGGCTGATCAGGTGCAGGCTACTGGTCTGAGCAGCTCTATTTCTGAGCGTCAGATCGCTGTGTAACAACAGATCAGGCTCAGAATTAAGAGTCATGCTTGAATAGTTAGCTCAAATCTTCAGTGTTGCCTAGCAGAGTAATGATAAATACAAGTGTTCATGTTAACTCTTGTGTGTGCCTTGCATAGATATAGTTTACCCAACAGGTTTAAATGGCTGTCACCTGCAGTCTATAAATATTTAAATTAAAACACTTCTTCCATATAATTGTGGGGTTCTTAGATGTGATTATGTGAACAGTATTTCATGGATGTGTTCATGACAGCAAGCCAGGCCTGCTCCCCCTGCAAGTCTCAAAGTCGGTGGAGTTGCACCAGAGATGGGCTGAATGTGGTCCATGGAAGGCAAATATCCATGTGTCTGATGGTTCTGCTGTTTGTGGTAGGCACTTCCCAACGTTAAACATCTTGCTTATTTCAATTTCTTCTTTGAAAAGTCTGAAGCCTGAAAGGCTGTGTGATGAATTGCCAAAGTTCACATTTTAAATTACATTCCTTCTGGGGTATATAAGGAATAAATGAGCATCATGCTGCTTGTGCATTTCTCGTTCACTTTATTACACTCTGGTTTCAAAAGAAATGTGCTTTAAAAAAAAAAAAGGCAAACTTGTGAAATGAAATGTGCCATTTTGCCAAGATAATGCACATTCAGACTTCCTGGGGAGCGGATGCTCACGGATGAGGTTTGTGTACCATGCAGCTCTGGGTTCCCAGTATGACCATTAGGGTGGGCCCAGGGAGGTGCTGAAACCAGGGGACTGGCTGTTCCCTGCCTTGAGTTTGGGATACCACGAACCCTTCTTAGAGAGGGAATCAACATAAATGCGTATACTCCTATGGTTACCTTTTCTCTTAAGTCCTTTCTGGTTAGATTCTATGCCTTCATCGTGAGCAGTCTGTTCAGCAGTGCCTGCAGCACCAGGAGAAATAAGGAAACTATGAACGAGTTAATTTAGGAAATGGCCCTAAAATACCTTTTGGCAAACTTCTTCAGGAACGGGCAGCTTGCCATAATGCATCTTTAGAGTTGCAGGAAGTTTAGAGCTGATCATATTTGCAAAGCTTTGAGCTTTTAGTGGCTTGGATTTGTGGCAAATGGCTAGGTTAAAGCAATCTGTGTCACCTCAGCTCTTTGGGGTTAAAGGGGGAAAGGAAAGGGCAGAATAAACAGTTGAGCCAGTGTGGAGCTGCTGTGCTGAGCTTTGAGGAGCTGAGGTTGTGCTTACCCCCAGTTCATTTCTGCATGCAGGAGTGGAGCTTTCCATTGGACTTATTTCTATATAAAAAATTGAGTGCTTGAGTAAATACACAGGCCTATAGAAATAAAGGTGATGACCTATTTCCTATGTTGCCTCTCCTAAGCCTTTCCCACTGCAGCTTCTGTCCTTACAGGGCAGGAGGGACACACAGTCTGTTACTGTGCTTTTTTCTTCAGAGTAAGTGAAGAGGGTAGGAAAATCATTACCTGTGCTTTTGGGTGGAAAGAAGGGGCTGTTGAACGCTGACTTTGCTATGGATGTTTCTCAAAAATTGATCATTCTTAATTAAAGTAATTTTTTGTAAAGGAGAAATCATTCTTTCCAAAGCCCCCTTTGCATCAGGGGGAGAGGGCGTGTAAGAAAATGAAGCAAACCAGACCCTGACCTGCTGCTGCTTATCTGGTTGCCGTCAACCCAACTGGTCTTGATTGTTGACTTCTGCGTTCCTGCAGTTTACTTGTTTGCATGAGCATGGGCCAAATCAAACAGCCACAGAATCTGCCTTTAATCTCCAGTGATAAAGAATACCTCAGAGAGGAAATGACATTGTAGTGCTGGGAGCAGAGGAACAGCTCGAGGGAAATGCATGTGAAAGCATTGTTCTGCTCTTCTTCCACTTTTGCCATTGTGTTTTTTCTCACAGCTGTAGGGGCTGCTGCAGGGGGAAGGAGTGCTGAGGGGAAAGGCAGGTTCCTGCTTGTCACTTGGGAAAGGAAATAGCAAATTATTAATTAGGAAGATAACTGCTCTTAATTCCTCTCATTTAACTTGGGACATTAATTTCTTTTCTAAAATGATGTGGTGTTGACTTTGCTGTGATATATAGCCTTTTCTTTCTCCAGAGTGGTGGTGGTGTTTTTTTTTAACTTTATTCATTCATGCAACATGCATTCATTGTCTCACTTCCTTTCTTCTCTCTTTCCTAGTATTCCAAGATATGGACTGGTGATAAGTTATTTCAAATTATTCTTGGCTTAGTGAGGAAATACTGGTGGTTGGTGGACGGTTGGACTGGATGGTCTTGGAGGTCTTTTCCAACCTTGGTGATTCTATGATTCTTTACAGAAGACATGGGTAGGCATTGGAATGGGCTGCCCAGGGAAGTGCTGGAACCCCCATCCCTGGAGGCACTGAGGAGGTGTGTGGATGTGGCACTTACAGGCTTGGTTTAGTGGTGAACTTGGTAGTGTGACATTATGCTTGGATTTGATGATCGTAAGGGTCTTTTCCACCCTAAATGGTTCTGTGATTCTGTGGCTCTCACCTATTTGCCTCTGGATCTCAGAATGGGTTGTCCAAAACCTGGTTTGTGTTTAATTTTCTTCTGCTCACAACTGCAGCTCTACGTTGCTTAAAGATTTACAAGAAAAACTGCCTTCAGGCTGCATTGAAGACTTTAGTCCTTTGCAAAATTTGTTTAACAAAGCTACGTGCAACTGAAGAACAGGATTAAATTGGAAATGCCACCCAGTCCCAATGCTCCCAGCTGGAACCTATGCCCACACGAGTACAAGGGCTCCTGTCTTTACCGTACCTTCTCGCCTTACCAAGTGGCTTATCTCGGTGTGGAATTCCTGCTTAAATATTTTCAGTGAGCCCGTTTAAATAAACTGATGGATAATTGCCTCTTATTGCTCCTCATAGTATTTGGCACTTGTAGACTTTACAGAGTTTTTGAGATGTGTTAGCCTCGTGCTTTAAACTGGTAATCTGAGAGGAAAGCTGGTATACGCTTCAATTAGAATCAGTTTTAGTTAAGCAATTTATTTTATTTTTGGCTGGGAGGAGGAGCTTGGAGGAGAAGAGGTACAGCAGAGAATGGTTGCTGCATTTCAGGCATCCTTGAGATGTTGCTGTGCCCGTGACTGCTGAGCTGGCACCAGGGCTTGTGTTTCTGGGGATGATGGGAGTACAGGAGGCATCGTCCAAGGAGGGGCTTCTCGAGGCTAGGTGGTAACCACCCGGGCATGTCTTGTCTCTCACTAGTCTGGCCTGATGCTAGTGTTGGTGGCACGACCCACTTCTGTTCTTCTGTATAGTTGCCATTTCTAGCGTATATGTATTCTTCAGTGTTCTTGGTTTTGATCCTGTAGAAGTCAGCTGATGGATTAGTGTGGTCTCTCAAGTTCCTAAACAGCCTGGAAATCTGAGGAAAGAAGGCCTTCCTTCCCTAAGGAAAATCTTCGTATAGTATTACTACATGTGCTCTGAAGCACAGCTCAACTTGGAAATGTATTGTAAAGCACAGCTCTGGCAGTTCTAACCCCTGGCTTAGTATGGAGTGGAAACCAGTTTCCTGAACTAAATGGGGGGGTTGCCTTCGAACAAAATGTGGTATTTTTGAACCCAGCCTGCTGATTTTTGCCTCTGATATTCTGCTTTCCCTGGGAGTTTGAGACATGGAGCCAGAGCTATGTATATCACTCCCAATCTCCTATAGAGGTACGAGGGGAAAATGTTATCTTCTCCTTGTTGCATTTAAATAACAAAATCCCATAGTGAGTTATCCATTTCATCTCTTCTGACTCTCCAAACAGAGCAAGTTATGTCTTTAGTGATATTTTGTAGCCAAGAAAGGGAAGGAAATACACAGGTTCCAGAATTTGTTGTCATTGGTATATTTTTGAGTTTTTCTAGGTTTTGAAAAGAATATGCAAGTGTCCTCTTTAATCTAGATCTCAAGAAACATAGTGGATTAAGAACTGTTAATCAAAGCTTAATGTTGCCTGAACATGACAGATTTAGCCATAAGAAATCAATCATCTGGCAATAAAGCTTTGCAGCACATAAAATGCCCAAGCAATTACATTCACATGCATCGCTTGGACGCATATACTTTAAAGTATTACTATTTCTGTGCTCTGTTGGAGATGGCAGAAAGGAGAAACTTTGTGCCAAATGCTTTGCTGTTAACACAGAGAGTATACTAATATCTGAGTAAGTACCAAGTCCCCTATGTGTAGTTCTGAGTTATGTATTTGGCTGTTGGGTTGGTGATCACCTAATGAACCTGGAACTCTTAAGTGGCAGTAAGAAGTAGCTAAAACCAGGAACAAGTGTGCTTAGAAAACCTTATAGTGATGGAAAAAGTTGATGAAATAACACTGCAGATTGAGTGATGAAAGCAAATGGGCCATCAGATGCCATGTCTCTTTCCCCATTGGGAATTATTGTCAAGACTCTCTGTGCAGACCAGCAGCGTGATCCAAGTGCTGCTTCAATATTTACACTTCTGTACCTGTAAGCACGTATAGGTCCAAAGTGTTCTGTCACCCACCTCAAGATATGTGACCTGACATAGGGGTGGAACCACCTCCTCACAGTCAGCTTTTCTGGAGCTGTTGTGAGTTCTTGTTTTATTAGGTTTTTCTTCTCATAAAGCAAGGGGAAAATATCCTTTGCTGAAGAAATCAAATTTTGGACAGTGGTGTATGTTGTCCCACTCTGACATGAGACTCTATGATTTGATGAGCACAAGTGCTGCTGAGTAAAAATCACTGTGTCATTTTGACCCAATGTTTTCTTCTATTTGGGGATTAGTCATTACTTTCTTCTGCTTTTAATCAGCCTAATTTATTATAATAAGGTAAAGGAGAGCTCACACACTGTTCAGTTTGTTGATTGTGACTGTGGTGTGTAGTTTGACATAGATACTCTTGGCTGCTGACTCTTTCTATGGTGGAGCTTTTGATGTGCTGGAATCTAACTTGATTGCAAGCATTCCAAATGAAGCAAAAGGAGCATCAGACCCTCTGTGCTCTGCCTGGCAGCAGTCAGGGCTGAAGCAACCTTTTATGGCTGAAGTAAGCCCAGGTGTCCTCTATGCCTCTGTCCAGTCCAGCTCATTGCTGGTGTGCTGACTACTGCTGCAGTAGTAGATGTTTTGAAGAAAAGTGTTTCTTGTACCACAAAAACTGAGCATTTGGCCATTGACTGGGAAGCTCATTTAAGCAACCTCATGAACACCAAAGCAAACGAAGCCAAACTCCTTCAGGATGCCAAGGGGAGAACGGGTTAGCGTGCTTGAGAGGCAGATGGAAATGGGTAAGGCTTCTGAACTTCATAAAGCAGCGTGAGATGAAGAGAGGAGAACAAATGGCTATGGGGGAAGAATTAATTGCTGTTGTTTACAGCTAATGTCTGAATCAGCAGCAAGCCGAAAGGTCAGCTCTCCTTGGAGGAAAGCAATGCTCTTTGCTGGCACCCCCTTTCAGGCCTGAGAAGAAGGCAGATGGTTGAAGAGATTGTTTTTATTACTATTATTTTTAACTGAGTGTAGGTGGCTAACATGAGGCAGTTGGTGGTCCCGGTATTGCTGCCCTTGTTCAGCACTCAGCTTCCCTGGGGACTGGCTGCATGGCTCAGGACAGCTGCAGGCAGACTCCATCATTTAGCATAAACCATCCAAGAAATTAAAGGAGGATAAATTCAGTGGCACACAATGTTCCCAGAGGATGTAACTTAAGATCTTTCCGAAAAAGACCAGCTCTAGCTCTGGACCTTGGACAACAAAGCACGCTCAGAGCATGGAGTGTTCATAAATGTTACAAAAATGTCTGTGTTTCCAGGACCTGATGTGCACGCTCCTGGTGGAATTTGGTGTTGTGCTCCTGGTTTCTGTGTGGATGGCCTCAGATTGGGTATTCCTAACAATATCATCATGCATGTTGGGTTTGCCATCTAAAATATGATATTTAGAACCATTAAAGGTAGTGAATTCACTAATGGTTTGTCGTTAGTTTAGGAGAATCACCATTTGCACTGGAATCTTGGGTCATCCTAAGATGTCATCTCATGTTCCTCTTGTGTACTTAAACAGCAGCTGGCAATATGCATCCATGTAACTGGAGTTCTAAAATTATTCATTCTTTGCCTTGAATATGTTTCCTAATAAGTGTGGGGGGAAGGATTAGCAGATGCTAAGCAATTAAGCAAGGAGGACAAAGGTGTGCATGTGGGTGTTTACTATTTATCTTTTCTTGACAGCTGTTGATTCTTCGGATGTATTTACAGCCATGTGAGAGACTTGGTTTGCTAGTGCTTTTAGTTCAGATCCTTCTCTGCTGAATTGCCTCACTGAGTTTACAGGAGGATTTCAGAAGTCAGAGCAGTCATTTGTCAGCTTTACTTACATAAACTGGAAATGTCCTGCTCTGAAACTCAGGTTTTCCTGGAAGTTTACAGCATTCTGATAAACTTTAGAGGATTCTTCAATGGGACTTTGAGGTGGGAAGACACACCCTGTTGGTCTTAATGCTTGTTCAAGCTGGTGATATACCAGAGCCATTCACAGATGCTGAGCTGAGCTGTCTGACTGTGTAGGCTGTGATATGGGACATCTGTCCTCACTATGAACTGCAGCATCTTGGTGCAAAAGTGCTCTTCTCTTGATACATAGGCAGAGGCCTTAGCTACCATCCAGGTCTTTCTGACTTATGCAGGGCATCCTGCTCAATTGTTGGAGTGAAAGAATCGTCCAAGAAGACCACCACCACCTCCAAGCTGTCTTGCACAACTTCAGCTTTGTCTGTTTATTTTCCTGCAGATAATTGTATGTGCATATGCACACGCCCAGCTGTATGGTGCTGTGGGTGAGGGCGCTCCTCTTCCAGGGGCAGAGCTGGGTTAAAACCTCCTGCAATGGCAGCAATAGGTTAAGTCGGATGTTGAAATATCCACAGGGGAAAATCTGAAACTACTGCAAGTCCAGGCTCTTGTACCTGGCACTCAGCTCTGTTTCTGATGAGCTGTATGTGGTTTTTTTGTCCACATCATTACAGCAGAAATTGTAAATATTTATAACCTATGACTTGGGGGGAAAAAAAGTTTTCCAGCACAACATGCAATTTAAGACTTGATTAATCTGATTGGGACGCTTTAATCCAAAGCGCTGTTAGTGGGTGTTTTTCTCCTCTGGTTTGTGTACATTTAGACTAAAATTCTGGGAAACTGTCCTCTGTGCATGGCAAGTGGGAGGGGATGTGAGAAAATTACTGGCAAGTCACATCTGCTTGTGACCTGGTTCCTTGTCTGTCGAGTTGGTGGAAGATCTCCCAATTACTTGTAAAGCTTATCTCCTTAAGTTGCTTTTCCTCTGCTCTTTAAATTGTTGGGTCTCTGCCAAACACAGCTGGGGCAAGCACTGGACACGTCTTGCTTCTCACATCTCCACTACCACTGAAGGACTCATGCTGGGGATGGTGGCTGTGCTCTGCACAGGGCAGTGATGCTGCAAGGCTTTGGGTGCACATCTCCCCACAGCTATGGGCATTTCCCCATCCAACTCTTTGTTTGCAGTGACCTTTTCTATGTGAATCATACAGAAGGGATGGTGCTGATGGACTGTGGGACTTTAGGATTGTATGGTCAGTGCTGAGCTGTGCTGTACCTCTTGGATGTGAAATGAGATGCTGCTATGCCAGCACCCCTTGCTTCTGGCTGGAGAGGGCTACTGTTACCTTGCAGCTCTGTTCTGGGTCATCAGAGCTACTTGAGCTTTTCTGGTTTCTGATGTATTTTTTGTTGTTGATGTTTCCTTCTTTACAGTTGCACAAAGATCTCTTTTCTTGCTCATATTCTAATGAAAACAAGATTTCTACACGCTAAATACTCTTTTGGTCACTTCTGGTTCATCTAACGAAGCCTGCACTTGGACAAAGTTTTGCAGAGGCAAGCAACTGCTTTGTTTTACACAATCTACATTTAAAGAGTACGTGTGCCATTTGGTTACCAGCTGACCAGCTTGAAAACCAAGAGCCCTCTTTGACTTCATACGCCTTCAGCTCGTGTGGCACCTACAGAGGCAACTTAGCAAGTAAATTTTCCAGTAGTAGTCATCATTAAGGATAAAAATGAGTGCCTGAGTCACGTAGTAGAATTAAACACATAAGAAGAACGTCAGCTTTTTGACTACATGGGTTATTTGGAAACCAGCGTGTCTTTTCAAAACATTTACATTCTTTTGCAGGTTATAGAAATAAAAAGCTGTTGGCCCATTGATTTAGGAAAAAAGAAATACCAGATGTCTGCCATGTTGAACTTAAAATGACTTAATTTTCACTTGTCTACCCTTCCTTTGAAACGTCAGGGAGCAATCTGAGTAAAACTGCTGTTCGCAGAAGGTGGTGGTCTGTCATCAGTGCTCTGAAGGCTAAGGTATGAGGACTTAAAGTAAATGTAGGTTGTATGTGTTCGGCCTGTATCACCTGGGTTCATATTTCCACTTGCCATTACTTGCGCGTATCAATTTCAACTCACAATTGCTGCAGTGTATTTCAGAGAAATTATGGTAGTGTTCTGCTGGAATGTTGAGACTGCACTGATGCTGCTGGGTGATGTTTCCATCCTCCTGAAGAGCTGCTGACCTGATAATGTTAATTACTAAGCGTTTGGTTTTATATCCTGAAGTGCTTCACATCTGGAACCTAAACCGATGTGTTCAGGTGCAGATAGCTGGGCTTGTGTGACTTGTACTACAGAGAACTGGCCATGAGGGCAGGGGTTTGTGCTGATTTTTTTGGGGGGTTGGTGATGTTATTATTCATTTATTTTCATTTCCAGGAGAAAATAAACACTTTTCATGCCAGTTAGCTCTCTGCTTTGCCAACTTGTCAGGCTTGTGGAGTCCTCCCTTCCTGCATCCAGGCAGGAGGAGCCCATGCCCCTTGGTGTGTGTAGTAGGGCAGCCCAGCACCTGGAGCTCCGCTTTACGTTTGCCAGAAACCAACACCTGTCTTTCTTGTGAAAGAATCCCTGCCTTCCAGTTGATTATTATTATTTTTTTAATGCCAGTTTCTTATGTATTTTTGTCAACTGGGAGACATCAAAGCTGCTCTGCCCAGGAAAAACAGGGGAGATAGCGAATAGTGATCGTTTCAAATTAGGTCCTAATGGGGTGCAGATGTTGAGCTGTGCTGTTGCTAGAAGTTCTTTGATACTGCAGATGGTCTGGTAGTTCAGGGGTAAGGAGAGGGCTGGGAGGTTTTTTGGTTTCATTTTCCCTCCTGTGTCATTTGCATGACATGTTAGATTAGGGCTGGATGTAAATGAAGGGGTAATAACCTGCCTGGGTCTCTCGTCTTGCAGAAGCAGTGCTCGTGTGGTTCTGTTCCTGGAGCAGATTTTCAAGTAATTTGGACTTGAGTACAATGCATCTGTGTTCTCCCTGTGCATTTAATATTGCACTGGGTTGGAGGTGAGTTGTGTGTAGCAAAGGAGCTATGAAGTGTTTGGAGATATCACAACCAGCTAGATATGCTTCAGACTCTGCTCAGAATGGCACGGTTGTGCTTTAATGAACTGGTATAAACTGCATTTAAAATGCACATGAGTTTTCTCTGCTGTGCTAAACTTGGTAAAATGTACAATCTGCCTTCTCCCACTACTTCATACTTTTTACTGCTCTCTGGGGTGAATCTCAATAAATAACTGGGAACAAGATCAAAGGCCCATCTTTAAAAGACTGACTGTTCTTAAATACTCATGTTCTCTAGAAGAGATGATTGTACACATTGCATTCAGGCCAAACCCTGTCCTCCAATGTGTGTGATGCATGTAGGGGCTGCCTTAAAATACATCATGTTTTGGTGGCTGCTTTTCCCATTCCAAGGATGCTGAGCCTCAGAGCACAGCTGAACTCAGCAGGGGTTTCAGACCCTTAGAACATTTGCAAACCATGCTATTCACTCTTATCAGGAAGCCCTGAGGAGTGCTTTTAAGCTACTTTGACACCTTGGTGAGCAGAGAGGCAGAGCTGCCGGTGTCCATTCCCTGCCCCACTGGGTGTCCCAGCAGATGTGGCTCTGGTCACAGTGCTGAACCCCAGAGCTCCTGTTGCTTGCTGTGAAAGAGGGCATCCCCCTGGGGAAAGGGACCAGGAGCAGTACTTGGGCCACATCCCCTTGCAACCCTCATCTACAGGGTGAATTTGAGTGGTGCTATTTACACACTCAGCTTTAGCCCTTCCCAGTAATCACTGTGAGGTGAAGCCCTTATGGTGCCTTTGATGTGGTCTTCTGCCCATCTTCCTCCTCTGTGTAGTGTTAAGTCTTTAAATCTAAAGAGATAAATACTTTACTGCATTTACAGCCTTAGTGTAATTAAACTTTCAGTAATGAGGTTACACTTTATCAGCTCACAATTCAGAGCTATGCTGCAATAAGGCCAGCAGGTTTCAGCATCTCAAAGCCTTTCCTCCTGCTCACTGTAGGGTTGAGGGAGATGCAACTCTTCCTCTGCTGCCCAGTGCCTCCCTGCGAGGTGAGGAGGGAACTGCAATGGCCACGTCTCATAATGGGTCAAGGATGTTAGACCTGCACTGGCCTTGGGCACACTGCATGGGTGGTGTGCTTGGGAAAAACAAATGTTTTTTTGTGCTGGCGTAGAGGTGTGAGTGTTGGAAGTGTGCTGTGCCCCGTAGGAAGCAGTTTTCAATCTGTGAGGTTAAAATATGTAGAAGATCTGCAGAGAGTGGCAAATTATGGGGAGGAAAACGTAATTTGGAAATGCACTTAATGAAAAGCATTGGCTCTTTTAATGAAGACTGAGCACTTCAAGGTTTTTAATGAAACATTAATTAAAAGTGAAGCTTTTATTTTGTGATGACATCGAGTTTACAATGCTGTTATGAGAGTGGTTTGCATCAAAGTGTCAATCTGCAGTGAAATGTTTCATTTCAAATAAGCATTTGGATGAGCAAACTTAGTCCATTAATTGGAAGAAGCCTTTTAACCAGCTAAGGGGGGAGTTTCTGCAGTGGCCTGCTGGCTTTGAGCTGGTCCACTTGAATGGGATTTATCATTCAGATGCCCACCTGTTTGTGTGGGTGCAGCAGTGACTCTAGGGAAATAGAAGTTGAAGTAGTAAAACGTGCACTTGGCTTTTGATGTCTTCATCTGGCACTGTGCTACATGTGTGAGCTGAGATCTTAAGAAGCCTATCCACTGAGGAAGAGTAATAGGGATTAGTATCTGATCTCTGGAAACATGGCAGCATCTCAAGTGAAGGGCAGTGTTTCCTTGGGGTGTTGAGCAGAGGGTGTGTGTTGCCCTCAGCTGTTGGGTGTAAGGAGTCCCTGTGTCCACAGCAAGTGCTCAGGGCTGGAGGAATTGCTCCCCTTGGAGCCACCCACAGCCTTGGTGTGCATGGAGTGGCACCTGATATGGGGGATGTGGCTGCATGGTTAGCTTCAAGCGGGAATTTGGATGAATTGAGGTATTTGGGTGCATCCTGGGGAAGAAATTTCATGTCCCAAACTGCAATTTGCCTCTTCAGAAGGGGTTTCATGTGACTCTTCCATAGAAGACTGTCTGGATTTTGGAAGAAAAAATGAAGGCTCAGGCGTACCTCAGTTTGTGGTGGCCAGCTGTAGGTCAGTAAGTCAGTGGATATTAAACTTCATCTTTTTTTCCTTTTTTTCCTTTGAGATAAGTGAGATTTCATGTAGGTTTGTGATTGTGTGGGAGTGGCAATTGTAACCTTAGCTCTGGGTGGCAGTTGCTTGACACCTCCCAGATTATGGATTGGACATTTAAGACCAGGAAGAATTATTAGGCTCATTAAGTCTGTTTGATACCCTGACAGTAGGATTTCTCCCAGAAACCAGATTAAAACTTCTTGTTTTAGAAAGGTATCTAATCTCCTCTGTAAGACTCAAAGCTGTGGCGAATCATACATCACAGACCGTGATGGGCAAGCTGCAGAGGTTTCAGATTTGAGTTTGGAGCAGCACCCAGACCACACATTCCTGCTCAGAGCTTATCTGGCAAGCCCAGACCACTGGAGCCTGGTGGATTGAGCATGGGAGCTAACTCAAGCAGGCTTCTTCCTTATGGGGTTGTGCAGAAGCTGCTTTGCTGGTTTTTTGCATCTGTGCAAAAATCTGAGTGTAGCAGTATACCTTGGGCTTTGGGGGAGTGCTGGGCTCAAGCACTGTTGTTTCACTCCAAGTGTCAATGCTCTGTTTGATTTGTCCCTTTTCCATGGACATAAGTAACTAGAAGAGTTGAGCCACAGTCAAAATGTGCCTGAAAGCATCTCTTTGTCTGCTTTGTTTGGTTTAATCTATGCCAGAGCTACACGGGTTTAAATGTGCTCACTTTCTTTGATCTATTTGGTCCTTTGCCCTAACCAGCATTTCCTGGAAGAGCTGTGCTGGAGAAGCAGCTTGTGCTGGGCTGAAGCAGTGTGCACATCATCCTCAGCAGCTGCTTTTGGGTTTTGTGATTGGAAGTATGGAACAGCAGTGACACACAATCTACCACTGCCAGCAAGTGTGCTGGTGCACATGGGAGAGAATTATGTCAAGGGAAGAAGACTTAGAATGGGGTGATGGGGGAAAAAAGCAGAGAAGTCAGGGAACTAAACTTTGTTCAGTGGGAGCTTGATCTCCCTTTGGAGAAATGCAAAGTTCAGGAGGGAAAGGCTGTGCTGCTTATTGAGAGGTGCTCCCTGCTGTTCTCTTAAGACAAGTTATTTAGAGATTTGGAATACCTGATCATAAATGATAAACTCTGACCTTCAGTCAGGCATAAGTGACTGTTAATTGAGGACTGGGGAGGCTTAAATGGGCTTGAATTTTAATTGAAAGGTAGGAGTATTGATATATAGGATATAGCAATAGTGCTGTGGGGGAGGTGGCTGTGTCCACTGACAAGGCCCAGCGAGTAAGCTTAAAAATCAGGTGGTGGTAAAATACAACCATTGTGTAGACACAGACTGTTAATGAGGTGTTTTGTGACTGGTGAAAGGCCGAGAGGTTTATTGACACAGGAGTCCATCTTCTCTGCACCAAGAGTTTTCTTTCGAGGAATTCAAAAGGAGCAGAGTTTAGGGTGGGTTCTTCTTTTGTTTTTAGTTCTCCGAACCTTTGTGACTACTAGTGAATGGATTTCTTGTTTTACTTAGCTTCTGAGCTCTTGCTGGGTGCCTTGAGGCTTCTACTTGCCTTGATTCAGCTGTGGGCATTGATACAGGTTGCTTTGGTTAGCAATAGGGGATTAGTATGTTCATTTAAGAATCAATATATTCATTTAACAAAAGGAGTCTGAGTGATAGTTCTAAAACCTTCCATTTCAGCTTTAGTGGGTGAACAGTCTTTTCCTCAGTTTTGCACTGGGGATGTAATAGAATACTTTTATCTTTTGTACCCAATAGTGCAAGGACATATTCCTTGGATTCCACATATATTGTTTTAAAAGTTGCTCACTGTGGCCTAATAAGTGGTGGAAGCTTTCCAAATTGGGGATAGGCAGCTCAAAGTGCATCAGGTCTCCATGATGAGGCTGATGGTGGAAAATGGGAAGTAGACCCATAGTAGTTGACCACCCTAGATACCACTGAGGGGACATTAGCATATGTATTCTTTATCAAGGATTCATTAATATATGTATGCCAATGTACTCTGTATGTATGTCTTAACCATATATATATATATATATATATGGAACCTGAACTCTGAGAGAGCATTCTTGTTTGTCAAGCTGTCTGGGATGTCTTTTGAGGAATAAAGGAATTTTATTCCTTTCTAATGTAACACTGGAGTTAAAGGGTTTCTTCCAGGACTTTAGATGGCAGCATGTTGGCATGGAAAGGGATCAAATGTGTTTGTTTGTGTTTTTTTTAATAGCCAAAATTGTGATTATCTAGCATCACAAGGGCTTCAGTGGAGCCCTGCTGTTAGAGATGTGGGCAAGAGACAGTGAACTCGGTAAAGCTCAAATGAGCTGCATGCAGGGTAATGATCTCACTGCCCTATCAGCTTTAGTGGGTTCACAAGGCCTTCCTTCTTGTCTACATGGGCTAATCTCAACGTCACTTATAGAGCAAAAGCATGAAGTTAATTTGGGAAGGGTTAGATAAGGTAAGTCCCGTGGTGTCAGCTCTGGTAGCATCTCCTCTAGGGCCATCAGCATCAGGAGGAGAACTGCTTCAGCTGCTGGCTGCTTACCACTGCTCTCTTTGGAGCTCCCCTTCCCCACAGCCCTCCTTTGAAGGCTTGCTGGGCTCAGCAGGGTGCTCCTGCAGGGCTCCTGGCAGCTGGGCACTGAAGGGCAGAGGAACAGCGCAGGTGGTTCTTGTCCCAGTTGTAAGCGCAGTGTCAGTGATGGCCAAAACCGCTTTTCCTTTCGTCTTCAACTCGGCTTCTTTCTAAATCAGGCTGAGTTGAGAAGGTTTGTGGCATTTCTTCTTCCCTTTGGGATTTGTGGTTAGAAGTCAAATAGTCATAACTTCGATGTAGCCTCCATAAAAATAGTTCGATCTGCTCAGTGTACGCCAGTGCTCTGCTGCCAGGGAAGCTCCTTGCGGCCCTCTGTGGTGATGGTCCATCTCCATCTGGAGGAGGTCGATGCTTTCTGGTGTGTAAATGAAGTCAGACGTTCAGGCTCCCAAAGAAGCTGCTGAGTTTAATCTTGCTGCCCTGGCCATTTTGCTCCATTGCTCAGTATCATCACTGGTTGCTGTAACGTGTGGATGGCATCCTGCGTTTTGTGGTGCTGTCATGCTAAGGATCAGGAAATGTGCTCTTTGTGCCCCTCCTTGAAGGAAAGTCTTAAAAGAAAAATGGAAAATATAATACGAATTGTTCAGCTTAAATAGAGCCAGGGAGATGTCAAAATGGGCAAGCTGTTCCTGGTGCCTCCTTCTGTAACTTCAGAAACCTGATCGGGATCTCAATTCTGCTCTCCTGGGATTGCATTCCCACTGTGCCCCAGCACTCAGGTGGTGACAGCAGTGCTGCTCACCTCCCCCATGCTGCTGGCTGCCTTCAGCCCAGTGCCCAGCAGCACAAGGAGGTGCAGGGTGGGACTTCAATGCAATACCCATCTTCCAGGAACCCGTTTGTTAGGGAGAAATGCTCTTTATATCATAAGACCTGGAAAAACAACTGTTTGCTCATCATGATAAGCACAACAGTACTGTAGTTTTTCTTGGTCTGCACAGTTCTCGGTGGAGGAAACTTCACTTTTGAGCTGGTCCCGTCTTGCTGCTCATGCCTGGGTGGAGGAAGTGGTGTGACATTGTAAGGGATGAGCATGTGGGATGAGTTTTGCCATGCTTTGTGCTCATGGAAAAGACATTGGCATAGTTCTACAGTATTCCGAGAACCACCTCTTTTGGGGGCTGAGCCCACCGGGATGCTTCGTGGCACCACAATTAGCAGTGATAGCAGAGATGTGTGTTTTCTTGATCACCATGTGCTAGTGCCTTACCCTGTCTGCAGGAGCCCTGCTTTGTAGAACTGGCTCTTGTGTTTACGAGACATTTTCTTGTGGTAGTACATGTTAGCTGAAATGGAAGGTATTTGAGCGGTCTCCTAATGAACAGGAGGGGAAAAAATTGTGCAGCTATTCCATGCCCCTTTTTTTGAAAAGGAGAAGGATAAAGCTTTATGTAGCACTACCACCCTTCTATTGCTCAGAGGCCTCTCTTTGAGTGGGGGTTTTCCACTTCCCACAGAGCTGCTTTGCAGGGAACTGGAGTGCACGCCAGGGCTTCTCAGTGTGGCCATGGCTTTGGGAATCTCGCTTTATTTTTTCTCCCTCCTGCTGCTTTCTCAAGCCAACTATCTCTGAAGGCATGGCAGGAAGCAAAGGGGCCAAGAGGTCAGTAATGCCTGGGGAGCACAGGGGATGAGCCTGCTGAAAGCAAAGAGCAGCACTGGGCTTCTGCACAGAACCAGATTTAGTGCATCTTTAGAGCTTCTGCTTTGGTTTTTGGTCCCAGCCAAGCCAAAAAACCAGACCTGCAGCCCTTCCAAAAGGGTTTGAATATAACTGTGTGCTGTGGGTTGGAGCAGTGTTTTATTTGAGGCTGGAGCATTACAGATGGTGCAGGAAATAAAATGCATTGCTCATCCCTTTGTAGGGATTGCCTCGATGGCTGCATCCATGTTGGTGGTTTAACTTGTTTGCCTACCAGCTGTGACCAAAAGAACATGCAAGAGGCTGTCCTGAACTTGAGTCTCAAGCTAGAAGTGTCTAGAAGTGTCCTCTTGTAGTTTCCTGGTGATGTTGCACGTAAGAGGATGTTTTTAAACACTTTCCCAAATTTCTGTGTAAGTTTTCTGGGGTTGAGCAGTGCTGCTTGCAGCATCACTAGAATGGCTTCTGAGCTGATTCCCACTTCTCTCTGGGTTGGTGAAGAAGTGTGAATGCCTGTGCCTTCTCAGAGGGTTGGCTGGTTCTTCCCATGTGTGTGGTTTAAGGGTGGGCCAGAAAAGCAGCATGCTTCCTGCTGTGGGGAGGACCTTGCTGGTGTGCTGCAACGCCAGATTCACAGACTCTTGGAGTAGTGATGCTTAAGGCTTTTCCTTTTTCATTATCAGCAGTTGTGAATAGTGGGTGTTCTGTTGTGGTGTTTTTTGTTGTTGTTGTGTTGTTTTTTTTTTACTATTTTTATTTTGCATCATTGTTCTTGAGTCACAGTGATGAATGGGAGCCCTCAGTTCTGCCTTACAAGAATGCTTCCCTGAGTGATGATGAAGCTTTGTCACCAGGTGCTGTGTGAGCTCCTGAGAGCTACCAGCTCAGTAACAGGGGGAGGGGAGACAGCAGTGTTCTGAAAGTAAGATTCCTTTCCTCCTTTAGGTGATCTCAGCGTGAGTTTAAGTAAAAATAAAGAAAATTCTTGGGCTTTTTAATATATCTTTTTTTAGTACCCTTTTATGAATAATAGATGCATTATCTGCTGTGCAGGACTTTCTTCTGGCTTGAATTACTTCACTTACCTCCATCTATTTTTCTCTTGAAACATTTTGAGCTCCTTTATTTTACGAGTAGCTCGATCCTTTCTTCTGTTTCCTTCTGTTATTATTTTTGTGTGCTCTTTTAAAAAACAAATTAAAGCATGTTGCACGTGTGCTGTGCTTCCCTGGATATTGCTGGTAAGTGAGCATTTGTGAAATGTTAGCTGAAGAATTAGTAACAGCTTGGGCCATCCTATCAAATAGGATGTTCCTTGTTCTTAGGAGACTTTCCAAGTCACAAGTGGACCTACTCCAATTGGCTTTTTGGAAGAATGAGGTACATTTCTACTCCATACAGTACTCTTGCTAGGTTGCAACTTCTTGACCCTCTAAATTTATGTGGATGCAACTATAATTATATGGGATTTATATCTGATTAGGAAGGCCTGAAGGAGTGGTTACAAATTCCTGTTATGATGCCTGAGGACAAATTGTTCTGTGGACTTGAAGGCTTTTTAAAGCAGATTACACATGTAAGCAGTTTTCTGGCCTTAAATAGAGTAGTTGTCCTGTCCATTTGGTGACATCTATAGCTTACAAGCAAACCAGATAGGTTGTTTTTCACAGTTATGTTTCTTCCTCTGTTTTCACAGCTCACTTCTCTCCTCCTACTGCTTTTTGCCCTCTAGTTGGTGTTGGGTTTGGCTTCTCTAGGGTTTTGTGGCTTCTCCCCTTGCTCCTGCTGCGGTGTTACAGGAGTTCCCTCATGGTGGTTGTTTGCACACCAAACAGTGCATCCTTTTGGCTTGGTAGGAGGCAATGGTCTTGGCATCACTGTCCTTGCACAGCCTTGGTGCCATGTCCTGTCATGGGATTTCTCTTCCTCCACCACCCTTGATGGCTCTCTGCGCTTGACTTCTGTGAGAGCATGCAGATGCTTTAAGCAACAAGGTGAACATCTACATAGGCTTGTGGTGTTTTTTTTCCCTTTAATCATACAGTTTGCTATGTGTTTGGAGCTTGGCTGATGCCTATGGGCAGTGTCAGCAGCAGCTTGCCCCACTTGCTGGAATGATCCCCATTTGCTGAGATGAGAAGTGCCCAGATTTCCTGTTGGGAGCTGCTTTCTTTGTCAGACTGGGCTATGGCCAACTCTTGCTTGTTGTCTTGCTGAAGTTGTGAATGTGGAGCCTTTTATTGCTGACATTGCTTTTCTTGTTTGCTTGTTTTCCATGCTTTTTTCCTTTTGTTTGTGTCCCTCAGGTCTTTCATTCCAACCAGAGAACAGATCCACACATTCAGTTGTAACTGATTTGCGAAAGCTTATTTCTGTTTGTATTTAGCAAGAAATATATACTCTGTTCTCAGATGTAGGGTTGTAAAATCATCTCATGGAATAAACATGCATTCTGCATTACCTCAGTTGGTCAGTGTTGCAATTCTTGTAGAAAAACAAATGATTGTCATCAAAACCCATATATGTCTGGTGCCAGCTCTTCTGTTTCTCAATTCTCACCCTTTTCAAAGAAGCACCTTCATGCCTGGGAGGAGCTGCAGAGCCATCTCTTCCTTCCCGTCCTCATACTCTCTCAGATCTCTCTTAGTTAGCAAGATTTGGAGAAGGGGAAAGAAAATGCTTTCCCTGTTGGGACACAGGAAATGGTATTGCACTGATCAGCAGGTTGTGTGGTTTTTTTTGTGGTCCTGCTTTGGTTTGTTTGGGTTGTCACCCAACTGTATTGCTCTGGAGCAAGGGAATACAATCGGTGCTGGTTTTATGCAGTACTTGTGGCATGGCAGGAATGCTAAAACCCATGAGCAGGTACTAATAAGGATAAAACTTGGCTGTCAGGGTTATAAGCTGTTTGGTTTTGAGAAGAAATTGAATGAATTTCCCTTACAGAATGATGCTTACGTGCTCTGATGGAGGGCACTTCTGTGCTTGCTTCCCAGTTGAATTCCAACTGTCCAGAGTCCAAAGCAGTTGAATTGCTTTTCTCTGGAAACATTGTTCTGGTCTGAAAGATAGACCAAAGCTTATCTGTCCTCTCCTCCTCCCTCTCTGTTGCTGGGTTTTGCAGGTGGGTGATGCTGAGCTGATGAGAGCACTGTGTGAGGGCATGGGCTGCTGCTGGGGGTGCCAAGCAGGTCTACAATGTCCCATCACTGGAGCTGCTCGCTGCTGAGGATGCTCATAGCTGAGGATTGAGCAGTCCTTCCTGCAGGGTCAGGAAGGAGACAGATTGTCTTCTCAGAGTTCTCTGATGCTTCCTCACCACTCACTGATCTCCTTGTGCTGCATGTCAGAATGACTGTGCTTTAGATGTGCTTGTAATACCACCCATGTGACTGATGGTCTCTTACCTACAAGTCAGTGGAGGGATGAGTTACAAACACATGGAGAGGAGGAGCAGGGAGAACAAACGCGAGAAAAATATCTGAAGTTGTAATTAAAATAAGCAAAGTTGTTGTTGTGGGCTCTGGGCTGGGTTTGATGGGCAGCGTGGGGCTTGCAGCTGTCATCCTCCAGCCCCTTGATATGACAGCTTTGTAACCTGGGAGGTCTCTAAATACAAGTAGCAGATCAAAAGCAAGAAAAGGAATTCAGTCTCTTGGCTGGATGCTTGCCTGTTCTGCTGCTGTAATGTTTTTGTTGGCTTTTTCTGAAGTATCCAGAGGAATTGTGTGCTGCTGGCACTGGAACTTTGCAGCTTTTTTTTTCTGCAGTTTGCTGTTGTAAATGCAGCTTTGGGTGCCATCAGTGCTAACTAAAAGGCTCTAGCTTTGATTTATGGTCTGGTGTGCATGGCAATGAAACCATATCCCCAGCGTGAGCGCACTGGTATGAGTGCCATGCGAGATGTGTCTGCCTGAGGAACAGGTGGTCACGTATCTGGGGGCTCCACATCTCCTGCACTGTATGTTTTGTACAGCATGAAACTCAGTGCTCAGCTGTTGGCATTCTTTGATGGCTGTGCTTGCTTGCACAAGAAAACTGACTGGCACTGCAAAGGCAGGAGAGCTGTGCTCCTGTGGTTGTATTGGCATGTTTCCTTTCTGTGGTCCAAATAAATTTTACTTAGCTACAAGGACAATCTGTACCTACTTTTCCTCTGCAGACAACAAAGGGAGGTGGATGGCTCTTCTCTACTCTTTATCCTTAGGTTTTCTTACGACCTGCATTCTAGAAAAGGGTTAATAAATTTTGATATCGATGTGCAGCAGAAGTCTTATTTGACTAGTGCCAGCAAACAGCAAAACATTTCTATTCTGCTGCAAACTTCAAAGGGGGAGAAGCAGAAGAACGAGGCATGGAAGAAGATAAAAACAAACATACTGTCTGTCCAGGATGCTATAAAGCCTTTATTGCTTTTGCTTGGGAAGACCTTCATAATTCTACCAGACCTGAACTCAAGGCAATAAAATCTTTAAAGGAATCTGTACTGTCATATGTTCTCTCTATGCTTGAATTTCATAAGCAGTGTAAACATGGAATTTTACCAGGCTCAAGTCCCAGAAGGAGGCCCTTGCATACGCAAATAAGAAGGACATTATTAGTGCTTTTCCTAATCTTTTTCTCTTGTGTTTTGTTTACCACTTGGATTTCACGGACTTGTATATTTTCCTGATTATTATCCAAAGGGGAATCTCAGTAATTAGGGAGCTTTTGGTATATGCTAACATCCTAGCACATCTCCATAAAAGAGAAAATGATGATGTGACTTGGGCATTTGGGTTCAATGGTGTTGTAAATCTCTTCTTGACAGTTACTCCCTTGAAGCTGTTCTCTTCATGGCTTTATTGGAGTACCATACGGGGCTGTTAATTCAGTGAAGCCCTTGGATTTGTCTCCGTAATGAATATCAGCAGGACATCAAGGTGCTGCTGGGTATCTGACTGCTGGGTAGCAAATGGAATTTTTTTAAAGGAAAACAAACACACTTCAGTAAGTTTCTACTTACTTTTCTTTAAGGTTCTGTTTCCAGATAAGAACATGTTTCAGCTGTAAATCTTTGAATGTTTAGTTAATTTTTGTGGCTAGGATATCTGCATTGATCTGAAGTGCACTTGCTTGTCTCAACAGTGAGTTGAGGTCTGAGGACTTGCACAAAGGAAGTTTGTTTTGGTTTTTGTTATAATGAAATATGAAAAGTGGAGGTTCTAGAACAGCATATGGTGTAAGCCACTGTTATCCTGCGCTGTAAAGTGGAGAAATTCTGTGTTGTGTGTGAAAGATGAGTGTGCCCATCATGGAAATAACTTCATGGGGACTGTATCACTTGGGCTTGATCTAGTTCTGGGCTAAGAAAGTCTTGTATGAAGAACTTGGTTTATTGAGTTGTTAAAATCACTGCTAATTATCTAATTTTCTTCAATTTGAATCATCTCAGTTTCTAATGTGTATGAGTAATCTTTTTGATGTGTGCAGAAGTGATCTGGCTGTGGTGAGGTATGAATTGCTTGGGTTTTTTTTACCTACAAGGTAACCTTTTTTTGGTAGAGGGCGAACTTCTCATGGCACTCTCGAATGATAACCTCTTACTGGAATGGTTTTTGAAGTGTCATCCTGAGACGCATGCTTCTGGTGGATCTTCATCTCTTCCTCGCACCACGTTCTCAAATGCTGTAGGTTGTAGCAGTCATGGTAGCTGGATGGTATCTGAGATGTTTGGCCACATGGTTTCTATAAGAGCAGGGCAGTGCTGGTGGGATGCATCTGTTATCACTTCTCCAGGGAATGTTCCTTGAGGTCAAAGCTGAACTTGTACTGTGAAGAACTGGGTGTGGTTGGGTTGGGGTTTTGGAGGTTGTTTTCTAATGACAAGATACATGTGCGTGCATCTGTCGTAATTGCCCAACAGCTGTTTGATCACCAGGCAATAAAATGACAGCCAGTGAGGTACAGATGAGTAGCTGTGCATGTGAGAGAGGAGTGAGTTGTTAATGGGACGGATGATAGAAATTTGGGCCTCACCTGCATCTTGAAATGGTCTCTCTCCTTCCTTCTCAAGAGGCAAGCAGAGGGCCTCCAAAATGTGCAGAGGAGGGTGAAAAGGATGGTGAAAGATATGGGGCAGCTTGGGTACAAGGCGTGATCACACTGTCAGGGTGAGCTGTTCTGAGACAAAAAGTACAAAAGTCTGGAAATGAGGAACGGCCCAAAGAAGAAGTTCGGAAGATTAACTACTGCTGAAGCATCACCCTGGTGGCTTTAGTTGCTTCAGTTTGGGTTTTTATCCAGGAAAGTGTGCAAATGCAGGATCCGTGCTCATGAGACTGCAGTTGATTCCTGTCCCCAAGGATGTCATGAGTGTTGGCATAGTTGTACCATGCAGGAGATGATCCTTAGCTCTGCAAAACCATCCTCCTGGTCTTCATCATTGGACATGGCTTAATAATGAGACATCAACCCACATGTGTTCATATTTCATCTCCTTGCTAATGTTGTCATGTTTGTCAGCAAAACTGACAGCAGAGGAACCACAAAATGCTTCGGGTCTGAAGTTTGATGGAGCTTTTTATGGCAGTGTTTTCCTTCTGTAGGCTGAAAAGGCATCTAAAACTCAGGCAGCTACAGGTGAAAATTCTTGTTCTGTGTTGGACAAATGGTTGTCTCCTGTGATGCACAGGACTGGCTCTCATGTGTCTGTGAAGATGTGCCTGATCACATCAGAGTAAAGGAAGAGTTCCCAGTCACAAGTGTATGATACTCAAAGACACTGAATCCTCAGATCCCTAAAAGCTTATGTGAAAATGAGAAGATAACTTGTTTGTAAGTAGCTGTGTGTAAATCAGGCTCAGAATAATCTGCAGTTTTACTAATGGTATTTAACAAGGAAATGCCTGCAGACCTTTCAAACACCACATTAAATTGGCTAGTTAATGTTAACTAGTTAAGTAGCCCGGAGATGGGCAGATGCTAAACTCAATTGGCCCAAGCATGTGCACTATTGAATGTATTGAATTCTGTGAATGGTGAAATGGCCTTTGCTGTCTGGCTCTGAGTTCTCCAGGCAGATGCAGGTGAGGAGCCAGCTCTTCTGGGGACAGCAGCCCTGTGCAGGTTGGTGTTGTGGGCTGTGACCATTTCTCTCGTGTCACTACTGGGGTCAAGACCACCAGATCTGAAGAAAACCTTTCCCTTAAAGGCAGAGCAGGTGAGAGAAATCCCACTCTCAAGTCTTTATCAAACATGCTGGAATAATTCTGCTCTGATTCTAGGCTTTCCCTCGTGGTGTAGTGCCAAGAGTAGTGAGCTCGCTTCAATTTAACAACTAAATTCTTGAATAACTTCTTGAAGATAGAAACATGTGAACACATTTCATAATTTCCTTTACAGTTGTATGCATCCATCTATGCAAATATCCAGGTTGTTTGAATTATTTAACATTGGAGTGCTTTGAAAGCGTAATGTGCTGTGTAAATGCAAGGTATCAATGATAGCCCTACTATTAATACATTCTTTTATTAAATAAATGCTGATCCTGGCCAAAATTCCAGCGAGACTTGTGGTGGAGCATGTGTACTTAGCAGGTCAGAATGTGAAAGTAATAACACACATTCTCAAATAAAAAACACATGTATTTGTTTTCAAACTTGGATATATTATTTTAAATTCTTAATACCCTCACCCTTCTTTGATTAAAGGGCCATAGACTAAGTGGGGTTTTGTAAGAGATTTTCTAACAGATGTTCACCACTGAGAACACTTCAAACTGAAGACAGAACAGATGAAAAACTATAAAGGAAAATACAATATTGATCTTCCAACTTGGAAGACTCTGGGAAATAAAGAGCATGGCTTTCCTTTAGCTTGTGCTTCGTACTGGCTGGGAGGCTGCAGAACTTTACTTGCAGCAGTAGCAAGGGGAAGGAATGAAATGGTAAAAAGGAGAAAACTGGTTTTCAGTCTTTAATACTCCATTTAACTGTTTAATACTCTGTAGAGTATTCGGTCTGTTTGTATTTATCCTAATTAATGCTACTTAAGTGACCGAGTAGGTTAAGTTTATGCAAAGGCTTAGATCTGACTTATCTCAGCTGCATCATCTGGGATGGAAGTGCTCAGATTGATGGAGGTCTTGTTATTAACATTAGAGTCGTTTATTTGTTCAGTTTGTCAGTTCTTAGCTTAACTAGGCTGGGGGCACAGCTTTACTACAGCAAAAACTGAGCTCGAGATCTGGTCTTGAATAATATTAGTTGTAAAAAAGTGCAATGAACTAATCAGTGAAATGGCACAAACATGTGAAAGCTTGGGGCTCTGACAAGAGATTACCTTTGCTATTGAACAACATGTACAGACGTAAATTTTGTTGTAGTTCTGGAGTAGAGATTCACCTCTTCTTGCTTCACCTCCAGGCCCTCACCATGCCCCAGTACCTGGGTTAAGTTTGAGTCTGATGTGAAGGTGCCAGGCTCCCAGCCACTAGCATCAAAGCAGGTGCTATGATAGTTGCAAAGGAACCTCAGAGCAGAATCTGATAGAGATATGCGTCCAGAAACAAGCAGAGTGACCACATTTTAAAAGCACATTAAAAAAAGAAATTATTGTGGTAGTGTGGGATTCTAGTTACAATCTAAGTCTTGTTTCTTATCAGTGAGGTGCTGACCCCAAATGGGAATGGGATGGCACTGCTGGTGTGTGCTTCTCCAGCCACGTGATCCCCGGAGGGTGATGCTGAGGAGCAGCGCTATTAAGCAGTGGGCTGGAGCAGCGTGTTGGCTTGGAAATGCACTGCTGATTGTTTAGGGAACAAATGGATGTCATTGACAGGTCCTATCCGTTCTAATGAATGAGAATGTTTCCCCCTTCATTCTGAACTTGTTTTGCATTGTGGTGTGATAGTGTGCATTTCTCGTATTAAGCTGCTGAGTGGTTGCTAAAAAAAAAAAAAAGTTAGTGCCGAATAGCCCACTCTTACCATAATGTATCTGCTAGTGGTAATTTCTGCTTATGTTTAAGCAGCTTTTATTTCTCCTTTTGTTTATCAGTGGATTTAAATGGTGAACCAAGCAGCTTGGAGCAGTTCAATCCAATCTCTGTCAACCTCTTATAATTTGCCAGTTATCTTTAGAATCAAATTTTATTTTATAGCATATTGCAAATATAAAATGGGTTTCTGCTTCTGGAAAACTTTGGCATATCTTCTAAAAAAATTTTTTTTGCTCTGCTTATTATCTTGGAGCTGTGATGTGGCTATATCTAAAGTCTCTTGTTCCTGTTTTTTCTATTTTTAAAACATTATTAGCCAATTTTTGGAGGGAGCTTTGCTTTTCTTCTGCATTGAATTTTCTTTTGCATTAACGATGTTGGAGCTCTCTGGTGTGCATGTCAGGGACCAGCGTGTGTACCCACTTTGATATGGGGAGAGTCTGGTTTTTGTTTTTGTACGAGACTTCATTAAAAGCACGATGACCATCACTCATTTCATTTGTTGAAGGAACACATTTCATTATAAATCAAGCCTGGAAATAAGAGAACATTGGTTGGGATAAGGAAATCATCAGGGTTAGGACAGCAAGGAGGTTTCTGCTTGGGAGGCAGTGGATGGATGGTGACATCCATCAGTCCATCAAAGGGCAGGGCAGGAGGGTAAACAATGGCTGTAAACAGGGACATCTGGCTCCCATAAATTAATTGTCCATTTACACAGGGAGGGCTGTTTGCATGTAAAAGAAGGCTTTCCTGCTAATTCTGTCATAAGATTTTGATTCTCCTGGCTCATCTGTGAATTAGGTTGGCTTGTTTTAGTCAGCTGGATTTCGTTTATTTTACTTTGCCACTCTTGAAATGAGGAGGAACTGAGTGGTCATGAATCATCTGGCACTGACATTTTGTCTTTTGATCCTCTGGAGACTTGCTTATATTTTCTCTTATTCCCTACTATTGGGTTTCTTACTATGATGAGCCTGTCTGCACGAATGTGAGCTCAGACCACTATTCCCCTGAGAAATCTTTTTCCCTCACTGCCATCAGTGCTACCAAGTATAGTTGTTGGTGCTATAGGCTAAGGTGGCATCCTTCTTGCTTAAAATGCCCTGAAAAGTCCTTAAAATAGCAAGGAGCCCAGGTTGCCTGAAATGACGTTCACCCTTGTGGGTTCCTAATGGGGTGGGATGAGCTCAGGCCTGAGGTTTTTCTCCAGTGCAGTAGCAGGGCAGTTGCTGCCCAGGCTTCAGAGCTGTGGGAGTGGATGGAGGCTGCAGGGACATGGCCATTGGGATGGACAGAGCTTTGGACAGTGTCCAATGGAGAGACTAAAGCAAACTCAATCCAGTGTAAGGCATGGATTTATGTTCCTGGGCCCAAGGCCAGGATGTGCTGAATGCAGCCCAGTAGTGTTGTACTACTTAGTTCACATGCCTCTTGCAGGGTTAAGAGACGTTTGCCCTTTAGGGCTGCTCTCCTTGATTCATCCATTAAGAAGGGCTGCAGGGGTAGAGGGAAGAAGTGCTACTGACGTGTTGTTTTAGCTTGCATAAAGTAACCCTGCTGCCATGTGCATCCCTGAGGATTGTCTTCCACATTTTTGGAGTCTCTTTGATGGAAGCTTCCTCTCTGCTTCACTCAGAGGCAATCATTATCTGGTGTTGCTTTTTCTGGAGCATCGCTGAGCTGGAATGAGCTTTTATCCCAGACCTGGCAGCAGCTGGGGACAGACTGTTCCCCATAATGCTCGTTCACCTCCCTAGCATGCCTTGTCCCGAGCTCTGAGCCTGCTGGAGAGCAGGAGCAGTACTTGGGGCATTTCCACAGGTTATTCTAAAACCTATGGAAGTCCCTCCAGTTTCTGTCCCTTGGTAGCACTTGCTGAATCCCAATAGTCACTGCTCAGCAGTTGGGGTTATGTTTGGCTCATTTGCAGTGATAAACAAATGCTGTTAATGTGATGGAAAAACTGATTGTTTTGTGAACAGTACCAGAACCTTTCTGAAGGTCTCAAGGAAATGTTAATGAGTTCTGATATATTTTAGACTTGATCCTTCTGGATGTAATTGCTGGAAAGAGTCATGTCTGGGTGGAAAAAAAAAAAAGTATTCTAAGGAAAAACTACTTAAACATGAAACTAAACAAGCAGTTTCATATTCCAGTCCATATTTAATGGCAGTCCTCTTTGGCTCCTGATAGCATACCCTCACCTTCACCTCCTGCTGTGTCCCAGGGTGAGGACCCAGGGGAAATGCCTGTGGCAGCAGGATCTCTCAGCCCAAGGACTGTGAGCATCATCCCAAAGTACAGTCATGGAAGGCCAAAGGAATCTTTCATGACTCTGGTTCTAGGTTGGTTATGGTTTTGCAGATTGCAGTGCTGTTTCTGTGAAATAAGTGCCTCTGTCAGCTCCTAGGCTTGAGTTTTTGCTTTAATTTTCTGCCCAGCAGATGTATTTGAGCTGCAAGAATCAGCCCTGCTATGTCAAGGGAGTAACTAAATTCATGCTGGGGGGCAAGAAGCGCTGCTGGCATCCCTGAGACAAGATGCTGTCATACCGTGGAACCTTTGCATTTGAGAACATGTGTTTTGCTGCTACTTGTTTTCTTTCAAGACAATGTAATACAATCTTTTTACCCCCATTTGGCAGTCTCTGCCCCAAGGTATTGGGGTTCTGCTTTGGCAAGGAGCTCTTCAACTGCGTTCCAGTTTGGCTGGGTGGTGGGCCCTCCACAAACCTGTAAGCCTCCCTGAGAGATGTGGGTTTCAAGATCTGGACCATCTGGAGTGCAAGGAAAAGAAATTTGCCATTGCATCCAACCAGGGAATCTGGAAAAAGCACTGTGGGGTTGGTTGGTGTTGTTGGATTTTTTTATTTTTTATTTTTTGAACCAGTCTGTAAGACACTTGAGAAAATACTAAGTAAATATGTACAGTTGGATCAGGCATGCTTTGTAGTAAAGAGGGAATTTATTAGAAAGTATTCAGGGAATAATAAACATCACTGAATTCCTGGATGCTTGCCCACAGATTTATGAGTTCATGCTTTAGCTGGATAAATCTCTGCCTTAGTTAACTTCCCCCCCCCCCCCGCGGAGGCGGTGGTGGGGGTCGGGCACNACCTCCCCCCCCCCCCCCGAGTATGGAGTGTCGTCTCAAGTCCTTCTTCCATCTTACCTCAAAACCAGAGAACGCTACAGCCGAAAATGTTAATTGCTCCTGTAAGCCTTCCATCATGTGTTGCTGTATGGGCTTTTCTGACTCATGTTGAAAGCTCTGATGATTACTGAATGGCTGTTACTGTCAGGGCAGAGACGTGGGGAGATCACTGTGGGTCCTGGGGTCTTGGGGAGGTTCCCACATGGTGACTCTTGCTTACTGTTTGGGCACATTTCCCAAGCAGCAAGTCCCTGCAGTCCCTTGCTCAGAAGATGAGGCATTTTTTCAACATGAGCACATATAAAAATGAATGAGTCCGCAACAAATGCTCTTTCAGTGTCATCAAAGAGATTACAGCTCATTCAGCAGCTCTGCAAGTTATTGTTTTCAATACTGGTACAGGCATTTTCATTGCAACTTTCATCACTGACTCTTATTGCTATGGAGGTGTGCCCTGGGGAGGGGGATGGAGCCCTCAGCTCTGCTCCCCCCAGCAGCAGCTCAGCTCCACCAAGGGTTCCCTGCAGGAATGATGGACCACCAGCCCTTCTGTAGTATGTGCAAGCATTCTTTGGAGATGTTCTCTGAGAAGTGGTGTTATTGCTTCATGCTGCCCAGACCAAACGGAGCTGAAAGGGAGGCAATAGCACATTGCTTCCTGCACAGGGAGTCTGGGATGCCAGGCTTTGCCGTGTTGGCTTGTTGGAGGAAGAGGAAAATGAGTCAATGGTGAGTTTGGATTTTCACCTAGTTTGAGTGAAGAACCTCTGCAGGGTGTGCCCACCTTCGCTCTCCTGCCCCGAGGAAAGTGCCTGGAAAACTTCTGGGTTTTTGAGTTATTTGTTTTGCTGAGACCTCGTGTTGCCAGGCCACTGAGATGGTAAACAGAGTGGTGTGTGATCTGGAGACTGGTGTTGAAAGAAGCCTTCCTCTTCCTTCCTCCTACCAACTCTGTTGCTAATTTCTGGATTTCCATTTTCCCGAGGGGATCCATGCTCTATCCCCTTATCTCCTTTCCTGTGGATAATCGGGAACTTGTTTTTTGTGCACCCAAGCCACGTCTCCCAGGGTTTGTCTGCTTCCCTTAAAATGAAGCAGGCTTTCAGGAGCGCTGGTTGCAAAGTGTGAGAACTGTATTTGGGTTTTGATGGTCAAGATATGAGCAGCAGGATTTATCTTGTGATTGGGTTACTTCTGAAGTTCGGAGCTTCGTTTGTACTTCTGCAAGTTACTTCCAGGAAGAGCATTGTTGGTCTCTGTGTGGCAAAGCACTGATTCCCTTCGTGTGTTCCTTCTTGTTCTTCGGCAGTAACGAAGAAGTTGCAATAAATGCTTTTCTAGTAACGTTCAGTAATGGATTCTCTTATGAACAAGTTGAAATCTATAAATGTTAAACAGACTTTTCCTTAGTTGGGATTGGCTTCAATGTTGGAATCTTTGTCCAGTGCTGTAAAATGTAACAAGCACTTTGGATGTGCAGTCTCGGGCTTTTTCTCTTTGTGGGTTTTTTTTGTAGTACTTGTAATTTAAATCAAATAGATAGGTACTGCTTGCTTTTCCTAAGCAGAGAGATGGTTTTGGGTGGATGGCACGCTTTGATAGGAAGAGAGTAAAGTGGAAAATGCTTGGTTTAATGATGTAGTGAGATACAGTTTGCAGATACTCCTTATAATTCAGGATTTGATAAGTCTGTGTAGGTTTATAGTGTGTTCTTTCAGTCTCGTTTCCCATTATCTTCTTGTGGTACAGGGACTATAGCTCATTAAATGAGGAGCTGGAGTTCAGTTTATTATGGGTAACTCTCTTAAAATACTCTTTTATGTGCAGATGGTCTGTAGCACTTCTAAGTGACTGATGGACGGAACGATCTATTTATTTTTCTTACTGCTTGATAGGGAAGAATTTTTCCCCAGGGACACAGTGCTGTACAACTGACCTATTGCGTTAAGTAAATTCTCTGCTTTCCTTTGGAGCAAGCAAGCCAACCTATTCCCAGAGCAATTACGGATGCGTGCCCCTTCCCCTTGCTGATTCATACCACATTGGTACAGAGTCTGTAAATAAACAGAGCTGAATTCTTACCTAACAGTTTTACGTGGGAATGATGTGCGTTCAGCTGGCGGAGGGAGTGTGATCCATGTGAACTGCTGAAGCTGTTCCCATCGCTCTGAGCTGCCTTGTTGTATTGGTCCCCTGGAAGAGGCCAGGAGATGGGCAGCAGGGTTTGCAGGAGTGACACTGCCTGAGTGCTTGTGAAGGAATCAACTGTGAATGTGGCAAAATCTGAGATTTGAGAGCTGTGAGCGGTTTTGTTGCCTATTGAGGATGGCTCAGTGCAGCACTGTGTCGTTGCACTCCTGGTGCTGGCAGCCCAGGGTGCAGAGCAGCATCCTGCAACACCAGGGAGGCACGGGAGCAGCACAGGGCAGCGTTTGCTCTGTAGCTGAGATGATTAAAGCAGGTCTAATGCTAATTCTCAGCCCTGTTCCAGATTTCCTTCCTAGATTTTACAAACTGCCCTTTGTGGGAGAGCCCAGTTTATCTCGCTATCATCTGAGAGCTTGACATGAGTGCAGATGTTGTCGACAAACTCCCAAAGAATTGGCACCAGATCTGCAGCTTTGCCTACTTTATTGCGCCTCCATTCCCCTAATTAGCAGGCATGCTCAAGGGCTGACAGCAGCAGGCTGGCCTTCTGTCTTTACCATACCTGACACATCTACTGGTTTATTTCTTCATGGATGACTTTGTTCTCATCACTGGAGTTTCACTTTGTTTTAATCCCCTTTGACTTCCCACCTTCTGATAAGCATTTAAACTGGAGAATTATGCAACAGAGAAATGAACGACCTAAGCTCTGTTCCCAGCATGTTTAATGAGCAACAGAAAATAAGAAGGAAGTACTGCTACTGCCAAACCCTAATGTATGACATAAGTTTCAGAAAACATCACAAACTCATACATGTAGTCTAAGCCATAGCACTCAGGCTTAGGGTTTTATGAGGAATTTTACCTCTGCAACATCTTTCTTGATGCAGGATGTCAGGCGGTCATATAAAATGGTCAAGAAATTGTCCATGTTTTGTTTCTGATCTTGCCTAATCTAGTCTTGGAGAACTGAAATCTGTTGCCTTTAGTACACATATCCAGCCTAGGAACCCTTGCCCCTGGTCTGGGGAGCTCTACAGAGAACAACTCCAGAAATAAGTGACTTATTCCTCAGATTTGATTGCAGAAAAAAAAGTGTTTGGTTTTCTGTAGTTTCAGGTCTTGATTCTATTCTTGCATAATAACTGTACTTTTTAACAACTTTTGACCCAGTTCAGCTTTGTATACTCTTTTGCTTTTGGTGATGAAGCTGAAGGTTGCTCCAGAAAACAAAGCTTTTCTTTGGTGGATTGTCGCTGTAGATGAATCTAAAGCCTTCAGAGAAATGCAACACTGATTCCTCCACCAGCCTTGGAATTTTAGAGTGTCTTATGACCTGCTGCTAATGTGGTGGGCTTTTGTGTGTGGTTGGTTGATTAGTTTTTTTTGTTGGTGAGCGGGTTCTGAAATGGATACCACACTATCCAGTTCCATGTAGCCTGGTAGAAATCCCATCAGACTGTCCCTGAGCTGCACCCAGGGCTGCTCTGCTTCCCAGTGCCCAGCCCAGCTGCAGTGCCTGGTTTCACAAACAGGAGCTCACAACATTGTGTGGGCTCTAAATGACAAACAGCTGTCTGTCCAGGCTGCATACACTCACTGTTTTCATTGACTGTCAGTATCAAAAGCTGGTATTGTGATCAAGTTCATCAGTTCTCCTTATACAAAAACTCCAGACCTGCATCTTTGGAGTGTTAGAAGGATTCTGGCTGGTTTGCTGTGATTCTTTTGAAAAAGAATAAAGTTTTTTTTATAGTAAAAGATGACAGCTTGAAAGAAGCTTGTGTTCTGTCCGGGCATGGTCAGATCTTCCTCAGTTACATGTCCAGCCTTGAGCTTGTGTGTGCTTACAGAAAGCAGCTAGTGGGACATCTGAGGGGTAAATCAACTCCATCCCTTGTGCCTTTATACTTTCATTATTAGCAGCAGCATTTCATTAAGAACCACAGAGCCTGAGACAGTAACCCAAACTACAGGGAGATCTGCTTTCTCCTGAATGCACAAATGAAAACCTCTTCCAAAAGGTGAAGGCACAAAGAAATGACTTGCTGAAGGTTGTGGCCCTGTAACCTCAGGCAAGCTGCTACCCAAAGGCAGCAGTGACTGAACCCAGACCTCTGGGGCACAGGCAGGTCTTCTTCCTGTGGATCAGGTCATTTCAGCTTTCTGCTCTGCCCCCAAACTGCCCAAGTAACTCCTTCCAGGAGCCACTGCAGGGCTTTTCCATTCACTGCCCTATTTCTGATGGCTTCAGATCCTCTGCCAATGCCTCAGATTTTTTCGAGTGGGGTCTGTCAATGGTATGTGAATATAGTACATCAAAATAGGGCTGTTTGAAATGTATGTCATCTCTTGGATTATGGTAGTTGTACAACAGAGAACAATTTATGCTAGAACTTCGACAATTTACAGACCAACAACCAGAAACAATAAGATGCACTCACTGTGGAAATAGGCAGGTTGTCTTCTCTGGATTCAAGCGACTTAGCAGTAGGTTTCTAAAGTTGACATTCCTGGGGGGGGGGGGAAGCATTTTTTTCCTTCTTGTTTTCCTTTTTAGCCATAAAGAATGCACAGTTTGAGGAATTGCAAGGCTTTTGTTAGAAACTGTGCCAATAAAGGAACCTCAGTGTTGTGTCTGGCAGCCAACCACGGAATAAATCTGAACTGGTTTTGGAGGTCCCATTTCTACAGTGTCCAAACAGACCGAGGTCAGGATTTAAATGACCCAGTAAGACTGAGTATGAAAACCAGTTTAGTATCTTAAACTGCCCATTTTAGCATGCTGATCTCATGGTACGCGTTGAGCTCTGTTAACTGGGGCCCCAACACCTGCACAGGAGAGATAGTGCTTGCGTGGGCTCATGGAAGAGGATGTAGCAGAAGTCCTTGATACTGCTTTTAAGGAAGAGAGGGATAGGGTGTGTGTATCATTTGGAGATTACTTGGGAACACTAAACTTTTTTGTTGTTGTTAGTTGAGTGTCTTATCTAAGATATTCTGGAATTAAAAGAGAAACGCTCTGGCTGAAGTCTTAATCAACAGACAAGAGGCCTGTGCAAATCCGTTGCTCATTACATAGCTCTTGGGCATGAAATCCTGCTGGGAATGTGCTGTTTCTCACCATCTGGTGGGAGGAGGGGTACTGGGTCAGTGGCCTCAGCAGCCCAGCACCAGCATATCCCAAGGGACAGGGTTGGGTGACTGGAGGTTTGGCATCATCTTACTTCTCTGGTTGCCTGAAGCCTAATCCTACATTGGATGTGAGGAAGAGTTGTATGTGGAAGGGGAGTAGCCCTGTAGTGGGCTTTTGGGACTCACCAGTAAGAGTTCCTGGTGGGATACCAAGCAGGTTTGGAGCCTGTTACCACTGAGGGATGGTGGAAGCGATTTTTCCTTTCCTTCTATGTAAAGGGAAGGATGGAATCATGCAATCTGTTGTACCATTAAATGCATGGGTGAACTATTTAGTCAAAATGGTTTTTGATTCACTATCACTCCCTTCCTGAGCATAGTATAAAGTTCTGAAGTTGCAACATCTCTTGTAAAGGTGATGGGTCTTGCATGTACATGTGATTCTTTGCATATAAGAGATGCAAGATGTGTGTATGTATACAGTTGTGAGCATACTGACAGATACAGAATGCAGATGTTGTTGTGCTTAGTTCCTTCCTGAGAAGTAAAGCCACGAGCTTCCTGATTTTTGGTGCTAATTAATATGGAACGTGAGTGGTGGAGTGTGGCAGTAGATAGGCAAGTGCCAGCCCTGCTCCATCATGCAAGGAAATGTTGCTGTCTTTGCAAGCCTTGCTGCAGCTGCTGATGCTCTGCACAAGTTCTGGCTCTGCAGATCCGCTTGCGTGATTGCAGCCCATGTTTCGTGTTTGGGGTGGCTGTAAACTCTGTAACACAACAATTCTTTTTTTCTAAAGAAAAAAAAAAAACCTCTTCCACGGAATATTGTGCTGCTTGAACACTGAAGTCATTTTGATTTACTACATAATGAAGTTATACGTGGCTTTGAAATATTATGTGCGTAGTTTTACTAAGAGGGCCTTTTTTTTTTTTTTTAATCTTACCACAAAGTATCATGACTGTGGAATGGCTTGTATTTGGTCTGTGGTTTTGCAAATAGGCTCTGAGACTAGAGTTGAAAAACCAGCAGCAACAAAAGCCTCAGAGCTCCAAAACGTATCCCCATCTCTATTTTAAGATGGAGAGCTCCAAAGGAGCTGGAAGAAGTGGGAGCCAAGGTCTGCTCTTGGTTACTCTACTGAAGTGGGGAGTTGTTTCAAGCTGCTGTCCAACCAACCCTTCTTTCAGAAGCAACACTGACATAAGCAGCATCTGCCTCTCTACGTGGTGGCTGGAAACTGACTTGGGTACCAAAAATAATGTGGAAGTGGGTCTTCTGAGCCTGAGCCAGATCCCGATCTGGAATCAGTTGGCACTGCCACCCAAGGAAATGCTTCTGGTGTTGCATGCTTGGGTGACTGTAGGAAACCTCTGGTGATGTGGAGAAACCAAATCTCCAAGTGGCCAGCTGCTCGTTCCCTGGGCAAAAACCATCTGGTAATCTCAGTCATGTTCCTTCAAAAGGAGGACGGGGAGGAATGCACTGGAAAGGCTGTGAGAAGTGGGGTGGATTCCTGCTTGTAGGGCGTAGGTGCTTGGTGCTGCTGTGGCTGAGGCTTTGGTCTTGATCCACCTAGCAGAGATCAGCTGAGGAGCAGCACCTGGCTTTCAGCTTCTTTCTACCTGGGTTTCTCAGCTGTGCTGACAAGGGCACAGGGGAGTTTGGAGCAAACTGCCATGGGCCACGTGGCATGTGGTGATGACTTATTTCAGTGATAAAGCGGCCAGCAGCCCTTCTAGGTTGTGGTCCTGGTAGTCATTGCTGGAGCTGAATGGCTTTATTCAAATACACAGATGTCCCTGACCTTAACAGGCCAATAATTTCTGTATTTCATGTTTTCCTTACAGCCTTTCACATCTTCCTCCCTTTGAAGAAGCTGCTAGGAGTGACCTTACCCTGCAAAAACCGTAGAAGAGGGCTCTGATGTGTTAGCTTGCCTATTTTTGTTGATAAAAACAAAAACACCCTGGTGCATTTTCACATTGTATCAATTCAGGCATCATCTATGTCTGTTTTTTCTTTAACATGTTCATAAATCCTCTTGTATAAAGTTTAATTTGAAATTTATAAGGAGAGATTTGAAACAGGAAAAACGTCTGAGTAGAAACGGGGGGGGGGGGGGGGAGAAGAAAGTACCTATTAATGATGTGTTATTGAATTTGACATCAGTCAAACAGCCATAAAACATGACTACAGTAGAAGTATGCTGGGTACAGAGTTGCTCCTTACTTTTCTGCTCTGCTGATTTAGTTCTTCAGTGTGAACATAACTCCCCGATACCCAAATTGTACATATTTTTATAATACTTTTCTTTAAAACGTGCTGGGGAGCATCTCATGAGATCCTTGGCAATCGCTTTTAACCCCTTCCATAGCTCTGCTCACAGACATCAGGACAGACTGTTGCATTTGCTGTCTGTTACTTCTGCTGATGCTTTGCCAAGATGCAGAACATGTGTGTGTGAGCTGCATGGGTGCCCTTTGGGTGGAAACAGGCTGCACTCTGCGTTTACAGAAATTGATCATGCCTGGGCAGAGTGGGGAGGGAGAAAATATACTACATATCCTCCTTCTCCCCACCCCCTTTTCCTCTTTGGCACCAAATAAAACAATGTCTCATATGGTAGAGTGCGTGGCTCCTGATGAGCTTGCTGTCTCTGTACCACCCAGGATGGGTCTGGTTCTTATTGTACGTGCTTGCACACACAGTGTGGAAAACCAGACCACTTTGCTGAGAGACAAAGGTTCTGAAGTGCAGTTAATCAACAGTTATATACCTATTACCCAAGGGGAAAGGCCTGCAGGATGGATGTGATTGTCAAGTGGGAGGCCTGTGGCTTGGGATGGAGGAGAAAGCAATGTCCTCCTCCTTGGTCTCTCCTGGGAACTGTCCAGCTTGGGGCTCTGGCTTTGTGGGTTCGCCACATCTCTCCTGTTCTTGGTATCCACTGTGCAGATGTAACCTTAGATTTAGCTTTATCTGCTAATGGCTTAATGATGGCAATAAAGAGATGCGTAAGTGCCAGCAGGGCTGCATTATCCTCTGGGGAAAGGGAGGGATGCTGTGGTGTGGGGCAGGAGGAGCTGAGAGCACCTGGCTCTGATTTCCTTCTTGAGCAGTGTGAACAGCAGCAAACTATCATCACTTTGTCTCCCATCTACATAGTGTGGAAATAGGTTCCCGGGGATTTGAAGTCACTGTGGCTCTGGTCTGACTGAGCTGGCCTCCCCAAAAGCTAAGGTAGGAACTTCAGGTTTATGTCCTCATAAACTGAGAAAATTAATGGCTTCATCCTTTGCCTTGCTGGTTTCTAGGCAAGTGGCAAAGCAGAGGAGATGAGAGTTCTTCTAGCAAGCTGGAGATTGTATTATTTGGGGTGTTTTCTTCAGGCTCAGAAGCCCCATAGTAAAGCTCTTGGTTGGCTTGGGTTCAGCCTGAGGGTCTCCCCAACAGCAAGGAGCTCACTGCAGGGGATCTTCCCAGCTGCGGTCACTTGGAAGAGCTCACTTGAAATCACCTCAAGTAAATTCTGTTTCTTCAATTAGTGTTTTCCACCCACTTCTGGATGACAGATTCATGACTCAAGTGATGCTGAGTTTGCCTGTGATGGACTGGACGTCTTGTTTAGGGTTTTCATCTACATTTGAATCCAAAATGTTGTAATACTGGAGGCAAAGCCTGATGTAAATGGTTGAGATGGAGTATGTAGAAGTTGTTAGAGCTTTTTCTTCTAAGGAAGCTTTAGATTTTTGCCTTGTAGTTGATGTGGGAATGATATTGTGTCACTGCTAATTGTTACAACTGTGTTAATGAACTATTCCAGTGAATGTAAAAATCAGTTCAGAGATGTGTACAAACCACGTGTGGGAGAATGTGAATTGCATCAGTTGTTTTCTGCGGGGATCTGTTACAAAGCACTTCAGCAAGGGGCTTGCTGTTGGTCCCAGCTTTGGACGTAGCCTCAGACCCCCACCAGAGTGGTTGGAAAGTGTCACCACGGGTCTTGCAACATTCAGATAAACCATGAAGCCCGCATGAAGCTGACTGTTTTTGTAGCAGTGGCATGCTCAGGAAAAATAGGGGGGCACCTCTCTGTGCTGTTTCTGCACTGGGAATGCCCCCCAGACCGTGCCCTGAGCTCGAGGCAAGCCCTCACAAAGCAGATAATAGCTGCTCTGTCTGCCCCTGCCGGCACGCAGAGCCTGGGCTGGCACCGCTCGGCTGCTAGGGGAAGCCCAACTATGCAGAACAAAACAGCTTCCCAGCCCACAAAAATCTTGTAGACGCCAGTGTACTTCATCAGCCAACGTTTTCGTGAGGATTAGGTTGGGTCTTTTGATAAAAGGCACGAGGTGGATACAAGAACCTTTGTGTGTTTATCGTCCGCTATGCCAGGGCGAATTTGCATCCGCGCGGCTGTGCTCTCATGCAATGAAAGGCAGCTCTGGGGTTCTTTGGATGGCCAGCAGGCTGATGACAGCCGTGCTCACTCAGGGCTTTGCATTAAAGCCAGCCATGGGTTGCAGTGTTTCCTCGGGGTAATGCTGATGGAGGGGCCACGGCTGATGGGAAGCCCAATGAGTACTGCAGCACGGAGCTGGGGAGGGGCTGGCGACTTGGGCAGAAAGAGTTAGATAAACAGAGATTACGCTTAAGATATTTTTCTTTCATTTTGATTTACGACTGCTGCGCAGCCAGATCTAAATAAATTAATCTTGCCTAATAGAAACATGGAGTCACTTATCCTGCAGGAGCTGGAGGTGCTGAGGGAGGGATGGGATGAGACTGCAACTCATAGCACAGGGATGCCGAGCAGGGGGCTTCCCTTGGGTTTGGTGAGTTTTCTGGGGTTTTTTGAGGGTGCTTTCTCCACTGTTGGAGATGTTTGTTGTGGATATGTTGGTCGTCTGAAGCATGGGAGCAGGGTCCTAGGTGTGTAGGAGGGAGGAAAGGGGCTGGGTGCACCCCCAAGGGGTTTTGGAGCTGTTTGTGTCTGCGCAGGGACACCTTCCTCCTGGGTCTGGATATCACATCCTGACCAGATACATGTATTTGTAGGTGTATCGCAGAAAGGGTGTGTGTGTGGTGGGGGGGGCTTGGAGGAGGGGGGAATATCACTTTTTCCTCTTGCAGATTAAAACATTAAAGAAAGAAATAAGAAATAAAGATTTGCTTGGAGGTTTGGCCAGAGCAAAATGAAAGCTTTAGCAATGTGTTTTCCTCTTTTGCTGAGGAATGCTGAGCAGAGTAAATCCAGGCTGACATCTACAAGCAGTCTCCCCAGCTTCTCCCTGCTTAGCCACGTGTTCTTGATGCAGCAGCAATGAGGAGCTGCAGTGTTGGGAAGCTGCTGAGGAATTAACTCTCCAGGGCAGCAAATCTGTAGAGTTGCAGCTCAGAGTACTGCGGGGAGGGAATTTTCACTCTGCTTTGAGCCAGTGTAGTTTTGCTGGTGAGGGAAATAAAGCTTAGCAGCTCCCCTTGTCTGTGGTTTGAACTCCAGAAATTAAAAATAGCCTGTTCTTAAAACTGAGTTTCAGTACTGCTCTTAACGTGCCCTTTCCAAAAACAAAAAATCTGCCTTCTTTGAAAATGACACTGGGGTATTGCATCTGCTACACAAACACAGTAATAAATTCCATATTTAAGGCTCCACCATTAAACCCTGGGTGGTTGTGTTCTCTTCGTTCCCGTGTTTCAAATGTCTGTGTGCTCCACCATGGTGTGCCTCGTCCCACTTGAAAGCTGTAATGGTATCTCTGGGAGATAATGCAGAATGGTATTTGGGTTTGGTTTTTGCCTTGTAATGAAGTTTAAACTTGTTGCAGTCAAGTGACTTGGTGTTAAATAGCAGAGTGAAAGATAATACTTCTTAACAAAGAGCAACTAAAGCTCATGTTAGTTGGAAAAGGGAGGGTGTTACTGGTTAAAAAAGAATTTCTACCAACAGCTCCTCATGGCAAAGCCTCATGGCAAAGCCCCATTGCAGTTACTACTGCAATGCACCCTGCTGTGCCTATCCCCAAGCCCCAAGTTGGTAGAAATGGAATGGTAGCGACGTGCCCATATACTGGGAAAGGCAGATGGGTGAAACTGCATCTCCTGGGGTGCACTGGGCACACACAGTTCTGTGACTGTGCTAAATCCTGGAGAGTGGTTTCAGAAGGAAAATACATGAGGGATGCTCAGGTGGGTTTTAGCAGATTAGTTGCTTTGAGAAAAGGAACAAGTTCCCATTCACACAGCAGAAGTTTATGGCCAAGTGGAAGTGCTGTGTTGACAGCAAATAAAATTATCTCTTAAGATTACTTTTTATTTGGCTCTTCCAATCTCAATGTTCTTTTTAAAGCAAACAGAGATGCTGCATGTCCCAAATTACTCCTCTTTTATAGGATCTTTTTTAGTGCCTGGGAAGAGAAATGCTGCTTTTCAGGATCTGAACGTTGCATGTCTTTTTTTTTTTTTTTCTTTCATGCTGAGATAGTTAGGTTTGTTACTGTCACACTCTTGAAATAATTTATTCCCCACTTGTAATGGCATCTTTTGCACTTGTTTCTAAGCTCACTGCCTGTGGTGGTGTCTGTGCATAGAGGTAAGTGGGATGTCCCTGTGGGTCTGGTCGAGTTTCTCCTTCACCACACAGCAAAGACCAGAAATCAGTGTTTTGCCCTGCATCTCTGCCTTCTGCTCCAGCCTGGGGACATCCCACTCACTGCCTGTATGGGACCACTGTTCCTACAGAAGGCATTCCCCATGTTATCATTGTTTGAACAGCAGCAGCTATGTGAATTTGCAGCCTGGCAGAGAAGAGAACAGAACCAGTTCTTACCAAGAGAGCTGTGGGTGTTAGGAGCAATAAAACCAGGCCTGTTGTTTAAGGGCTCGACTTGGTGCAACTGTTATTTATGACTGTTTCGCCAACAGGATTGCTTGTTGAGGGTGCTTATTTTAGACTAACATTTTTGTGGGGATAAATTGTTTTTGTCCTTTCTGCCCACGCTTAGATGCTTGCTGATATTGTGCTTTCACTAGCTGGGATGCCACAGCATGGTTTGCAGCGTGAGCCGTGCTGTGAAGTTGCAGAGCTGTTTGCACAGCTTTGGGTGGTTGCACAGAGAGCACGCACGCTTGCCTTTCTTGTGGTACCTGTACTTAGGAACTGCAAACAGGCTACTTGAAATAAGATTTCTCTAGGGAAAAAGAATGGGATAGGAAAAACAGCCCATCCTTGAAACTTCCCGTTTGCCAACTGCTGGGCTTTTACATTACGTAAAGCTGATGGAATTCCTCTTAGAAATCCCACTTCTGACTGCACTCATGCAGCTTTCCAGGAACGGCTCTTCACTGAGGGCCATGCTGATTCAACCTAGGCCATCCTCCTGGGAGGATCATTTTTTTCTTTCCCAAGACCTGTGCATGCAAATTTGGAGTTGGTTTAAAAATATATATTAAAAGCAAAACAAAACAAAAAACTATGGTCCTGGAAAGAGGAGAGATGCAAAGTCCTTTGTCAGCAGTCTTATCTGGGGGTTTTGTGCTTCCCTGCAGCAGTGGCCCTCTAGTACCTGGTCTTATCCTTCAAAGGATGGTGGGATTGCTGTGTAAACCCAATTGCCTTAACATTTGTTTTCTGTGCTCTCATGAGCATATCCAGACACTGCTACAGCGCAGTTCAGGTCTGTGTAGGATCACAGAGGCAGTTCTCTGTGTGGCCCAAGGTTGGTGGGTTGCCATGCAGTCTGCTGGAGCATCTGCCATGTGTTGCTTTCTTTATACTGGAACTTAGTTATGTGTTATGAAGGTTTTTCTAAACTTCTTTCGAAGCGTAAGAACGATTTTAGTGCCTGTAATGTTTCAGTAGCCGTATGAAAGAGAAGTGAAGTTTTTGGCAAATAAGGAAAAGCCTTGTGCGTGGTGTGGGTTCTGCTCTGTCCTAAATGGGCCATCTTAAGTCCTTTTGGTGAGATAGGAGTAGTTTCAAGATTGATGATAAATCTTGTCTCTACTGTGAGTATCGGAAGTAGCTAGGATTTTACATACAGTGTAAACAAAAGGATGATCATCAACCATAATTAGATTTTTATGGGCTTGTGAGCTGACTCATGCCCCCTGGAAGTTCTGCACAGTGAGCTAAAGACACGCCAAGACTTAGAAAAGCATAATTGCTTTTTGGCTCGTAAAAAATATCAACTTTGGATATACAGCTGTTGTGTGTTCCCTAATAATAATAATAATAATGTGACGACAAAAATGTTGTAACCTTTACTCATCCCTTCCTCCAGCAAACTTTCCGTGCGATTGAGTAAGAGCTTCAGGATGTAGTTTGTGGACGCTGGCTGTCAACCTTAGGCTGGTGAGCCAGCAGCAAAAATAGTCCGATTCTGACGTTCTCTTAATTTTGGGGATGCCAAAGATAGCAGCCTTCTGAGTGGGCAATGGGTCGTGGTCCAAGCTTTGAAGTTCTGAAAAACATCAAGCAGAAGAGGTGGCCTTGGCCTCTGAGTCTGAAACTGTGCTGGTCCTTGAGGCTGAGGGACCAGCTGCTGTGTGGGGCATTCCTGGAGATGCTAAAGCAGTTGTGGAGAAGTTCCCTTTGAAACCCAACAGATGTCTGGCTCCTGAGCACATAGCACAGATCTGTTTGTGCCCATAGTCATTTACAGCTTCTTGCTACTGCTTATTGACACTGCACGCTGGAGTAGCCGAGGCCTCTTTTGATCAACAAGCCTGTTGGCATTAATTTCTACTTTAGAAACTGTTCTCAGAAGATGTTTTCTTGAAATGCAGCTCTTGCCACAAGAGCTCTCCTGGCTCTTTCGAGATCCCAGGTTCGGCTCTCGTACCTTAGGGTCTCTAAGGTGAACATTCTGGGTAGGACTGGGGGCAGTGATGATATCCTTTCTCTGCCACACTGCCCTGTGCAGCATGTGCTCTCCTCCATCCCCATGGCTGCTGCAGGTGTCTGAGGCTCCCTGGAATGACTGTCCCTACAGCTCTCAGATCTCATAGGCTTTTAATGTATTGAGGCTGTAAAAAGATACTGAGATGGCTTACATAAAGATACGTGTCCTGAGCATGTGGTTGTGTGTAAATATGGAAAAAAAAAATAAAAATAGGCTGCTGTCTCAGTTCCCTCTTACAAGGGGCAGGGGCTGCTTAAAAGTACAAAGTCACTGCTGCCAAAATGCATCAAGTGGCCAAATGAAGTGATGTAGCAGGGTGCTCAGGCTGCAGTGAAACAGCCACACTGGGCAGGTTCTGCTCACTTCAGAAAGGGATTTCTTGTACCACCACATCACAGCATATTGGTAATAAAGTAGCATAAAGCATACTGTTTTTTTAATAATCCCTTTGGGTACAGCTATTTATAACCTTAAACTGGGTAAAACACCTGATAAAGAGAGTGTGAACAGGGAACCACCCTGTGTCACTTGGGGTGAAAAAAGCAGACAAGAAAACTGCGTAACACAATGTACTTAATGTGGAATTGTGAAAACCCTTAATCAGAAACAGAAGCTTTGAGCGGGTCAGGGCCTGAATTCTCCGTCGCTTACTCGCCGTCCCTCACCCCTGCCCAGTTACTGCTGGGCTGTGCTGAAGGTTGGTAGCCGGATGACAGAGGCTTGTGGCTGTTGGCAAGTTTGCTTTTGACTTCAGGAGTGGCTGCTGTGTTACCTCTGTGGGGATTTTTAACATCTGTTGTACATTTGTCTATGGCAAGAGTTACAATCCCCAAAGGAATTGTTGGCTGATGTATAGATGATGCCAGATGAGCAAAAGCACCGTTTGGCACATTCCAAATGAAGCAGCTCTCTGTGTATGACACTGTCATTTGGAGATGATTTACACAGCCACTTCTGCCATCAGGATGTCATCTGCCCTCTCTGCTCTGAGGCTTGGATGCAGCCTGACTACTTAAACACACTGTGGTGATTGGAAACACACCGAGGGAAAAAAACAAATGCATGCTTTTGCCTTTTGTTGCAGACTGTTTTATTTCAATGGAAAGCAGAAATAGTGGAGTCATTTTTCCCTGCTCTGATGTTGATGTCAAGATTTCAAGCCTGACTGCCTGAATGACGGGAATAGTGGTATTTCCATAGGACAGAGCTGCTGTCAGGTTTCAATGTGTTCCCATTAATGCAGAGGGAGAAAGCTTGAGTCTCCTTCCCATCTTTGCCAGATGTTTGCATGCATTAGCACTGATATTTTGCATGTTCTCCCAGCTGTGTTTTATCCACAGGGGATTATTTTGTTTACTGTGCCTTCCTCTCCATTTTGTACAAAGTAAAAAATAACTGTGGGCAACTTGCAATGATGAGCACTTCTCCTTAGATAAAGTCTGGATATTCTACTGGTCTAAACATGGCTCTGGTGACTTCCACAGGACACCCAAGGCTGATCTACCAGTTTTTCCCGTGTGCTGTTGGCAGTGTTAGCTGTCCCCATCCTCTTCCCCTGGCCCAGCTCTAAGCTGTTACCCTGTTTCAGGTGAAAATGAACCTTGTCTTCCCTACAGTAGTGGAAGTGTTGCAGTGTTAACTGTGTTAATGTTAGCAGATGAAGGTCTCAGACCTTTCTCAGTCTTCCACCCTTTTAGGTTAAAAGAAATCTGTCTAGCAGTGGAACCATCTTGGTTGTAGGAGTCTACTTGTACTGCTGAAATTTCCCTGTGAACAGTTCCCTACTTACAGCTGTGTATTCAACATGCTAAAATCTTCTTATACCTGGAAGACAAACATTTCTTTCTGTAGGTGGCTAATGGTCTTTCTGAGACTGTGGAGTTGCAGAATCCATAATCCTTGCCCACAAACACTACCTTTCCCCACTGAAGGCTTCCAACTTGAGGTGGATCTAGTTCTGCAGAGTTCTCAGTCACCAGTTTTCTCAGTGCACTTCTGCTCTTGCTGACAATGAAGAACTTGCAGGAATAAAGCTTATGGTTCTGCAAAGGATGGTGGTGGTGGCTTCTCCCCTGCTTAAGACAAGGAAGCACAGACAAATGCAATTCAAGCTTCAAACCACAGCTTTTGTTCTTCCAGCTAGCGTAATAATTTTAAGGTGAATTTAGAACAGTTTAGACAATGGTTTTATTTCCTGGTTTTGGTTTGTGGTAGCTAAATTTCATATTTTCAGATGAATAAGATCCTAAATGACTTTCCATTCTGTTCTTGGCACTGTATCATTAGCAATGGAGTAATGTGAAAGTTTTAAGCTGCAAAAGAAATAATCGTCCGCTCTAATCAACGTTTTAGTGGGAAGGCTTATTTAAGTGCTGATACATTGTCTTAAACTTCTGAGCACTGCTCCTTCCATTTACAAAAACTTGAACTTTCCATAGCTGTGCTGATAAACTTTTCAACAGGGTTCAAAAAGTAACAAACGATCCCATTACACCATATGTTAAAAATCTATTCATCTTATACTAATGAGTTGGTGGACATGTGTAAAATACAAATATCTGTCCTTTGTACGCTGTTTAAATTGCTACTGTCAGGTACTTCAGCTCCAAATGATAATGTGTGTTTAAAAAAAATAAATACATTTGTGCTTTATGTTATTTTAAAATGCCTATTTGGCTCTTTTTGCAAATGATTCATGTTGTGTTTGGGATCCAAGCCTGAAAGTATGCTAAAAGATTTAGAGAAGGGGACATTTGCTTTTTTTAAAAAAAAAAAAAAAAATAGTATTTCCCATACTATTACCACAAATCAGTGAAATAACGAAGTACAATAATGAAATTGGAACAGATTCCTGTTTTTTATCTCTAGTGTGTTTATTTAAAATGCAGTAACTTACAAAATGGCAAATCCCTTTAGCGATGAGACCTATGGAATGCTTGTGGAGTTATCCTTCCGAATTACACATTCACTTCTACACGTGACTTGTTTTCCAACTCTAATAACCTGGAAAAATAACTCACGGGCACCTTTCCCAAGCAGTGACACATCTTTGGGTCTGGTATCTGCCTCCAACTTCAAGTTATAACCAGAAAGAGCACTGACCTCTAAGAAATCCTTTGAGGATCCGTGTGCTGAGTGGAAAGGGCTGTAGGGTGGAGAAAGCCCTGTTAGGCTTGATCTATAGGAGAGAGAACAAGCAAATCCTGTAATATCTGGTGAGAAAATGCACTTTGAGTTGGATCTGTCCTGTAGAGCTTCTGCTTTACCCATTTTATGCTGCCGGGGATGCACTGCCAGCATCCTCCTGCTGCAGTAGCGCGTGTTGATGTATTCTGGTTGCCTTCAGTGGTCTGATGTGAGCGGAGCTGGAGAGCGCGTGGAGTGCCAGCATTAAGTGAGATATCCAGCCAGCATTAAGTGAGATATCCAGCCAGAGCCGTCATCGATCAGACCGGTGGTTCCTGTGCTGAAACTGTAACACGTGTGAAGTGTAATTACCCGGAGGAGTCGGGGTTACGTCATTTTAAAACTGCCTCTTTTTTTGTCTGTGCTCCTATCTGCAAGCTGTTCCAGAAGTCTTAATTTTTGACCTCAGTTTATTTGTAGTCATTTGTTATTCTTATGCCTATGCAACCCCATGGTTGAAGCAGCTTTATAAAAAGAGAACTGGGTGTATTTCCCTTATTCTGGTAGATGGCAATCTGTCCCATCTGTCTCCACTTTCTGGGCAAAGCTCAGCAGCTTCTTTCAGTCCCTTGGCCAAGGCTGGACTTGCAGTGTCCTTCCTTCACACCCTGGTCAAGGGACAGAAGCAGGAGTGGATGCTTCAGCTAAAAGCACCTCCAGAACACCAAGCCAGGCTTCACTCTGGACTTCAATTCCCTCCTTTTTATTATATTTCCTGATGGCAACTCAGAAAACATGTGAGATGTGCGAGAGCTCTGTTATGGATCAAAAGGACCCTTCCTTGAAGCGCAGTGGGTGTGTTTGCCACGTCCAGGCACTGCTGAAATTGCCAGTGTTGTTTTATTTCCGAGTCCTAAGGCAGTGGTTGGGTTGACATTAATTCGTAGGGAACAAAAGTATAATCAGATGTGGGTTTATTACTTTAGCTCTGCATATTCAGCGTTATCTTGTAGTACAGAACTCAGTAATTTTATTTTTCTCTGCTTTCACACTCGGCAAATCCAACAGATATTGCCAAATGGAGAGGAAAGCTTTCCTTTTTTTCCTCCTGTTTGGAAATAATTTGGTTGTGTTCTTGATAGAGGATGCAGAAAATAATTTGAGGCCATCAGTAAGCATGCTGTTTCTAGAAAGCATCTGGGCACATTGGATTGGTAGTAGTGTCTTGTCCTCCTGAAAAGGTGCACCTGGCTTTGAAATGAGACCAGTAGGGGAAAGTCACATTTGGTTCACAGTGTGGTTTTACACACTCTGCCACAGCAATGGAAGTGCTGCTCGTCTATAAAAAACTATTTCTTGAGCTGTGTGGCTGAAAAGTACTGATCATAAAAGCACTGTCCCGAAAAACCAGCTGTGTAAATACTTCAGTGCATTTTTCCCTCCTGATTTGTTGTTCTTTCCCTCCCTCCTTTGCAATAGCAGATTATTCACTTTCCTGCAGTAAAAGGATCTTTGCAGTTTGAAGTCCCCTGGCTTTAAGCTCCCGTGGGGACCATTGCTGTCCCGCAGCCCTTTGCAGCAGTGTGTCAAGCCCTCCATCCCATCGGTCAGGAATAAAAATGAAATGATCCTTGGTGTTTCCTTGCTGGACAACCAAGTGTCACATGTGGCAACAAGGGCTTGGTGGGCAGGAGCCTTGTCCAGCTGCCCCAGTCTGTGGCTCTATCGCTCCTGTTCTTAGAAATAGATGTGGAGATCCTATTAGATCCTAGCATTGGAGTTGCCTGAACCTAGGTTTTGATTTTTTTCTCTGATATGTTTTGTTATTAACAGTATTGTTATCCGTTTCTCAATCTGCTGGCATAATTTGCAGGAAATCAGTCTGACGTTCTCTAAACCAAGATAAGGGGAAAACCTTTGCTTTCCTGTTTTCACAAGCTCTGCTGGTTGAAAAATCCACTGTTAAAATCTTCTGTTTTTTGTTTTTGTTTTGTTTTTTTTTCTTAAGCTTGCCATAAACTCAAGTCAGTAAAATTAATTCCACTCCAATTGCCATCTTAATGCACAGAGAGGAAAGCAGCCATCTGACAACGTGCTCCAGAAGCAGAGCTGTCCTGGCAGGGCAGGCTGAGGCTGTGGGTCTGTCCCTGCTGGACAGTCTGAGACTGATGTTTCTGGGGGATTGCTCTGGGGACAAGGCTGGTGCCACTGGGTGGGCACTGGTCCCTGGCAGTCAGCTCGTGTCCCGCTGAGGACTCACAGCCCTCCTCCCTCGCTGGCACTCAGAACTGTGTTCTCATTCTTGCTATAAACACCAGCTCAGATTTTTCCTTAATTAACACCTGATACACGTAGATGTTTGTTGGGTTTTTCTCCACCTTGTGACTTGTAGCTTTCTATTGGAATAGCGTGTTCCAGTTTCTATCCAGGGATATTCTTGTGGCTGTGCTAATGACGAACCCCACAGACTGTGTGGTTTGCTCTGAATTTCTATTGAACTCTGTACTGCAGCACTTGTGAGAGCCTGTTGCTGACTCTGGTGATAGCCTTACAGCAGGGTAGTTTTGTATAACCACACCAGAGATGCATAAATCCCCCATTAGTCACAAAACTAGGCTGTACCAGGCTGCAGCTGTGACAATCCCCATCTGAAGAGCCTCTCCATATGCAACACCCTAATAAGTATATCCAGCCTTCCCAGCGTCAGGGTGTGATTCTCACATGGGCCATAAGGGTACCTGCCCGGTGCCTTTGCTGTGCTTTATTTCATGCTCTTGCAGTTTCTTCCCCAGATCTGGAAGCAGCACAGCTGCTGTGCTCCCTGCAGTGCTGCCCCGTGTCCCTGAGCGCCCTGCAGGCTGCGTGTGAGCAGGATGGGAGCAGTTTGCTACTGAAATGCAGCTTGGGATGTGTTACATCTGTGCTGACTTAGAACAGAAAACAAACACAAAAGCACTGTCCAGCTGAGGTTGCAGGGACGTTCAATGGGCTGAAGGCAGATTTTGTGGCCTGTTTGCAGCTGTTCCTGACCGCAGCTGCAGGTCTTCTGCATCTGCACCTTGCAGGAGGTGCACCAACCACGTATTGCTTGTGAATTCCTTGCTGTACTGAAGGCAGCAGGGAGATGAACCTTCCACCTTGCGTCCAGAGCCAGGATTTGTGCACAGTACATGCTGTTCCAGCAGCAACCTGGGATTTGTTTGCACTTCTCGTTGCATAGGAGCTGAGTGGAGCAGCCCGAGCTCCTCGTGCTGTGTGTTTGCAGGACCCAAGTCACACACACATCTGCATGCAGAGCATGGATTGCTGTGGGTGCTGTCATAGCCTGCCAAAAGGAGCATTGTTTGGGGCTGGGCTGACAATCCTGAGCCTATAGCTCTTCCATTACTACGTATGCATATATCAAATCTTTTTGTAATGGTTGTTAAATGTCTTTGAAGGAAGTCTTTTTTTTCCTTCTATAGATGGTGTATAAAGAGAGAGTACTCAAAAATGTTCTATAAGTTGTCCTGGTTTTGCCTAGGAGTGAGGACTTGGGGGTGTGAGCACTTAACAAACCCGCACTGGTTTAGAGAAAGAGATGTCAGTTGAAGCAGTGCTTTGTGTGGCTGTGTGGCCTGATTGAAAGACAGAACTCCTTCTAATTTCTTAACAAATTGAGTACAACCTGAGGAACACTATAGAAGCTGCTGCCTTTCTGAAAAAAAAAAATAAAAAAAAAAATCACAAATGAAAAATATGGCAACCGCAATAATTCTCCGAGCGTAATTCACAAAAAACACTTAACATCTACTAAGTAAATATGATCTGAATCAGAAAATGACTCTGAAAGGCTGTTTCAGCTTAGCTAGACCAAATGAATGTCAGCCTGGTTAGTGCTTGATAATAAACACGCTCCTGCGTTCCGAAGTCACTACTGTGCGATCTGATTACAGCCGCTGCCGCTGGCCCGGCTCCAGCCAAGCTCCCGTGGTCGCCTGCTGTCCCGTGAGCCCTACAGCAGTGCAGTGTGCTTTGGAGTGGGGCTGGGGATGCTCTCCTGGAAATGGTGTGGTGTGGTGGGCTCGTGGCCCAGCTGAGATGGCAGTGATGTTGCTGGGTGGGTGTCACCAAAGGTTAGCGCATCACCCCGCTGTGCTCGAGGTAAAGGTGGGTTCTCAAGGATGGGTGCTGCTCTCCTGGGGCTGGGGTTGTCCTAAAAGCTGCGAGCGTGGCTGCCAGGAGGAGTGGTGGGGTCACTGTCCCCAGAGGCATTGAAGAGCCGTGGAGGTGTGGCACTGAGGGTTGTGGCATGGTGAGGGTGGGCTGGGGTTGGATGTGATGTTCTTAGAGGTTTTCACTGCCCGAGATGATTCTGTGGTGCCAAGGGTAAAGCCCAGTCAGTGCAGCAGGGAAACCTGTGGTGACAAAGTGCTGGAGCTCTGTGCAGTCTTACTGGGGTGGGAATTCTGTTGGTGATAGGCAATTAATGAAGAATTGCATTGTTATTTTTTAAAAAGTAGCTCAAAAAGATTTTTTTTTGCTTTACTTTTTCCTTGCTTGAAAGGAGACTTGGAAAAACAGGCTGGGTACCATAAGGGTGGTGTCCTGGGCAAACCGAATGCAAAGGTTTGTCTTCTCCAGATACAAGTTATTGCATTTCTTGGCAGCTGTGTTGGTGTTAGTGCCTAGACATCTTCAAAGGCTTTAAAAGAGAGACACGTTACTCTTACATCAGTGACTGTGTCCAAGATGCCGCTCCCCGGATGATGTTAATGTACAGGGTCTGTTTCCCATAATTCCAAAGCTGCTGGCACTAAGGCTGATGTAGGAAATTGGAAACGATGTCTTTAAAAATGAGAGGGGGATGAAGAAATTAGAAATACCTTCATCAAAAGAAAAACCTCTTTAAATCTTTCCATGTTGCCAGTAAAATCAGAGAACAATGTTGGTGCTTTTGTGACAGCAAGTTCTTCCTCTACTGAGGACTTCTGCAGCCCTCCTGGAGGGCATCCCTTGGGTTCCTAGAGCTGCTGGATCAGGACAGAGGTGTCTTGGGGTACCAAAAGAGCCTGCTGCTCTGTGTCATTCACATCCCCTACAAAGCATGAAAGTGGCATCTCCTTCAACCTTAGTTATTACTGTGTATGTAGGGAGGTGAACTCTATATTAGAAGTTGTAATGCTGACTAATAGAAAACAGAACTGCTCTGTTTGCTTGATTTGCTTGATTACAGTGGTTACACTAAAATAGACTAAATTTTTACATTCCAGATGAAAAGAATTACATATAAATGATTGACATGCAAAATAGGAGAAGACTGTGGTGAAAAGGGATCTGTTAACTTCTATTTAAAAGAAGAAATTGTAGCTTGAAGATTGCATGTAATGCTGTTTAATGGCTTGCTAAGAAAAGCACCTGGATCAAGAAATAATTTAATGTGAGCTGCGTATCATTAATGGGATCTTAATGATGGAGACAGAATAGGAACCTGAAAGACTCTGAAGGGAAAGAAAAGACAGCAAGTTGTGGATGAGATACAAAACGCTGTGCCTCATTTCCTTGTGAGGATCATCTCAAAGTTTTCCAAATGTTTGAAGTATTCTCTGAAGTACTTCAGATACTGAAATTTGGGGAGTGCTCTGGTATTCTGATAAGGTGAAGCTAAGTGAGCCTGGGAGAAGTGTTTAAAACCTGTATTTGTACAGAACACCATCTGCACCGGAGAGGTCTGGATTGCTGAGATATTAATGTTTTCTTTGCCAAGATGAGGATATTTGCCACGACATTAAGGGAAACCCAGTGTTTAGCTATTCTCTGCCTCCCATGAGGCACAAGCAAAGGAAACATCTCGTCTCCCAGGCATCTTAACTTTCAAAGTGATGTGTTCAGGCTTTCAATCCCTAATTGTTAAATGGAAGAGATACACAGGTTCTTGCAACCAATGGGCTTGCATGTAGTTTGCATTTATTTCATTACTTTGCAAGAAGATGTCTAATGTTTAAGTAAACCTGTAGAATTGTATGCTTTGTTCAGAGGAGCAGGAGGTGCTTGAAAAATTTCCATGCTTTGTTGTCTTCAATTTTTACCTGTTTCCGCAAAGGTTTTGCAGATTGTTTTAATCTGAGTCTTTATTGGGATTGTAAATCAGAACGTTTTATTGGGTTTCTTCCTTTTTGTTTTGTTTTCATAAATAGATATTGTTGCCAACACAGGCAGACAGCTCCAGGATTAATAAAGGTGGAGGAGATGCAGACTCTTCCACAACCACGAATGTTTTCAGTTTATTTGTTGCTATTGAATTTGAACTTGCTTTTCAATAAAGCTGGAAAGGAAATGCTATTATTTTCCCACAAAATTGTGCCAGGAAATGAATTTGTTGTGATTCGGTTTCATCTTGGAAGTGGTGGTCGGAGCACGTATTGAACGTCTGCCATTATCACAGCTATGGTCATCTTCCATGTGGCTCCAGAGTGGGAATTTGGGTCTCTGGGGGTTCCTCGAAGGTGGGACTCCGTGTCCTCAGATCTCATGTCAGCCCACACCCTTCTGCTCGTGATGGAGGTGGTGCTGGGGCTCATTTCTTGCTCAGTGGGTTTGATGTTATGGATGTCTACACAAATGGGCAGGAACTCTTTTTTTTTTTTTTTTTTTTTTTAATAGAAGCTGCACTTCCTTTATTTATATATGTGTAAAGCTCTGTGTGTGCAGGTGTGCAGGCTGTGAGATGGATCCACACCACCCGAAACCAAGAGTGTTATATCAGGACTTGAGCGATGAGGTTCAACTCATCATCTAGGCATCATTGTGCCTCTGTTGTAATTACAGTGTGACTAATGGGTTGAAAGCACTACTTTAAAAGGTTATATGTGAATTATGTGGTTATATGGGAATAATGTTCCCTGGAACTAAATGGCTGTGGATAAAAAGCTCGACTGGAATCAAGGATGTAGCATCTTGCAGCAAGAAAATGTTCGTGTGTGTGGTGCGTTTGGATATGAAACTTCTCATTTTTAATAAAAGCATGCTCTTTTTTCTGGTTTTCTTTCATTTCCTTCCCAGCACACCAGGTCTCTGTAGTGCTCCTTCCTGCAGCTCAGCTGTGCTGGATCAATACAAAAGATGGTGGAGGTCATGTCAGACCATCCTGTAAGAAACCAGCACTCAGGGACACACTTGTAGTGCAAATAGTAACACAAGATCCTGTTGCTTTTCTAAAATACATACACCAGCTGCAGAACCAGAGGCTTTCCAGATGGAAGCAGACGGGGTCTGTGCTCACAAGGTACCAGCAGTTCCCTGCTTCCTCCCATTCCTCCATCGGGGCATCTCCATGCACCTGCAGAAAGCACAGTTCCTGAATCCAGCCTGAAATTGATAAAAGCAGTTTCATTGGCTCCTGGTCCTTCCCCATAGCTGCTTTTCTTAGGCCTGTCTTCTTTCTCCTGGCTCGTTAGTGTGATGAAAGCTGCGGGTAGAATTTGTCTGCTGACTGGAGAGGCATTTCTGTACTTGGGTGCAGAAGGCAGGTGGTGGGACAGGAGGAAGCTGGGCTCAACCCTGGTGTGATGCAGCTCTTGTTTAGCAATAGGATGCTGCAGTGCCTTGAGAAATCACAGCAGTTTGGTAAATGTTATCTACCCTGCTTTCGTTTGCCCCTGAGGCTGAGCAGAGGAGACCTTCCTGCTGCTGTTAATCCCCAGGGTGAGACCACCCTTTCTCTTTTGTTTGAAATCCCCCAGTTTGTAGATAAATACGGTGGCATCTGCAGCTCCTCACTTCCCAGGCAGGCTCCCACGAGAGGCCCAGCAGATGTTGGGACCTGCAGGAGCTGTATGGGGAAGCACAGCCAAGTTGAAACTTCTGGAAGAGCTCTTCCCCACAGTGGAAGTCTCAGGACACTGACAGTTTCTTGCATAAATGATGCAGCCTTGCTTGGTCCTATTGAGAGTTTGTTTTTCTGTCCCTTTGGAATACAGCAGGAAGGTGTCGGGACAGCAGGAGGAGGCTGCTCATCTCTCTGTGTAGTTCACCTGTGAAAAAATGAGCTGTAAAGCTTTAGGGGCATAGACTGTCCTTGTTTTGGGTCCTACCCCGTGCCCAAAGGGTCAGAGCTGTGGTCAATGCTCTTAAGATGCACCTATCTAAAAGTCAATAAATAAATGTGCTGTCCCTGTACACCTGGAGCTGAGAGGTTTTGGGATCTTGTACCCCTTTTCCACATTGAAGATGACTGGGGATGTCCCTCCCTGCTCACATCCATCACCATCCATTAATTGTGCATCAGCACAAAGGGGTTTTCAGCTCTGCTGCTCACGTTGACTGGAGGTTTGCCACCAGTGTGAGTTTTTCTTTTTTTAAAGGCAACTGTTAATGGAGCAGTTGCTTGGGGGGCTTTGCATGTGTTTTGGAACTGCAGAGGGTTTGGGGTTCTGTTTTTTAGCAGGCTCGTAAAATTCTACCAGGGTCTTTAACGTGGTGTACACTTCCAGCACTGCTGCTCCGCAGCTGTACAGTTATTGAAATGTTTTATTATTTCGATAACATTTTGAAAGGGATGTTTCCCTCCCAGCTTGAAGGAAGAAAATTGAATCCCCTTACTTTTGTCTTACGGGTAGGTGACTTCGCTAGAAAAGACTTTGTTGCCTGTGCATGTGGCTGGTGGTGCTGGAGGGGACAAGCCCTGTCCTTCATAGGAGCTGTCCTTTGCAAAGACAGCTTAGCAGCACACTGGGCTCAGTGTGATAGTTTGCTTGTGGGCTTAAAGACTTCCTTCTAAGAAATCCTAAGAGATTTGTGCTGCTTTGTGCTCTGGCAAGGGGCAGCAGGTAATGTATACTACAGAAGTGTAAGGATAGTGTTTCATAAAGCTCCCCTGGATTATGGAATTATAAATTAAAGATCAATTCATACTTCTTGATGAAGGAAGCAGTGGGTTCCTCTGTTCTGTACTGATGATGTGGGTATGCACAACATCCGGTCATTTCTCTTTATTTTCACGTGTCAGGCCCTGATGTGGCCCACCTTGCTGTGCTCATCCCAGCACCACATCCTGACCAGGACTTTCCACACTCCCTGCAGCCTCCAGACACTCAAGTTGGGTCACTTGGGGGGACTCTGAGTCATTGGGATGTTGGTTGGGCTCTGCCTGTGTCGTGCAAGGAGGGATTCACTTTGAAGTCGCTCCTGGCTTGAGTTCTGTTGAGCAAACGTGGAGTGGGCCCTTGTTTTGTTGCTGTCCTTCTGGGTTACTTTAGTTCATTCCTGGTGTGATGTGTCAGAGCAGTGCTTGATGGCTGACATGAAGACCAGGCTTTTCTGCGCAGCGTGTTCCCTGTTGGAATGGGAATCAGCACTGTGATGTGAAAAGGTCACTTCTTAGTGCTCCATCCATTTCGTGTCCTCCATTTTTAAAGGATGAATTTCCACATGTATATGAGGAGCTCGTGTATTTCAAGGCTGTCTTTCTGGGGAGCAGGGTTGGACATGGGGCTCTGTGATTACGGGGCTCTGTGATTACCTGGGGAGTGAGGGAAAGAGGAACTCCATGCTGAATTTGGGTGCAAAAGTGTTTGTTTTGAAGTGTAAACTAGAAATTAGCTGAAGTACAAAACATCAAACAGCAGAACAAATCTTACTGAGGGGAAATCCTCTGATGAGTGCCTACCCCTGCCTGGTTCAGGTGCTAGAAGAGAGTGCTGCCTTTGCAAGGCTGGGTGGTATGGTGAGTACGTGTGCATTAGTGTCTTTCTGTTGTTAACTTGAGCATTTGTATTACCATTTAATATTAAGCAGTTATCATTTGCACTACTATCGTGCCTCCAGGCTGCAGCTGAGAGCTGGACACTTTTGTCCTTGGTTCAACAGAGGAGCAGCCAAGGAGCTGGGGCTGCTCAGCTCAGTGGGCTTCACTGGGGAAAGGCTCCATGTAAAGCCAAGGTCAAGGAGCAGCTTTGACAGACATCTAGATCTTCATTTGCTTGATTTTTTTTTTTTCCCTCACCCCATCTTCCCCAGCAACACACATGAAAATAAGATACACAAGGTGTGAATCTGGTGATCTCCTGGCTCCTTTTGCTTTGGTTCTGTGGGCAAGCCAAAGGATTAATGAGTCCCTATAGCCACAGTGAAAAATGCCAAGAAGCTGTCGTCCTAATGAGCTTGGATAGTCTGTTTGTTGGAGACACCAGAAAATGGAAATGGGCTTGTGTTGCTTTATTATAGTCAAAAATAGACTTTAACTAGAACATTCTGTATTTTTTCCTGTTTGAGTAAAAACAGGGGCTGATGGAAGTTGAAAGCAGCAGATAAGCTGATGTGGAGACACATGTGGCTTGAAGCTAGGTTTTAAAAAGCAGAGAGACCATAATCAATTGAAGGTAAAAAGAAAAATGATCATAGTAAATACTCCTGTTCTCAAGGCACCGTTTCACGTTGGTATGAAGACAAATTTCTATTAACTCCAGATAAATTCTTTCAGTAATGTGCACCTCATGCAGAATGGGTGTTTGTCACCGTCCTTCTTTGTTACTGGGGAGAAAAAATGTGGAAGCATGTTGCTGCTTGAGCATTCAGGGCTTAATGTGAGAAAGCAATTCAATGTGGTCATCTTATGAAAATGCACTGTGCAGGCCATGTGCTGCTCTGGTTTTCAGTTGGAAAGGATCCATTTTCTTCATAATCAATACTGTAAGATTCAGAAAGGGCAGTTTTCTTTCTGGATGCTCCTTTTTCCAGGGCTGTTGTTTGCACCTGGAAGGTATTGCTTCAGTAAGGTAACTTAGATTTGCCTCTTGGTGGGGAAGGCAGAAAGGGCCAACTTTCCTTTGATAGAAATTTGGACAGTGGTCACTTGCCTCATTTCTCTCTGGGATACCTGTGAGCTGTTGTTAGCACTTAGATGTTGAGGAGTTGGTCTCGATCTGTGAAGTATGAATAGTGATATTGTGTAAGTGTTCTTTGAGCTCTTCCAATGAAAAGCTCTGTGGAAATTCCAACAATTCAATATCACATAATGTATTTAACAGTCAGTTTTCAATGAAGGCTATTTACAGGTTCCTCTCCTAGGCAAAATAGTTGATGAAATTAATGTTTTTTTTCTTCAGTATGTTCAGAGGCCAATTAAAAATGCCACAGTGACAGTGACTAATATGGACTTTGTGAGTGATCTGAGTGAGCAAATGGCAGGCAGTGCAGGGTCAACCAAAGCGTCATCAGTCAATAGCTCAGCATCAATAACTCAGGCTATTGAATTTAGAACTATCTGGATAGACACACGTGCTCTGTTTGTGTTGCCCTTTTCTTGTTAAAGCAAAAATTAAAGAAACAAAAATGTTGTTAATTATATATACATTAATTACGCTACGTGGCCTCTTTAGTTAAAACAAAAATAAATGATTGTTCCTTAAATACATTGACTGTATTATGTATTTTTGCAGTTTGATTGATTTTTGGGGATTATGGAGACAAAACTGTCGTGTGCTTCATACAGATAGTGGGATGCCTCAGGATGATGCACCAAGATAAACTTCAAGCAGACTGAAATGAGTTCAGAGATCCTAAGGAGGTCCCACAAAGTGACCAATGGTTTGCTGAAATGCCAGCTTGCTTTTTCTCATTCAATTTTTTTTTTCTCTGACTGATATCTATTGCCTTTGAAGTAGCTTAGCTCAGGCCAAAATCTGTAAATGCTGGGGAAACAGCAGTTCTGATGAAGGGAAAGCCTTTGTAGTCTGTTCAGGCACAGAAGTTGAATAGGCAAAATTATTTATTGCTATTTAATTTAATTAGATGTTATTAATATTGTATTTCCAAGCCTCTAGCATTTGGCCCTCAGCTTCAGCCTGCTTGCACTAAAAGCCATGCTGTACTTCTAAGGGACAGCCAAGCTACGAGCATCCTCAGTCAGAGCTGATGGGAGAGTGCTTCCTTTTGCTCCTCTATTGCTCAGTGGTTGTGTTTTGGGATGTCTACACATGGGCTGAAAACTGATGGCTTTGGACATGGAAAACATGGCCTCCTGGATGTTGCATTGGTTAATTAGGCCTGTGACTGACAGCAGGAAAACTAGCTTTGGTTACAGTGTATGCATTTCGTCAGTTGATTGACCTAAGGTCAGAAATTAAGAATTGTTCCATTTGTGGTTGACAGTTTACAGTTCATTCACGATTGAGTTCTCAGCCTTGTGTCCACAACTCTTAAACTAGAAGAAATGTTGGAAATGACAGATGCCATTTCTGTTTCCATGTTATTTCCAGTCTGTGGCATTGTGAGAAGCACCAAATCACCAACGTTGTGACATACATTGAAAAATAAAAACAATATTAAATCCTGTACTTTAAATACTCCATGAGCTGAGTAACACAAGTCCATATCCTATAGCATGAATTTTGCTGTGTCAGCAATGCCCTTGCAATTAGAAGCTGAAACTGATGCTATTTCTATCAGAGATTTAGAATTTTAATGTTTCCCTGTAATACTGTGTTCTTTTCAATTTATTTCAAAAGAAAACACTACAGAAATTCGAATGCAAAACAGTCTGGATATCATCTGGAAATTATTTGACCTCTTACATTGGCTCTAAATGAAATCGCAAACAAATAAACAAAGCTGCTTTCCTAAGATTAAAAAGAGAAAGACACTTCATTTAATAACTGGATTAAAAAAACCCACGTCCTGCTTTTTTCATGAGATGTGGTTTCATCTTTTCCCTATCTCCCCCAACAATGTGAGGCACCACTGTCGGTCTTCTGGATGAAACGTTTTAGACATAAAATGGGAAAAATAGAGATTTGTTTATTCTGCTGCAGACAGCTGGTTAGGATGCTATGGAGGCCTAACACTAGTAGCTCTGCAGACGACTTTTTCAAAGAAGCCAACCTGACTGGGAGGCGTGGAGGGTTTCCATGCATCCCACCATGAATACTGTCAGGACCCTTTTCTTCAGCGTCTTCAAGGAGATCAGAGAAGGAGGGATGGGAGCACTGCTGATGACTGGTCAAAGCAGGGTTCTGTTCAGCTTCAAACTACCAAAGATTTCTTTTGGGCAAGAATATAGGATTCTCAGTGGGTCCGGTATCCAACTGTACTTGAAAATACGTTTCTTCCCTTCTAGAAATCTTTGGAGTGAGTTTTCTAGTGACCTGCACGAAAAGAATGGACTGGTTTTACAGAAATAGGTCGTCTTTGTGTGTGTGTGTAGGAAAGCTGTTGTAGGTCATCTGTGTCTTCAGTCCAGTTGAAAGAGCTGCTTTGGGGTTAAGTCATAAAGTCTCCAGTGCCCCACAAGAATAGAGGCTCCCTGGGGCCTGGGCAGTTGGGCAAAGCAGATTTCTCCCTGGAGGTGGTGATGTGTATGCACTCACATTTGATTACTTACGTGTTTCTGTTAAGATAATTCAGCCAACACACCATATAGCCAAGGGTGATAGAAACTGAGGAATGCGGACTCTTTCTTGGCAGCTTGAATCTGGCTTGGGAATGTTTCAGGGGGAGGATTAAATCTCACCACTCCGCAGGTCAGGGTTGGGATAATTGGCAGTGGTTGAGAATGGCTGAACTGGGATCAGTGTGGCATGGTGGCGAGTGTGGGGCTGCTGTTGTTGGGGGTGAAAATGCATAGGATAAAACATGCTTGATGCATTTCCAAACTGGCCAGTCTGTTTCCAGGAGCTGTGGGCTTTCTGAGCTCGTTTTCCCATGGAGTGGGAAGGGATGGCAAAATTATGTGTGCAATGCGGGTTTCTGCCTGGGGTTGAGGAGGAGCACAAAAGTACCCTGAGCTTGTTCAGTTCTGCTTGGTTTGCAGTTTTGGGGGGCTCAAATACCTGAAATCCCAGGAGGAAAAATTGACTTTCTACCCTATTGTTATTTGCTTTGTGAAATTATCCTGCTTGTCATTAGTTGGCCTGGTTTTGTGCAATGTGTGCATTGTATGCAAATTATTATGGTTAAAACAATGTCAAACAGGCTTACATTTGAGAAAAGTTAATATTTCTCTTGGCAGGTCTAATGTCCTTTACTCCCTGTGTGCTGAATTAATTTCTTCTGTAAGCTCTTGCTCCATGTGTGTCATGATAGTGTCTGAGTGACCTGCTGAAAGGGCTCTGCTTTCTCACAAAGGTGGAAATTCCTTTTTGCAAAATGCATATCAGATATGTGACTGCTTGTGTAAAGCTTCCAGAGCAAGACAGCAGACCAAAAAGATGAAAATTAAATTAAACAGCTTAGGATACCAAAATACTGAAGCAAAACAAAACTGACCTTGACCGTGTGTTTAGGTTTCCCCAGCTTGCTGGCTGTGGGTGCTGGGAGGCTCAGTGCTGGGGTGTGGGATGGGTCTAAACAGGGCTTGGTGCTCCTGTCCCTTTTCCATGTGCCTCAGTAATGGGGAAAAAAAGCTTAATTCAGGATGAAGCTGCCCAGGCTCCAAATGCAGGCAGCAATCTACATTTCTGGATATGCAGCAGAAAATGTGGATTTTTGTCCACAGTCAGTAAGTGCTGAAAATGGAGAAGGTGCAGGTCTGTGCTGTGTTATTTTGTGGGGTGTTAATTGTTCCCTCTAATGACAGGGCGAGGGATGCTATTGATACAAAGCTTCAGGAACAAAGTGGTTTTCAGCTGTTCCTATGGTTGTTGGAGCAGTTCTGTTTCAGTATCCAGTGAGAACATCCTTTGGATTTCCAGTTTGAGGTGCTTCAGTGAAGGCACTGAGATGTGTCCCAGTCCACAGCAGGTGAAGGCAGGAGCAGGAGGTGGCACGGGGCTCTGGGGCTCAGAGATGCCTGAGCAGGGACAGATCTGTGTGCACACGAAGGTCTTGTGCTGAACCCATCTGTTACTCCTGTGTTTATTTCTCGTTCTATCAACTCAAGTCCTGTTTCTGGCAATTGTTTGTTTGCTTTGGGCAGTTATGGTTACATTATTGTAAATATTTTCTAGTGATTGTCAAGTGGCCAGTTTACTTTAGTTTCTTGCAATTTCCTGCTATAATTAAAAAACAATAAAATAAAAAATAAAAGTTGGGGGGGGGGGGGGGGGGGGAAACAA